>CM070873.1:6270000-6870000 GCA_036365515.1 Torymus aiolomorphi | reverse complement strand
TCGAAAACTTTAAGTTACATTAATATAATGAAGAGAAAAACTGAATCATTATAAGTTAAACTATAGATCAATAAGCTGTAAGGATTGTATATTAATAAGCTGAAAATCAAAAGTAATTATATGAAATACTTACGTTTGGTAAGGAGACTAAGCCTCATGGGACTGACGCGCAGCCTTTTATCCACTGTCGGTATATAGGTGCGCATGCGACAGTTTAAAGATTGATAGATGGCAGTGCACCTGCACGGTATAGTTATTCATTTTAGATTAAAGAAGAAAGATCTATAGATGATCGTATGCACATGCGTGGTAACGTAAAAGATTCATAGATGAGTGAGGAAAGATTGGTAGGTGACGAACTGCGCATGACCGAGAAACTTTTAAGTTTGGGCTGATAAAAAGTATTTACAAACATTTCCTTACTATAAAGGTTAGACGAGCTGGGTCCTAGCTACTCGTTTCTTTTTCTTATTTCAGCTCTAATACTTTTAATATAGCATTCTTACAGGTCTTTAATAATTTCTTCTTTCAGGACTTATAATTTAAAAGTTTTAAAGTCTTGAATCTTAATACAACACTTTTCTTACAGTTATAAAAGGTAAATTCATTTGTCGAATTAATTCTAAGTTATTTTCACGTCTCATACTTAAACTTCTTCACACTATTCATATTATAAGTCCCTTTGGCATCTTATACTTACTATTTTAAACTTTCAGATACTTTAACTTTTTACGTATAATGAATTCATATTTTTTCTAAGATATTCTCAGCTGTTGAACTTTAACTTTTCAGTCTCTTCGTAGGGACTTTAATTTTTTACATAGCACGTATCACGAATTTATAAGTTATTCCTTTTTCTAAGATATTCTCAGCTATTGAACTTTAACTTTTCAGTCTCTCTGTAGGGACTTTAATTTTTTTCACAGCACGTATCATGAATTTATAAGTTATTTTCAAATCACTTTCTTTAATGAATTCATATTTTTTCTGAGATATTCTCAGCTGTTGTACTTTAACTTTTCAGTCTCCTCGTAGGGACTTTAATTTTTTACATAGCACGTATCACGAATTTATAAGTTATTCATTTTTCTAAGACATTCTCAGCTATTGAACTTTAACTTTTCAGTCTCTCTGTAGGGACTTTAATTTTTTCATAACACGTATCATGAATTTATAAGTTACTTTAAAATTTCTTACTTTAATGAATTCATATTTTTTTCTAAGATATTCTCAGCTGTTGAACTTTAACTTTTCAGTCTCTTCTTAGGGACTTTAATTTTTTACATAGCACGTATCGTGAATTTATAAATTATTAATTTTTCTAAGACATTCTCAGCTATTAAACTTTAACTTTTCAGTCTCTTTGTAGGGACTTTAATTTTTTTCATAACACGTATCATGAATTTATAAGTTACTTTAAAATTTCTTACTTTAATGAATTCATATTTTTTTCTAAGATATTCTCAGCTGTTGAACTTTAACTTTTCAGTCTCTTCTTAGGAACTTTAATTTTTTATATAGCACGTATCGTGAATTTATAAATTATTAATTTTTTCTAAGACATTCTCAGCTATTAAACTTTAACTTTTCAGTCTCTTTGTAGGGACTTTAATTTTTTTCATAACACGTATCATGAATTTATAAGTTACTTTAAAATTTCTTACTTTAATGAATTCATATTTTTTTCTAAAATATTCTCAGCTGTTGAACTTTAACTTTTCAGTCTCTTCTTAGGAACTTTAATTTTTTACATAGCACGTATCGTGAATTTATAAATTATTAATTTTTTCTAAGACATTCTCAGCTATTAAACTTTAACTTTTCAATCTCTCCGTAGGGACTTTAATTTTTTACATTGCATGTATTATGAATTAATAAGTTATTATCACATCTTTCACTCTAACTTTTAACACTATTATATTAACTCTACTTTTTTCTTGAATAATATTCAAATAATGTTATCTACATTTCCAGTATATAACTTATCATGGAACTAATTGTAGATACACAAGGTTTTAAAGATAACAACGGCAATTTTATATTTAAAGAAATTGCTTATATAGATCCTAATGCGTTAAATCCGGTGCCGTACGTTGCGACATTTCAACCACCCTGTGATTGGAGTAATTTAGACCAGAATGTAAAAATTTTAAATAGATATTTACAATCCAATCTGCACGGAATTCATTGGGAACACGGAGAGGTGCCGTATTCATACCTGTCAACGGCTTTCGACAAATTGAAAGAAAAAGCGCAGGGGTCGTTATTAACAATTTGGGTCAAAGGTGAACAGAAAAAACACTGGCTGCAACCCTATTTCGATAATATAAGAAACTTGGAGTATTTGGGTTGTCCATCTATAAGAACTCCTGGATTTATACGACCGCTAGCCTGCATTAATCATCGTCCCGGGTGGAAACAGAATTGTTCAGTTGAAATAGTTTGCGCTTTATACCGCTGGGTGGAAGACTTGAGAGAGCAATATTCAACCCCTGAAAGTTCTGATACGTCAGAATAAATAAGTAAGTAATTCTATAAAAAAAATATAAATAATAATTTATCATTTCTTTTTTCAGTCATGGACCTCATAAATGAAGCAGCGAGAAGTCCATCATACCTGCCCACAAAACGACTACGGGACTTGGAGCTAAATAAACAGTATTAGATAACCTCATTAAAAAAGGTATCCACTAAATACGGCTTAAAAATTGTTCTTGAATTAGACAGTAGTTTTGACATTTTCCTTCCAAGTAAAGTTAATTCTTTATTACTGGAGAAGCCAGAGGCGCTTCTCAACATAGAGTCAGAATTAGTTAATAGAGAAGTCTTCGTCAAATCTTTAGGTGGATGCCTTCTAGAATTTATATAATTATAAGTTTTTAGATAATTTTCTCTTTAACTTTAATTTTAAATTTTCAAAGTTATTTGCTAAATTGTAATACTTTTTAATTAAGATGTTCACTAGTTTCTAAATATATTTTTATAGTAAAATTGAAAGATTAATTTGAAACTTTTTATACTCGTAGATTAAGATGTATTCTACTATGTATTACTTTTAAGCTTTTTTAAATAAATATGAAATAATCTTACATATCTTTTTTATTTTCCCTTAAAGTTTCCACATCCCAATGTCCTCTATGAAATATTTATTCTTATAATAGAAAATTTTCCTTAAAAACTAACTTGTTTAAATATTTTAAAGTTTCTTTTGAATTTAAAAATAGTCATTTGGTATTGTTAATATAAATTTCATTGAATTGCTCATCATTAACTTTTTAAAATTTCTATGAACTTATAAAATATCTTTGTAGAATCTTATACAATATAAAATATACTGATTGAATATACTAAGATAAAATATACTTATAAAATATAAGACTACTTATAATTAACAAATAACACTATATGAATATTATAAAAATATTCTATATTCACTTACAACATAACATCACATGAGGGCCCCATGCCCCTGCAACATGACATACGTACGCATTTTATCGATGGAGTAAATGTTCAATGCGCCCTCTACCGGGCCTCTCGCATGGTGACTTTGCACCCTACCTTACCGACGGACGGTAAGTAGTGCTCGGTGGGTAAGTGGCGCGGGAGCCGCTCTGGCGCGATAGCCGCGCTGGCGCGGAATATAAGACTACTTATAATTAACAAATTTAAACACTATATGAATATTATAAAAATATTCTATATTCACTTACAACATAACATCACATGAGGGCCCCATGCCCCCTGCAACATGACATACGTATGCATTTTATCGATGGAGTAAATGTTCAATGCGCCCTCTACCGGGCCTCTCGCATGGTGACTTTGCACCCTACCTTACCGACGGACGGTAAGTAGTGCTCGGTGGGTAAGTGGCGCGGGAGCCGCTCTGGCGCGGTAGCCGCGCTGGCGCGGAATATAAGACTACTTATAATTAACAAATTTAAACACTATATGAATATTATAAAAATATTCTATATTCACTTACAACATAACATCACATGAGGGCCCCATGCCCCCTGCAACATGACATACGTATGCATTTTATCGATGGAGTAAATGTTCAATGCGCCCTCTACCGGGCCTCTCGCATGGTGACTTTGCACCCTACCTTACCGACGGACGGTAAGTAGTGCTCGGTGGGTAAGTGGCGCGGGAGCCGCTCTGGCGCGGTAGCCGCGCTGCCCCTACTACTATTTGCATTATACAATATAAAATAAAATTATGAAAAGGAGGAAGAAGTTCTGGTACTTGATTTAAGATTGGCAATGTAACGCAATATTATGCAAAGGACCCCGCACACAATGTATGGGAAAAAATCATTCGGTCAAATTTTGGGGGGTTTTGCCCATGAGAACTTTTGTTCAGGACCTCAAGATCTATCTTTTCCCCAAGTTTGATCCAATTTGACCGAATGATTATTTTCCATACATTGTGTGCGGGGTCCTTTTATAAAAAATTTAATACATACCGATAACAATATTTTTTTAATGAATTATTTTATTTGATTTTTTATATTTTACTCAATTTATGTACATTTCAACAGCGTAAACAGTGAACAAAGGAAAAATACATTTCTAATATTGTTTAAATTTTTGCATTTTGCATTTTTCAAAAATACATAACAAGGAAAAATACACTTCTAATATTGTTTAAATTTTTGCATTTTTAAAACACCTAACCTAATGCACCCTGGTTAATATCAATTATGTAATAGAAATAACCCAAACTAACAAGTACAACTTACCTACCTAGAGTGGAATTAATACAATACAAGCAACAATACCACCATAATCACTGCTGAAGCAGTACGACAATTGTTGCAACAAGTAGTCCGAGGCATGGTCAGGAGTAGATATTCAGATCCCAACGAAGGTTGTCAGTTGAGGCTGCTGTCACTGACACTTCTGCAATAATTGGTAACTCCTCCCAAACTTTCGTTTTCCTAATGTTTGCCTCAGCGATTTCCTCGGGAAGTAGGAGCTGCATCAGCAGTCGTTGAGGGTTTTCAAATGATATGAAGACGTGTTGCCATCTGCAGGAGCTCTTCGCCCTAGGCAGAACAAAATATATTAGTAACATGTCAAGCATTGGAGTTGAGTAGAGCAGTATCAAACTGCCAGGAACAAGGGAGCAGGCAGACAGGGATTTGGAGGTTACGTTTGGCTACACTACAGTAGAGTTCCAGTCTCAAGCGAAGTACTTACTCGAGTCGGTCACTGGAGCATGGACTTTATCTTGTTGCACCATCTCCATCTTTTACCCCGTCGTGACGCTGATTTTCCGAGGTCAAAACGTCGCAGTCACACTAGTGCAGTAGCTCTTCGTCATCGCAAAATCTGCTGTTTTGGAGGTTCTAAAATGATATGAAGACGCGTTGCCATCTGCAGGAGCTCTTCGCCCTAGGCAGAACAAAATATATTAGTAACATGTCAAGCATTGGAGTTGAGGAGAGCAGTATCAAACTGCCAGGAACAAGGGAGCAGGCAGGCGGGTATTTGGAAGTTATTCTATTAAATCTAAGAAGAAATGATGAAAATGCCATTGAATTATAAGAGAATGAGGAATGTCGCCTAAAGTAGAAGTGTACATTGATGTTATTAAGAGACCTGTCATTAGCGCGTCAATTATTAGACTATAACAAGGGGTTTTTATTATTATTACAAGTATCTACTTAAGCCTGTGGAATCAATATAAAAATTTTTTATTAACATTTTTATTAATAGGTAGTATGTTTTTTTATATCTGTAAGTATGTAAGTTTGAATCTAGATATATTTGCTGTGCCTGAAATTCAGATTTTGCTTAAGAAAGTTTCCAATTTTAACGATATTTTGATCTTACTTTTAAAAACTATTAAAAATTTTGAAAGATAATAAAGATGTTAATTCAAAAGTTTCACATTGGTTTCAAATGCTAAAATAAATAATTGCAATAATAGTAGAAACCTCTTGTTAGTATAATAACTGATCCACTAATGGCAGGTTTCATAACGTCTCTGAAGCTCCACCATAATACAAAAAAATACAGAAGCTATGTCTTTCATACAAGAACACAAATAACAATTTTTGCTGTTCCTACAATATAAAAGCCACCTGTCAGATGTAGTAAACATGTTTAAAATATGCATTGCCTTTATACTGTTAAAAGCAAGTTACGTACGCACCATAATTTAAGCTGGCCTATATGACGCTCATATAAAATTGAATAATTACAAGCAGATCTTGACTTCTGCTGTATCTTCTGTCTGTGCAAAGACTTCTTCAACTTAACTGATTGTGTTTCGTTGTATCATGGGTTATGGCTTCTTGTGTCTGGCCCCAACATGTCACTATTCATTTGTATATGTACTTGATCTTTAGAACATAACTTTCATAACTTTCCTTTAATCGCTGCTCTTATAATTGCACTATCTGTTTCCATAGTATTGACACAAGCATCTCCAACAGTTACAGAAATAATTTGAGCACCAGATATCACTTCTTTCAGCTCTTTATTTACAGGAAAAAACTGGCAGCAATTGAAGTTACGTAAGTTTCATGTTATACAGACTCACTATTTCTAACTTGTTGCCATCATTGTGCAAGTTTATAGAAATATTAAGTTGATATTCTTGAATTAATGGAGCATTTTTTCAAATCTCCTTGTTCAATGCAAGTTCTGCATATACGGAATCAAAATCTTCACACTTGTTAAAATTTAAGTTTGTTAAATATTCTACACACACACACTTGAAGTTCTTTCACAAATTTTGAACCTGTGTCCAGTATTGTTTTCACTTCTTTTCTGGTGTCAAAATAACTCTATCCACTTGCCATCACATTCTTGTAATTTAGGCGCCCCGTGATCGACGCTGGAATCTACGACGGTCATGATCGCACCCCGGTCATCGTACAGCTACTAAGGTTACTTCGCGAGGAACTATGCGTGACTCCCGTGTCTCTCTTAGGCCGAGATCACATGTGCGGAATGCGTGATACGGAATCGAGCTGCGTCATCCGAACAGCCAATGAGAGCGATCCCGCATTCACGCATCCCGCACGACGCATCCGCCCTGTTCACATGTGCGGAAAAGTGTCCAGTTTTACGTTGTTAAATTCAAATACAGCTTTTTCAATTTGATTATTTACTGTATAAATCTTTTAATTCCATAAAGGTAATTGTTTATACCCAACTAAAAAATACTGTATTATGCAGAAATACAGGAAATATTACGCTAAAAAAATTATTTTTTATATTCTATTCTTCAATCACATACGACATAACCTATCCTTGCCGCACATGTGAACAGGGCGGACGCATCATGCGGGATGCGTCATCTGTTATTATACTTCTGTTTACATCTTACATAGGTACAGTGCTCCAATTGATTGTTCAGAAAACGTGAGAGAAGTGTGTTTAATAATTTATTCCAATACTGCGCCGATACCTATATACGGAATAGAAAAAAAATAAAAATGAAAAGCGGTCGTGCCTAAAAAATATAGTGCTCCAAAGTCTTATGAAAAATGGATAACTTGGAAGCAACAAAACTTGCTTTGACAGCATTAGTAAAACCTATGGTAATAGCGTAATGATGCCTTTTCGACGTCAAAAAATAAGAACTGCTGTTATAAAATTATTTGCAATTTACTATAATAATAGCTTATTAAGAAAGAAGAAAAAGAAACGAAGTATGTGAGTTCGACCAATTTACAGAGTGGAACAACGGTTTCTTCAAGGCGATAGTGATAACTTGATTGTGATGTTGAAAACAAACGACCATGCACTGTTTTTCAATTATTTAAGAATGGATATTTATATTTTTGAGAAGTTGCTTGCTATAGTGGGTCCTGCAATTGAAAAAAAAGTTGCTATAAGAGAACCAATTCCTGCTCACACTCGATTACAAATTTGTTTGCGTTATTTGGCTTCTGGAGACAGTATGAGATCAGTAGGATATGCTTTTCGAGTCTCACCTAATACAGTTGCTCAAATAATTGATGAAACTTGTAGTGCGATATGGAAGCATATGAAAGATACAGAGCTAATAATTCCAAATAGAGAAAAATGGATAACAATCGCAAAAGACTTTGAAAATCTATGGAATTTTAATAACTGTATTGGAGCAATTGATGGGAAACACATTGTACTGGAGGTAATTTTTTTATTTCAGATTTCAATTGCAATAAAGTAAATGATTTACTCCTTTGATATAATTTTTTTAATATATATTTTTTAGGCTCCTCCTCATAGTGGTTCTGCGTATTTCAATTATAAAGGTACACACAGTATCAATTTAACTGGTTTTCAGATGCACATTATCGCTTTATCTTGGTAGACGTAGGAAAGGAAGGCCGCTGCAGTGATGGTGGAATATTTGCTAACAGTCCAATAAAGCGCGTAATAGAGGAAGATAGTTTAAACATACCTGGTATTACTTCAGATGGTGCAAGGAATTTACCTTACGTATTGGTAGGAGATGAAGCATATCCTCTCACAAAGTACTTGATGACACCTTATCCAAGAAAATTAAAGCTTGATTTAAGGAAAAAAGTTTTTAATTATCGTTTAAGCAGAGCAAGGAGGGGGTAATTGAAAGTGCTTTCGGTATTTTAGCATCTAGATGGCGAATTTTTAGAAAACCGATTAATACAGATGTGTCAAAAGCACACAAAATAGTGTTAGCGACAATTTGCTTGCATAATTGTATTATTACCCAAGAACTTCTAAAACCATCTCAACAGCGACGTTACTTACAATTTAGTGACATGGATGACCAAAGTAGCTATATTAGAAATGTAAGACAAATAAGCATCGATGAAAAAAGGTGTTCCAGAAATGAAGGTTATTTGTACAGAGAGAGAGATTTACCGACTACTTCAATAATGAAGGTGCTATAGATTGGCAATGGGACAAAGCTACAAATAACGAATTTTAATTAAGGTACTTGTTTCAACTAAACCGTTTTTAAGTTAAAATTGTCAATGGTTTTAAATAAATTTTATATGTATTTTGTAAATTTAATACTATCATGTAATTATAGTTCATAAATAAATATAAGTCATATATTTACACTGTTTAATGTATTTTATTTCTTAAAAAATCTAAAACTGCCAAAAGAATTTTAATCTTTTTTACACCTACGTAAGTAGAAAAATAAGTACTAATATAAACAATAAAAGTTATATAATATAAACATGTTAAATCCTAATATAAACAATAAGAATTATAGAAGACCTGCCTCTTCTTCCGCTTGCAAAGCATCATTTAAAATTTTATTTTGTAATAGTCTTCGGTTTCTGTAAGGCAATCTATTTAAAATTTCGCCTAACTGCATCAAAAAATCATCCACACCATCAGGAGGTTTGTTGGTTTCCCATAAAAACTTCACGATTCCCCTTTGGAATTCAGCTTCGTGTAAACTATTATTTCTTCGACCTGAAATATATAACATATAAAAAGTATTTATTGTTTTAATAAGAATACTAACGGTTGCTTTTGGCAATATGTGTAATTGTGTAAATGAAAAAATAATAAGTTTTATTTTACTAACGATTGCTGCTACTGCCCTGGGTACTATTTTCTGATGCATTATTGTCTGGAGTACACTCGATTGTACCTTCATCATTTAGTTCTTGTGGTTCGGACAATCCTTGAGAAACATCTGACACATCCGCAGGTAACAATCTCCTGCTTGTGGTGGCACAGGCAATACCTGAATCCACGTTACTTATAGATCTAAAAAATATTACACAAAAAATTATTCAAAAAAATTTGATTAGGTAATATTTTTTTTAATATAAATTTTAATATATTTTAATTTTTAATACATACTTTTCTGTGCTAAATGTATCTTTTAAAAATATCATTTCCTCATAGAATCTAAATCCAACAGTTTTTTCCACAGATGCTGCTCCTGATCCGCTTGGAACATACTCTTTTTGTTTATTGAATTCCTTCGTGAAGCTATCTCTTAAATTTCGCCACGTTTCTTTAATTTCTTCTATAGTAAACTTATCTTAAAATAAAAAAAAAATTGTTTTATAATTTAATTGTTTTAAATAGTAAATGATATATTATTGAATTTAAGTACTGTATATATAATTTCTATTAAATATACAAATAAAATAATACCATTTAAATTGTGTTTTATTTCTTCCCATGCTTCTGTTACATTCAAAGGGCCTCTTTCTTTAACAGCTGTTCGGAAATTCCATATACAAGGTCTAACTTTGACTGATTCTATTAATATTTCATCATATTCTGTCCAAATACTCTTTTCATTGCCTCGCTTTTTTTTCCTTGGTTTTGGTGTAGTAGTAGGTGTTTCATCATTATTAAAAGTGTCGTTCAAGGATTGTTCAAAATTGTCTGAATTATCAATACTTTCATCACATGTTATATTCTCTAAAAAACAAAATGTATTAAATTTATATACAAATATTAATGAAATTATTTTATATAATATTTACCTATGAATACTTCATTTAAATTATTGCATACTATGTTTTGGTTCGCCACATCTACATGGGCGAAGCAAGAATGCTCCAAATAATTATAATTTCTTCGAGGTAATAAAATTTTGCAATAGTGGCATTTGTAATACTATAAAAATAAAAACAATGGACATAAAATTTTATCTGTAGTTTTTTAATAGATTTCTTAATTTCACAAATACTTACATCAGATTCATCAGGAATTTGTGAAATATTTGACCCGCTTTGCATTTTAATATGAAAAACTACTAACTTCAAAAACTATATTAATATACTATATTAATATAATATATTAATATGAAAAAGCTGAAAGCAAAGTAATAGCAAGTATAACCTTAAAGAAAAATTTGAAATCATCAACGCTAACCGGCTAACGTCGGAGAACATACGTTGCCGCATGCGGGATCGCTCTCATTGGCTGTTCGGATGACGCAGCTCGATTCCGTATCACGCATTCCGCACATGTGATCTCGGCCTTAGACAGCAGACCCCATGAGGTGTGAAGTTCGAGTTAAGATCCTCTTGCGCTGCAGTACTCAGTACCTACTTACTGCGTGTGCGTGTATTTGTGCCATGTGCAGTGACATTAGCGGTAGGTAAATAGGCTGCGGCGCGCCATGCGCGGCTGTACGTGTGCAACACTTACCTAAAGGCTGCGTACACAATCACGTGAACTGCGCGCCCGCACGCACTCGCGCAGCGTGCGCCACCAATCCGAGCCATCCCGAGCAGACCAAAAATCCTCTCCGTAAGCTCTGATTGGTCGGCGCTCGATGCGCAAGCGCGCGCGGAGGCGCAGCTCGCGTGATTGTGTACGCAGTCTAAGTACATTACGGCGAACTCGACGCGCGCGGATGAGTAAAAAAACGTACACAAACGCACACAAACGTACACAGTGAATTTGTTTTTGTAGTTCTGCTTTGCAGCTACACCAGCGACCCAGCGTCAACATATAAGGAAGAAGAGAGAACGAAGTAATTTGTGCACTGAAAAAATTTAGCACGCGGAGAAAAATTTTGCGCATATCCTAACCTGTGCCTGTGACCGGCGCGACTGCCGCGCTCATCGTTCAGTGCAGTCGACGAGCGGAAAAGGCGCTGCTGTTGCGCATTTTACGGGCGCAGCATCTACTCCCCACTATCCGGCAATCCGGCGCGCAGGCTGTTTCGGTGCAGTGGCCCAGTGGGTACGCCGAATTTTTCTCCGTGCACAGGAGTTACGAGCTGCCTTCCTCATAGTACGGGAGTACTTTATGGGGCTTTCGTCAAATTTGTAAGAACGTGATTTTGAGACTGTTATTGTTTGTTATATCCTGGGTAAACGACTGAACGTTTTCTATCTAACTCCCTCTATAAACAACACACGACTAAGTTATATACCTACGGCCAAGTAACATACGGTCAAGCCATGAATAACGCGGTAGTTAAATTGAGAAACAAGGTTTATCTCAACGATTTTTTGATTTTGAATTGTGATATTTGTTTTTCAAACACACATCTGTGCTTAGATTTACAATTTATTCTCCTTTTAGTATGCAGAAGACTTGGAGGAAATTCTTCAATGTCCTCTTTGTTTTAATCCACTTAATGGTCCTGTACCTATATGTGTACCAATGAGCATTATGTGTGAATTAAATGTCAACCACAAATGTTGTATTGCCCTTTTTGTAGATGAATTTTAATTGTACAAGAAATTACGTAGCGAAAACTGTAGCATCTAAGTTTTATGAAATTAAGATGTATTGTTTAAAAGAAAATATTGTTTACTATTGTACAAATTTATTGAAAACAAAACATAAATTTTTACTGTAAATTGCAGCTTTCATTGTCAGATCCGAAACATCATTCAAATGAAAAAGTTCTCAATAATAAGTTATGTGTTCAGATACAAACAGAACCCGAATTGCTTAATGGAAAGCCAATCGCATTTATTACAAATGTAAACAATTTACAATCCAATAGTTTAATAGATCTAAAAACGGCACCACCAGTAGGTAAAGGAAAATATCCTTGTAATATTAGACCTTGTACTGAAGAAATTCCACATGGCCGAATGATCCCTCACATAAGATATTATTACAAGGAATGTTTAATACTGGTGTTAAGTCCGGAAATAAATGGAAATAAGTAGTAATTGGTTTTATGTAAGTTTATTATATAAAATACAATAATTTATTACCAATACAATCTGCTGGCTTCTGGTAGATCGATGTGTTGTAATTTCAATTACAATTCTTTTTTATGATGCTTGCTTTTATAGATTTACTATAAATAACTTATACTATCTGCTTACTAGACGAGTAAGGCTTACGATTTCAACTTCTCAATGTCGTAGAGGTACACGGAGTTCGCCAGGTTTCTTGTACGCTGTGACTGATTCGCGTGACGCGCATCACTTCTTTTATAATACAGAATAATTAGGTTAAAGATGAGCCCGGTGACAGTGAATCGAGATCATCTTATTTTGCAATGTAAAATTCGTCAGTCGTATACGATTCGGCGGTGGCATTGAGAAATGCTGACCTTAAAGAGAATATCGTACGTTGTTTTTCGCAAGTGTGATGACCTACTACGTCACGGCGCCGCATGAGCAAAATGCTGTGTTTGTAAAAAATTGCATTCCCGCTTTTATGTGTCAGGAAATATCTGATACTAATTATGCTTTTTCTTTAAAATGAGAATACGTCTCCGGACGTAACACTGGTATTTAATTTTAATTTGTAATTTTAAAGTTAAACAATATATTTTAAAAAAATTGTAGCAAAAATAAACATTATTCAAATTCTGACAATTTTTAGGAAAGCTCAGCAGAAAATGGTATCTATAGTCACTCTTGGAAAATTTCATATACATATCCACAGATATTTGACCAGGCTATCAACATTCACAATATGGGACTTTTCTTATTAAATGTATCGCTAAATGAAGAAGGGGATTTAAATGGAACTGTTCAGATTGTAAATACTACTATACAAGCTAAAAAATTTCATTATTTATTAGAAATAGGTTATCTGCACACTTCAATCAGCTACAAAGGATTAGTAAGTTAATTATTATTCTTCTGATATGTATTTATTTAAGATTGAAATCTAAAAATTGTCTTTTCACGTAGGTATTAAAGTGCAGAAGGCTCAAAACAAAACTATTTGAAAAAGGTCTTTATGTTAATAGTTCGTTCATGAAACATCTCTTCAGAAAGAAAGCTACCGAGTTCAATTGCTCGTTAACTATCACTCGTTTATCAGATTTAAAGCTCTCACTTGAAAAAAGTGATAGCAATAGTAATATAAAACTGAAAACATAAATTTCCTAAAAATGCGAACGAGCATTAATTATAATTTTTGTATTCTTATTAGTGAAAAACAGTAACTAATGAAACTGTCAATTAATTTTTAAACTAAAACCGAAGGAAATTGTATATTCTTATATCATATTTCATTATTTAATTTTTTTTTAAAAGAATATTGATCAAACATATTAATAAATCACTGTGAAATTTTCGGTACCTTTATATTCGAATTTAAATACAGCAATTTCATTAGTTATTTGTTATGAAAATCACTGTTTGAATGTGAAAAAAGTTCTATAGCTGTGAGGTTTTTTAATTCAACTTAATTTCAATTACTGATATTGCTAATTAAATACTACTGTGTAATTAAAATATTTTTAGTTTAACCAAGTAATATTTTCATTTCTTGCTTTATATCAAAATTTTCATTGCTCAAAGAAGACAAAATTAGAGGTTTCTTAATAAATATTTTCTAAGACTTAATTTTAAAGTAATTTATAAAGTATTAAAAATCATATAAAATATTCATTGCATCAAGTTACTTGTGATAATAATTAAGGAATACAACATGATACAGAAAATCTTAAATAAATAAAAATATATGTTCTTACAGAAAGAGCGATAAAATATAAACTATTTTGTATGTTATAGTTTTCAACTTTTAAAAAAATAAATAATTTTGATAAATTCTAGAGTGTTGGATTTTTCGAAATGATAATTGTCTCCTTGCAATTTTTATTTGTCTTAATGTATCACTCTCTAGCTGTTTCTTTAATTACGCGTCATTAACGTTATAAAATCTATTTGCGATATTATGTGTTTTTATCGAACTTGCAATATTGGTAATTGATATAATTCAATATGAACCATTTGTGTGTTTGACGTTTAAGGAAATTAAAAAACAAAAAAGAAAATGTCAACAACTTTTTTATTATATTTATGGAGGAATAGTTCGGTAATGTATCTCGAAAGTAAAGAAATAATACATTGTTATATTTAAATTAAACATGCAAATATTCCACCGAATGTTCGTCTCATCTCTACTTGCAACGCCTATAATTATATGTTATATTAACATTACTCGTTGTCGGAATGTAAATAAAAGATAAAACAAAAGGAGAATAGAAATTGGATTGAACGATAAAGTAAATTAAACAGTTCTAATACGTGATCATCATTAAAATAGTCTGGATTACGTCCGAGAGAAACGTCTCTTTTTTCAAGTTCATCTGATACATATAGTCTCTTGATCATTTCTAAACATGATTTTTTTTTTCATAGAGGTGCTCTTTCTACGTACGCTATAGGACGTGCGTAATACTCACCGACACTGTGTGTTTGCTAAAAAGAAATTTTCAACACTCAAAAAAGTATCACCGGTAAATAAAAACAGAATAGTGTTATCTCAATCGCGTCCTACACAAATCAAAGAGTACAATTATTCGTTTATGGAATAAAATCATCTCTCGCTCATCTATAATTTGCAATGAACCAACTTCTCTCCGGTCTCCGTTATCGCCCTCATCCTCTTCCTCCCTGTCTCACCCTCTTTGAGCTTTTTCTCGTCTTAAATAAAGCAACGCTTTAGTCGGTCGAAACATTTCTGTATTTCTCGACAGGGGACAACATCGGGTAACTGTTCAACGACTGCTGTTGCTGTTGAGGCGGTTGGTTCTTTTTCTAACCCGGTCTCGTGACGTTATACCTATATATATGCGGACGCAGCCGTATAGCTAGCGGGAGTGGACGACGCCGCTAGCGCCACCAAAGGAGTGCTGCTGGCTCGTCTTGCCGAGTTGCTTGCCGGTTACCGCCCTTCCCGCCATTTCTGCAGTCTTTTTATCGCTACATCGCCAGATCACCTTCACATAAGCTTATCCTAGTTCCAGCAGAGATTAGTGGTTTCAGGATTGAGAATGGTTGGACGTCCTCCGCAAAAAAAAAGGGAAATACTAGGAAAAAAGGTAGTGTTTTGTGATATTTAAATATTTATTTATTTGCATACTACTTATTACGGTGTTATTATTTGTACGACAGATCCGTTGTACGAATAACCTATAACCCACTTAGAAACACGTACAAACCACTGTTTTGAGAGTCTGACATAGAAGGGACTAAGTATTATTTCTTTAGTCAAACGCGAATCCTTGCTATTTTTTCTTTAGTCAAGCGTCAATTCTTCGACTAAACAAAATTAAAGGTTAGGTTTTACCTGTGATATATGAATATATCGTCGTACAAATAGAAACAGCCTTATTATTATTATTTTTTTCAGCTATGAGAGATTCAAACAAGGGAGGTTCAAACAAACAAATCAATAAGGCACCCCTGGTCCCAACTGCTACTAATAACGGTCGGAAAACCCGCCAATCGTTGACTGATGTGCAGGAAAATAATTCCGAGATGACTATAAACAAGGTAAGTAATTTTATTTATTGAATATTATACCCGGAAAAGAAGCGAAGGATGAATTTTGTACTTATTTTTTTTTCTTTACCCCCTTCGTGGTAAAAGATGAAAAATATTTATACCACTTTAATCTCAAAATCATAACTCTAATATGATTTTCTGGTGCTCGAGGTATAAAATACAGTTCAAGACTAGTACGTAAGTAGATTATTTCTAAAAAGTAATAATTTACTTCCGTACCCATGTCAAAAAGTACTATTAATCACCTTTCTCCCACCTTCCTTCTTTTTTAATAATTTATAATTCCTTACAGGTTACAATGAATAGGGTCGATCCAAAAGATATGGAAATCAAAGACCTCAAGGAAAAAATAAATAATCTACATGAGGTACGTAACTATTTTAATTTTAATTTAAAATTTATTATGTTTTGTACATAATTGTTTTACAATTATTTCAGATCCTCAATAAAAAAAATAAAAGTAACAAAGAATTGTTAGGAAAAGTTAAAATCGAACAAACAAAGGTTTTGACGCTGGAAAAGTTAGTAAACGAGGTAAAACATCAGTATTATTATTATTATTATTATTATTATCTTATTCTTACCCTTTACCTTTGTTTACAGGAGCGTGGTCGACCCTGTTCTACTTGCCAGGCCAGGGAACTGGCCCAGGCAGCCGCACAAGAGGCATACTATCAAAGAAATACTTATCCTAGTTATTGGCGCAATAATTATAATAGTAGAAGTTTTCATGGCCGTAATTACCAATATAATACTAACTCCCGGCCCTACTATAATAATAGATATTAAGATCAAGAAATGTTATAATCAATTAACATAATATTTTGTAACGCCTGTTCGAAATAAAAACTATTAGTTTTTGTATAAATTTTGTAATTTATTTATGTTAAAAATACATTATTTACACGTAGAACAAATGCGCACGGAGATCCTCGAGATGTAGCCAGGCTCGGATATGCGTCAGGTCGACGAGATGTTGCGACGCTGGTTCGTTTAATTTCTCTCAAGTCATTTCTTTCATCACTGAACACAGTTCTTTTATTTGCATGTGTATTATTAATCAGTGGTGCAGATATTATGGTCATGTTTAAACCAAACGCAAATTCCTACCTTATCGGCATATGAATTTACGTTGTAAGCTGATCTTATATCTAATTCATCCTCAGGACAAAATTATCTGAAAAAATAGATTAAAATATAATTACTATAAAACAAATTATATGTTACTAATATAACTTATTTCTAATAGCCCAGAAGATAAGTTTCTAAACCCACTTTATGCAGAAATTTGGCTTTTAATTTTATAAATTTTTCTGAATTTTTATCGTTTTTAGAATCAAGAAGGTACATACAAATTTGTATATGTAGTACAAGTAATTACCAACTTGTTCCATCCAAATAGATTCAAAAAATTACGTCTAAATTATTCTGAATATAATATTTTGGGAAATAAGCGTTGAAAGAAAAATACCATAAAACTTGAAAAATGATCAGTGATCAGATCCTGTTTTTTTCTACTTCTTTAAACACACTAGGAGAAGCTCAGAGTTCCGGAACCCCAATTTTCTTCAACCCGCAGAGGTTGGTGGTAACATCTCAAAATGGAACTCTGTACAGTTATAGAACCTAACGCCTTCCCTGAACAACTTTTTTAGGGTCTATAACTGTACAGAGTTCCATTTTGAAGTGTTACCACCAACCTCTGCGAGTTTGAAGAAAATTGGGGTTCCGGAACTCTGAGCCTCTCCTAGTCAGTTTTGGTATGTCTGACAATTGCACAAGCCTTCTTCGACTAGCCTTCTTCGACATCTGTACAGTTATAGAACTCTGTATAGTTATAGAACCCAAGGCCTTCCCTGAACAACTTTTTTAGGGTCTATAACTGTACAGAGTTCCATTTTGAAGTGTTACCACCAACCTCTGCGAGTTTGAAGAAAATTGGGGTTCCAGAACTCGAAGCCTCTCCTAGTCAGTTTCGGTATGTCTGACAATTGCACAAGCCTTCTTCGAGATCTGTTTGAAGGTGCTTTATGTTTAAAGGTGCTTTATGGTGTTTCAGATAGGCATTATTAGGCTGCATATTTACATTCTTTTCCAAAACACTTTTTAGTATACTATTCCTTGTCTCAGTTCAATTGTCTTTCTTTTGAAGTTCCTTTGTAATTTTTCACCATAATCATTTGCATTTTTTATTGAAACTATTTCTGTATCCATATCTGTACATGTAGTTTTTACTGTAATAGATAAATAAATAAAATGAATAGATAAATAAATAAAATAAAAAACTAGGGAATTATAAAATTTAAAATATTAATATTTGTCTTAATATAGTTCTGAACAACACATTTTAAAAGTAGTTAAAAATTAATATTTTCCTTAATTAATAAACTTAACAATAAAAAATATCTTTGTAATCCCTAGCGGAAATGATAAATGTAAAAAATTGTAGAAATATTGTTAAAAACTGTTTTAAAATGTCTGAATTGGGAATGTAATAGCAGCTGTTTACAGTATTTAATAGTTATATTAATAGTTATTAACAGTTATTAACATTTTTCAATCATAAAATCAAAATATTTTCAGAAAATCAAAAAGTAAATAACTGTTATTTACAGTTATTTATAGTTTTTAACATTTATTATTTGCGCTAAGGATGGAAACAATTCTTTAGATATTATAGAAATATAATAATAATACTTGACATGTATGCATTGCAATTATTTCAAAGACAATTTCAAAATTCAAAAGAATGTAAGAAAACTACAAGTACTACAAGCCTGTCTACAAGTACTGTTAGTGAGTTGAAGTCCACCCTAACCTATATTTACCACCCTAAAACATATTTGAACAATTGTCGTCACATCATCTTCTTCAAAAGGCTACTGTTGTTTGAAAAACACTCACGCATGGCGCCTCTCTCTTCTTCTCTCTCTTTTGCTCTGCTCTCGTTTCTCCTCAGTTCCCTTTCTCCTCATCGCCCGCAAGCTGGGCTTCATCGTCTTCTTGTAGAGTATCTTGGCTTACCTGAAGATGCTAGAATTTTAAAAAATTTTAATTTTAAAAAACAAAAATTTTAAAAATATATAATCACTTGCGCAAACTATTAATTTTAGATTACCATGCTTTTGCATAAAGCTTAATATAGAAATGTTCTCTAATTAGTTAATAAGTGGCAATATTTACTAAACTTCTTCCTTTTCATAGCGATTGTCCAGTCTGCTTTCTGTTATAAGGAAAAAAAAGGTTTTTAGAATTCAAAAGAATTACAACAATTATGTTCATAAAAGAAAAAAATTAACTGCTTGTGCATAGTTCCTAAGATAAATTATGATTTATGCAGATTTATTATATCAATGACTGTAGAGTCATTAACCGAGTAGACAATAGAGTTAGACAATAGAGTACTTAACCGATGATAGCAACTAGTAATTAAGACACTACCTCCTAGATGACGAGACTACTATAATGACAACAAAGAGCAAGCCAATTCTAATCTTTTATTACCACAGTAGTGATGATCATCAATTAATTTTCCATCTTTTTTTTGCTATCATAATTTTTCTACTGATTAATGCGATATGTGCCTTTCAACTTGAAATTAAAATCTGTTACGGGAACGTGATTTAAAATATTAGAAGCTAGAATGTCTTTCATTTCATCAGTGGCACTCGATTTTACAACTGTAAATTGCCCTTGTTTCCTCTTGTTTGCCAAGTATCTAAAGATAACATTAAAATAAATTTTATAATTCTTAAGAATACAAATTATTGATAAAACAATTTCTTAAGTACTTAAGAGCTTGATTTTGTGCAAAAACGTTTAATGCATGACATTCTTCAAGACTTGCTCCAATTTTCTTCATAAAACCCTCATCTGTGCGAATAAGCTGCACAATTTTTTGATCACAAACAATACTCAAAGCTTTAAAAATTATAACTGGTACATCCTACACATTTTTTATATATAATTTAGCATTTTTTGTTATAAATACATAAAAATATTAAATAGTACTAACTCACGTCTTCAAAAATGTTGTGTTGTAAATAGTATTTGCCTGCTCTTTCAATAACAATAGTTTTGGTTTTTATTTATTGAGTAGCACTATTACATGATGCAACAATATAATTGTCACTACATTCTTCTAATATAATTCTATTCTTGTATCTGTTCTTGTATTAAATAACTTTTCCTTGTCCATTAGTAATAAAATAATCATCAGGGTCATAAGGACACCCATTTTTTAATTAGATTTTTCACAATTAGAACTCCTCAACATTATAGACATTCTGAAAGATTATAATATTATAGCTACGATTAACAATTAACTCAGCATATCGAAATTTATAACATACCTGCCAATTAATAAATTATTTCTAATTATTGATTGATGTCCCTTCATGTATTCAATATCAATTGTGATTGGAGCTGAATAATTTAAATCTCTTAAGCAACATTCATGAGGAGTGCTTGGACGAGATACAACAGCAGAAGCGCAGCAGCTAAGATCTGGAGACACAATCAGCAAACAACTTGGTAGAAAACAAGCACAGCTCCCCCAAACCAGCTCCCTTGTAACACAACTAAGAAGAGAAGAGAATGACAAAATTTCAGAAAGAAAGAAAGTATAGCTGCACTGACCTCACCTAGAACAACAAAGCAATATAACCTCGAAGCAATATGTGAGCAGAGGAGCAAAAGTTCAACATCGCCGCCAAAGATGACATCGTGGACAGCCGCAGAAGACTTCCCCACGTAGAGTGTACTCTTGTCGTCGAGAGTCTGAAAAGCGCGTGCGCGCTGGAGCGCCGGTCGATGTGGCATCACAGGTAAGCGGTGTGCCCGGCGCACAGAAGTGAGGGGGACGCCCGCAACAGGGCTGCCGAAGTGACAGCGACAGGCCGACAGCCGAACCGCCGAAGGCGGAAGGCCGCACGGTCTGCTACGCTGTCGGCAGGCGAGATTGTACATAGAGCCGTTACAGCTAAAAAAGCATATAGCACAGCACCGCACACAAGATTAGCATTGGTTAGTATATCTATATAGTTCTAAACACAACGCACAAGATCTTGTGCTTCATATCTATAGATATACTAACTAATCTTGTGTGCTGTGCCGTGCTGTGCTCTACCTATGCCTTTTTAGCTGTAACGGCCCATAAGCGTTGCGCGATCCAAAATTAGGGTACAATTTCATGGTAACGACATTTTCGCTCTGTCGCTGCTGCGACGGCAACAAACGCAGTATAGCAGCAGCGCGGGAGCCGCGGAGAGAGATAGCTGCCGCATAGGCGTAGTGTAGAGAGCGCAGACGACGGGCAATAGCAGGGCCTGTGATCGAGGTGCGGCGACGGCGCGGCGCACGGCTGTCGCGAGTGCACTCGCACCGAGAGCGCCGAATCTGCCCACGGCGAGACAGCGCCGACGCGCTGGCCAGTAAACGAAGGTCTGAAATCGACTTTTTCGAGGGAATGGCTGCATTTTGGATATTTGGTAAAACACATCGTCTAAAAACGATGGCCAAAAATGCAGCCTCCAAAAATGCCGGCGTCACCCCTAATTTGTCAAAAAACCACCTCCGAAAACGGTTTTTCGCTTATCACTCGCGAACTATAAGAGATATCGAAAAAAGTCCCAAACAAAAGTTATAAGGCGTGAAATTTTACATAAGAATGATCTGTCACTTTTTTGCATTGGATAAAATTAAGCTTGAGAAAAGCACGCAGAAATTGCGAACTGCAAGCGGCCGAAGTAGTGTAAGAGCCAGGGGGGTTCCCGTAGCCTTTTCAAAGGGCAAACTGACACCAAGTGTTTTTTATGTATTTTTTCATGCTGAATTCGAATTTCGATGGTGGATTGTTGAAAAAATTCGTCTTTATTTGCTATAAACAATTTATTGCAAAAATAATAAATTTTCGACTTTTTTGTAATAAAAAAAAAATACTATCGTATTTTTCACTTTAAACAAAAGAGTCTCCTACAAGTTTTTTGTGAAAGTGCATTCCAAAGCCGCAAAAAATTCTCAAAGTTTAAGAAAATGAGCGCGTGCGTACAATTTGACGACGACGACTTCCGACATCAGTGCGTTTTTCCAAACTTTGAGAATTTTTTACGGCTTTGGAATGCACTTTCACAAAAAACTTGTAGGAGACTCTTTTGTTTAAAGTGACCTGAAGAATACGACAGTATTTTTTTTTATTACAAAAACGTCGAAAATTTAATATTTTTGCAATAAATTGTTTATAGCAAATAAAAACGGATTTTTTTCAACAATCCACCATCGAAATTCGGATTCAGCATGAAAAAATACATAAAAAAACCCTTGGTGTCAGCTTGCCTTTTGAAAAGGCTACGGGAACCCCCCTGGCTCCTATACTAAAGGGGAAGGGCGGGACCTACGGCGCGCGGTTGCGGCGTCGGCGGCATTGTTGCTATATCAGTGCGCGCGTGGGCTGAGTGTCTTTGCCGCTTGCGAGCCGTTTTTCAGTTTCTAGCGATTCTAGCTGGCCCAGGCGCCGGAAAATTTTTCGCTTCTGTCTCCCCCTCTACACCGACTGATGCAACTGAATAAAGTAACCATCGTTTTTTATAGATTTTGATTCGTAGAATCTAAATTTCGAGTTTATAATTTATCAAAATGGCAGGAACCTTGATTTAAATGTATTTGTTTAAAGAAAAACGCCATTTAAACAGATAAAAACAATCTTTTGAGATCAAAATAATTTTTTTCTTGAAAATTCAGGCAATTTTAAGATTAAAATGTTGCATATAGATTTTTAAAATATTAATCTTCAGTATTTAAGAGATTTTTAATAATAGTCACAAAATTAAACATGAAGTAAAAATTATTACAGTTACTTATCGTTTACCATCTAAAAAGAGATGTGCATGTTTAATATTACTTTTTATCATAAATAATTATTCACATTAATATACGCGTAAATCTCAGGGGCTCTTAACTTTTTGGGAACTCCAAAGTTTAAGCGCAGAAAAATGAGTTAAAGCTCAAAATGTTTGCCTTTCAATAAAAACAAAAACAAACATGTATTATTATTATTTAAATAAAATAATTTTCTATTTAAAGCCAAGTTATACTTTTAAAACAGAAATTACTTTTTCAGTCTAAATCTGTCTCTAGATTCAAAAACAATTTTTAGGCACGACCGCTACTCATGTATCTTAAGTTTTATTGAAAAAAATGAATCTCAGCGATGACAAAGTAAAGAGATATGTAAAAGTTATTTTTACTGTTAGATATATTTCTATTTTAGCAAGTACTGGTCAAAAACTCACGAGCGGAGTTTCTCACGCCTGGATCGTGGATGTGGATAAAACTTCAGGGTGTAATTTTGTGACTTAAAAATTACATCTTGAAGTTTTAGCAAAATCCATGCTCAGGAAATTAGAAGCTCTTTTCAGTTAGTTATCAGGTTGAAATACTATAAAAAAAGTCTATGGTTCGATTACCCATAACTGCACTTCTGGATCTATCGCTGAGAATAACTTTTTTCCGATTTTTTGTTATAAGTCTAAAAATAACAATAAAGGGCAATAAGTAAAACGTTTTCTTTTTATTAAATTTTTTAAAAAGAAAATTATATTATAGTGCTTTAGACAAACGGATTTCGATTTAAAAAGATTGTTGTCTAGAGTCAACTACATATATATATATATATATATATATATATATATATATATATATATATATATATATATATATATATATATATATATATATATATATATATATATATATATATATATATATATATATATATATATATATATATATATATATATATATATATATATATATATATATATATATATATATATATATATATATATATATATATATATATATATATATATATATATATATATATATATATATATATATATATATATATATATATATATATATATATAGGCTAGTAAGTTTGAGGAGCTCAACCCCGGTCGGTCAGAGTGGCTAAAGAAATAATAACCCTCAGGTTACCGACTCTAGACAAATAGACTCTAGAAAACCCTCAAACTTCCGCTCGGATGCTGAATATATAGATTGGAAGTTTGAGGAGGCTCCTCAAACTTCCCATAACCCTCAAACTTCCAAGCGGGTGCTGAATATAATCCTCAAACTTCCAGAATTTCATATTTATATATATATATATATATATATATATATATATATATATATATATATATATATATATATATATATATATATATATATATATATATATATATATATATATATATATATATATATATATATATATATATATATATATATATATATATATATATATATATATATATATATATATATATATATATATATATATATATATATATATATATATATATATATATATATATATATATATATATATATATATATATATATATATATATATATATATATATATATATATATATATATATATATATATATATATATATATATATATATATATATATATATATATATATATATATATATATATATATATATATATATATATATATATATATATATATATATATATATATATATATATATATATATATATATATATATATATATATATATATATATATATAATCAATTATAATACCTATCTAATTCCAGAAGAATATCCTCTTGGGCGAAATGGACTGTTTTTAGACTAACTGTAAAATTTTCTGAATGATCGATAAAAAGTTGCACTTGCGAGTAAGCGTGAGTGAATGCATTACAACATTTTTCCTATTTAATTTTTTCAAAATAAATCTTTATTTCGTTAAAGACACCAGGAGTTACTTCAAGAAAATATGTGTAGAAAACATAATCAGCTGTTTGGGGTTTTTCCGGAGAATCGATTGGTTCGTAATTTTTTTACGGGTAGTTTGTATGCTCAAAAAATAATTCCAGCTTTAAAAAGTTTGGAAATATCAAGAAGCCGCGGAGAGAGAATTTTTTTTCGTCACTTCCCTCGTATAATCAGCTGTTTAAGGGTTTTCCGGGGAGTCGAATTGGTTCGTAATTTTTTTACAGGTAGTTTTTATGCTCAAATAATAATTCTAGTAATAAAAAGTTTGGAAATGCCAAACGCCGCGGAGAGAGAATTTTTTCCGTCACCACCCCTATATAATCAGCTGTTTGGGGGTTTTCCGGGGAGATAATTTGGTTTGTAATTTTTTTTACATGTAGTTTGTATGCTCAAAAAGTAATTCCAGCTTTAAAAACTTTGAAAATGCCAAACCCCGCAATGAGATAATTTTGTTATCTTATGTCATCTTACGAATTCCGTGTTAGGGGTGGGGGGTAGTTTGGAATTGATTTATTTGAATCCTTTCATTATTTATAGTATATTATGTTATTCATGTGGAAAAAAGTGGTTTTATACCACTCTAACCTCAAAATCACAACTTTGATATGATTTTTCGGCGCTCGTGGTATAAAATACCGTTCGAAACTAGTGCGTAAGTCGATTATTTAGGTGGTGTGACTTTTTCGCACTCGCTTCGCTCGTGCAAAAAGTCACACCAGCTAAATAATCGACTTCCCCACCCGTGTCGAAATGTACTATTTCGAAAATCGATTTTTCGTTGGATCGCAACCCACATAGCATGTTCGTTTTTTAAACGTTTTTGAAACGTTTCTTTAGAAACCTACAAACGTTTCTCTAAAAATATAGAACCGTAACAGAAACGTTTCAGAAACGTAGAAATGTCCTAAATCTGAAAAAAAATTTATGAAAATCGTAAACGTATTTAAATCGTCTCAAAAACGTTTCTGAAATAGAATCCAAACATTTGTACAAAGTTTTGGAAACGTCTCTGAAACGTAAATAATCGATTCGACAAAACACTTACTGGACAATTATTCACGTTCCAGATTCGTCTCAGCGACGTTTCTGATTGAGCCGGAAACGTTTCTATTCCGTCTCAGAAGTGCAAGGTTACGTTGTAAGAACGTCTTAGAAACGTTTGTGAACCATATACAAAACATTAAGATTGTAAAGTATTCAATATTCGACCCGCCGATAGATGGCGTAGTTCAGTCCATAAAAGAAAAGACATTTCCAGGATATATAAGGAACGTCTACTCTAGCAAAGCGTACCGAATACTGTTTGAAGTAATATCAGTGTTAATAACTGACAATGTAAATTATTTTAATTTCATTGTAGAAACGTTTCTCAAACGTTTCGTGCTATGTTTTAGAAACGTTTCAGAAACTTTTCTGAAACGTTTCCAATTAGTTTTGGAAACATTTTTGAGACGAATCTAGAACGTGAATAATTGTCCAGTAAGTTTTTTGTCGAATTGATTATGTACGTTTCAGAGATGTTTCCAAAACGTTGTACAAACGTTTGAGTTCTGTTTCAGAAACGTTTATGAGACGATTTAAACACGTTTACGATTTTTATATAGTTATTTTCGATACAAGTGCGAAAAAGTGATTTTATCCTCGTGTGGACGTTTGCGCCCGAGCGAAGCGAGGGTGAAAAGGCCACACGAGGATAAAATCACTTTCTCACTCGTGTATCGAACACTATTTTTTTATACGACGTGTGCAAAGCTCGATTTTGCGAGCACGGTTTTGGCCGAGCGTGCGCAAAGTGGACGCTTTGCGCACGGAGTGTGAAAATAGTACATTTCGATACTAGTGCGAGGATTTGATTTTCCCCTCGTGTGACTGTTTGCACCCGAGCGAAGCGAGGGTGAAAAGGTCACACGAGGAGAAAATCAACTTCTCACACAAGTGTCGAACCGTATTTTTTGACATGACGTGCGAGAAGTGAGATTTTTGCACGCATCGTTTAACGCAGCGTGCGAGAAATCGAACTTCTCGCACGGAGTTTCAAAAAAAATATTTTCAGATTTAGGACATTTCTACGTTTCTGAAACGTTTCTGTTACGTTTCTATATTTTTAGGGAAACGCTTGTAGGTTCCTAAAGTAACTTTTCAAAAACGTTTCGGAAACGTAACGTGCTATGTGGGAACGTTGCAAACTTCAAACCCATTCATTTTGAGAATAACAGGTAGTTCACATTCGAAAAATGCAAATCAATAAAGATATTTTTTGAAATTTTAGACATTTTATGATTTAATACTTTTTCTCACTTCTATACTCGCCACCATGATTTCCTTTCTATTTATCACTTTGCTTTAAAATTTTAATGGCGGCTTCTTCAAGGCTTTCCGCAGCTGGTAAAATAAAAAAAAATCTTCCAATGTTAACAAAACCGAATAGTAATTTTGTGAATAATAAAAACATAGAATTCAGAAAAAACGATTACAGTTGTGTAACATACTTTCGATTGGTCGTAATTAATGATTTAGTATTAAAAATTAATAGTTGTAAAAGAACTCTGCAAAGTTTTAGATTTATAAGTGTTAAGGGTACTAAGTAATTGCGATTTTTGCAATTGCGGCGTACCTCGCGCCCGCTTAGCTTCATGCCCGTTCTCACACTTTAGAAACTATTTATACAATAATCCAGCATCCTTGGAACCTGTACATCCAAAATTTTGTCTAAAACTACTTTTACTGGTAAATTTAAAGACTAAATGCTTAAAGTTCAATGGGGGGGGGTCCAAAGTTTCGACGATTCACTATAAAATTGAAGTCAACTATAGACGTTTTTCAGTTCCACAAATGATAATGCAGATTGTTTTTAATTTCGAAATTCTAAATTACGAAAATCATATTTTCGAATGTAACAGTTCACCTACTGTCCAAAACGTCGAATTTCATCAATACGACCTCAAAATAAATATAAGCTGTTTCTAATGATTTATTTCAAAGTATCTATATTGTACCCCTATTAAAATTCTATTAATGAAATTCGATGTTTTGGACAGTAGGTGAAGTGTTACATTCGTAAATATGATTTTCGTAATTTCGAATTTCGAAATTAAGAACAATCTGCATTATCATTTGTCGACCTGAAAAACGTCTATAGTTGACTTCAATTTTATAGTAAATCGTCGAAACTCTGGACCCTTCCAGTTCAATAAATGGGAAGTTTGTAACACAAGTTTTGTTACAAAAGTATGAATGGCGGGGAGCGCGTATCAGACTGAGCATGCGTGTGGTACTTACGACGCAATTGCAAAAATCGCAACCACTTAGCAACCTTAACACTTAGAGATCTAAAACTTTGTAGGATTCTTTTTCAACTATATTAAATTTTAATACGAAATTGTTAAATCACGACAAATCGAAAATTTGTAACATAACTTTAATCGGTAAAGATAGTTTTTCTGTATTCTAGGTTTTTATTATTTACAAAATTACTATTCGGTTTTGTAAACGTCGGAAAAAATTTTGTTCGTTTTACCAGCCGCGGAAAGCCTTGAAGAAACGGCCATTAAAATTTTAAAGCAAAGTAATGAATAGAAAGGAAATCATGGTAGCGAGTAGAAATGAGAAAAAGCATTAAATCGTAAAGTGTCAAAAAATTTCAAAAAATATCTTTATTGATTTGCATTTTGCGAATATGGTCAAAAGGACCTTTTATTCATAAAATGAGATACATTTTTATAAAAGAAATTTCTCCGTTAGCAATAATCAACTTTTTAAAATTTGCTTAAATAATTAGATTTTAAACAATTGTTATTAATTGTCTTGCCAAAAGGCCTTCAAATTCAAATTCAACGGATCAAAATACATGAACAAATTACGTTTTCCGGGGGGAAGCTTGTGTACACGGAAAAATAGCCACTTCTCGACTTAAGATTGGGCGCCCTGAACAGAACGATCGGTGGCTCGCATCGATAACTCAGGCTGAAATCACATGGTACGGAATAGAGCTGCAGAATAGAGTTTGCGTAATGGAGACTGCTAGTCTGATTGACTGTCGCCATAACGCAACCTCTATTCTGCAGCTCTATTCCGCGCCATGTGATTTTAGCCTTAGTGCTTAATGAAAATCCAGAAAGCAGCGTGTCTCAGACTGCGACGCACGTTTCTACGCAATGCGCCACAGCCTGCTTTCCCCTGCTACCTCGCACAGTAGAACGCGCTGTCGACAGCCTAGCAGACCTTCTCTCCGTGATAGCCGCGCCGCGAGAGTAACCATTTCATACTGGGCCTCGATTTGTATAAGGAGTATTTTTTATTCACCCCGAAATTATTAGTTATTACTAGTTAGTTATTATTTTTATTACTATATTTTTTTAATCAGCGGCATTGTATAGTACTAATCATTCCCTATATAATCTATTTTCAATAATCTAAATACGATTTTTCCTCTTCAAGAAATATTCATTTAAAATATTCAGTATATCTCAAAAAAGGAAAAATCATCTTCAGATGATTAAAAATTTTAATTTAATATTTATTAAAGAAGAAATAGTATTTTTCTATGCTGAAGGCGAAAATTGCAATTTTCAAAATTGGTACGAGGCGTAAAATGCGATTTTACGCCTACTACATCAAAAAATCGTATTCAGATCTTTGAAAATGAATTATGTAGGGCATGATTAGTACTGTACAATGCCCCTGATACATAAAAAATAGTGTTTTGACCTTGAAATTGAGATATAGGTATTTGAAAATCCTGGGATGGTAAAGCGAAATTAAGGTCATATTTGAGTTCATCGCGTCAAAATACATAAGGATATAATTTTCGGTCTTCTGGGACAGACCACTTTTTTGTTTGTGTAACTGTGATATCAATATAATGTAATGATTATATATATATATATATATATATATATATATATATATATATATATATATATATATATATATATATATATATATATATTATAGTATAAAAGAGTAATCAATGAAAATAAAAATATATGAAAATGATATTTACCTTTCTTGGACACTCTTCTTTTTTCTCTCGAAGATTCCATTCGCTGAATCCCTCAGCCATAATTAAAATTGTTTTTTTAATTATTTTCAAACTCTGATGCTTTCACGTATAACGAGAAAAATCTTTTTGTAATACCCTGATTAAAAAAACCCATTCATTCCTTTAAAAAGCTGTTAGTTGAATCGACTTTAATGAGGATTTTTTACTGACTTAATACATGGACTATATAGGGAATTTAATAGGATCCAATAGGATTTAATATTTTTTTTAATCAGGGTACTTTATAGTGGTATTATTTTTAGTCTGTTATAGACTTGTTAAAATGCTGTTGGATAGCATTGTTGAACGTGTATTTTACATGTATTTCAAAGTGTTACGATTACACATTAGTATTTATATAATTATTTCGTTTGATCTTGGAAATGGTGACAATTTCCTTTGTTCCACAATTTTTAAAAAATGATTTCTCATTTCTTGTGCATTAGTTGAGTACCTTATTTGTGATGGATCCCCTCCTGAATTTAATGTCTCAGCAAATGCGGCTGCATAAACACCACAGCTGGTACCGTCAGGTTGCTTAACTAACATTGGTTGGAATACTATGTCGTTATTGATAACGTTAGGAAATCGATTACGTACGTACTTCTTTTCAATTTCAACTAATTGATAGTTAGTCCGGGTAAACTATCATAAATATAAATTTTCTTTCCATCAAAATAAAGACATCTATAATGATCAATGTACGTACCTCCAATTATTTGAATACTAGGAGAATTAATTGATGTATATGTTCTTGTTACAGCTTCAACGTACAAAACGCTATGGGTGACGAATAGTGTATTTGAACTCATCAAAACTCGTACAAAGGCATCCACTGAATCATCGTTTAAGTAGCTGTTTAGAGGCTGTACGTTTGCTCTAATTAAATTTAATGATAACTCTCTTTGATCCATGAATTTTACAAACTCGTTAATATCTCTTTCAGAGTAATTTGGATTTTTGTCGTGAGAAACAAATATTACATCAGTATCAACTGTCCCAGCTTTCTCTTGTAGTTTCCTACTTATTGGCGTAGGATTATTATCAATTTTACGTTTCAAAGCGTTTATGTGAATTCCTCTCATTTTTATTAAATTCCTTAGTTTAGATACTATGTTATTTTTCCTATGAAACGCATTAGCCTTAGAGATAATCTTTTTGGCTGCAATCATTTTTAATTTATCAATGGTTTTCATTTTAATACTTAAAATTGTTTTTTTCTCCTGCATTTCAATGTTTTCTTTGCTATCTTTAATACTTTCCTCAAGCATTGATTCATCTATCAATTTTCCCTTTCTTTGTTTTTCTTTTTTCTTTTCTGCTATAAATCTACCGTATATTGCGGATTTCTAATAGGCATTTTTCTATTATGACGACTGTCTAACATTTCAGGTAGCATACAGTCCATGTAAAAGCGAATTAGTTGCTTCTCCATTTTCTCTTTCCAAAACTTATGGTCAACGTCTATTTGAAAATATTTCCTACTGATTGGTGTATGGATAACAAAAAGACAGTGTTTTCTAACTGTTATGTGCAACTGCCCTTGTATTTGATAATAATATTCATGCCTTTTGTTAATTTGTAAAATATTTTTTCGATTAAAAATTCGTCTAACTTGTGGAATATTATAAATTGCTTCTTCAGCTGACATATTAGCAGCCGAATAAGGACTTTTTATTTCTAAAATCCAATCATCATCTATAATCCCATCTAGAGTCGCTCCCAAACATCCGTGAATTTTGTCAATGATGAGTCCAATTCGTTTTATAATGACTTTACGTTCCTCAGTAATTCTTTCCTTGGCGATTATTTCTTGCTGTGATTCGTAAATCATAGCCTTATTACCATCACTTATCGGTGGGTATAAACTTTTTTTTACCCTTGTCGTACAGTTTTTGGTACGATTCCAAGTACCCGCGATCTAAAAATTCGAAGATATGGGTAAGATCTTTGTTAGTGCTTTCCAACTATGATTTTCGTATTGGTTTCTTGTTTCTTCCTCAATTTGTATTCCGTTACTTTGATTTTTTTTTTATTTTTCTATCCACTTCTTACGTAGCTTTTCCATATCTTCATTTGATTTATCTGCATCTTGATGATTAGGCCCATAAAATTTTCCTGCATTTTTTATTGATTTTAAATACTTTCTCTTCTTACCTTTTGCTTTATCTGCCCTTCGTCTTTGTTGAGTTTGTCTCAGCTTTAATTGTCTGTTTTTTTCAACATTGTGTAAAATAGAAGGAACTGTTTTATTCATAGTCTTATAAAGTACACTTGAGGCTTCGTTTGTATTGAAGTGAACAGCTTTGACAGTAACTCTTGTTTCATAAGAACTTTTTTGGCTGAAGGAAATTCATTTGCTACCTAACGCATGACATATCAACGAATTAAATGATCCTGCCTTATTGTTTGAAACTTTATGTAAAAGACTTTCACTTTCTTTGCTCAAAAATTCAATTGCATCCATTATTTTATCATAAAGATTGTGAAAAATTAAAATTTTAACATTGTTAACGTCCCCTCCATTACAAACATTGCCACGTTCTTTGCATTCTTTATGCTCACCAAAAACGTGACTGGGGACGTTTAAAATATCTTTTTTTAATTCATCTATTTTCACTTCCCATGGTCTTGCTTCACTAATTCTTAAATTTATCACTTCTTCTACTCTTTCTCTAATGTTAGTTATATTTTTTTTAATAAGATTTCTTGCTTGTACGAAACCTTTTACTCGACGATTTTTACCTTGCGTCGTTGCTGCTGCTACTCGTAATTTTTTACACAAATTACGTAATAAGTGAATGCTGCATAGTACTCGTTTAACAACAACGCCATGTTCTAAATATACATTATTGTCTACTAAACTTTTGTAAACACTACTATCGCCATCTGTAATGATAGTTTCGTAGATAAGCCCATGTGTTTCAACACTACATTTGAAACCTTCTAAAATGATATCCATTTCCATAGCTGTCGAGGCAGCATTGCTATCCCAATTTTTAAAACACTTATGTTTTTTAGGAGGATTTCCGGCATTCTCTGCCCTAGCGCAAATGAGACAATATTTATTTCATACGCCGAAAAACAAAATTTTTCCAGTGTACCATCCTACTATAGAGGCCATACCAGACAGAGAGTTATAATTTGTCCCAAATGACCGTTTACCCCAAGAACCGTCTGTAGCAACTTTAGTAAATGGTATACCAGTTGATGTCATGTCACCTCTTTTGATAGCAAGCATTTTTTCCTCCTCGGCAGCTTCTTTCATAGATTTTTCTGCTACTTTTGTAAATTCTATTAAAACGACATTTTGGTATCTCGTGTACGTTCTATCGGATAAACAATGTACATTCATGCCTGCCAAGATTTCACGTAATTGTGTATGTCCAATGCCATTTGCAACGGTGGCAGCAACGGCTGCAGTATTGATATCCATATAGCTAGAATCTTTTGTAGGTTCTGATGTTATATACACTTGGTATCCGCAGTTATTACACTTAAAGCAAAACCTAGTCATCAATCCGACTCGCACATCTCTATTCTTTTGTAATTTCCAATCTTCAAAAGAGCAGTTTATATCTTTCACAAGATGAGCCATAAAAGTTGCATGCATTTCATTCAACACGAAATCAAAATCAATAATAACTCTATTACATTGTTTGTCACCAAGCGAGTCATCATCACATTTTATGTCATTTGTGTACTTCGTAGAGAAGTTATTTGCTTATGTGTAGTGAAGACTTTGAGTAGAAGTTTTATTCAGTAAATCTGAACTTTTGTACTTCGTAGAGAAGTCATTTACTTCTGTATAGCCAACACTTTGACTAGAAGTTTTATTCAGTAAATCTGAATTTTTGTACTTCATAGAGAAGTTAGTTACTTCTGTATAGTCAATAATTTGACTAGAAGTTTTATTCAGTAAATCTGAACGTTTGTACTTCGTAGAGAAGTCATTTACTTCTGTATAGCCAACACTTTGACTAGAAGTTTTATTCAGTAAATCTAAATTTGCGTACTTTGTAGGGAAGTTATTTGCTTCTGTATAGTCATGAGTTTGTGTAGAAGTTTCATTCAGTAAACCTGAATTTACGTACTTCGTAGAGAAGTCAGTTACTTCTGTATAGCCAAAATTTTGACTAGAAGTTTTATTCAGTATGTCTGAATTTGTGTACTTCGTAGGGAAGTTATTTTCTTCTGTGCAGTCAAGACTTTGAGTAGAAGTTTTATTCAGTAAATCTGAACTTTTGTACTTCGTAGAGAAGTCATTTACTTCTGTATAGCCAACACTTTGACTAGAAGTTTTATTCAGCAAATCTGAATTTTTGTACTTCGTAGAGAAGTTAGTTACTTCTGTATAGTCAATATTTTGACTAGAAGTTTTATTTGTACATTCCTTAACTTTTTCTACTTCGAACTCATCAGTACCTTCAATCAACACATAAAAATCTATAGTAACTTCTATATTTTCATTTTCCCCCTGATCTAAATTTTTACTAAGACTTTCCACTGAGTTCGTATCAACTGTGCTAGTTGATTCAACAGAAGTCGTAGTAGCCCCATTTTCAATAGCCCTTGATTGCTTTATCACACGCCTGTGGGACAAGAAAAATCTAGTGTTAAAAGTAATTATAAACTCAATAAATACTTGATTTTTCAATGTATTGTAAGTGATTTAGTGGAGCTTTCTTGAGGAAAATCGTAAATATCTTTTATTAATTTAATCAAGAAAGCTGGATAGAGTATTGCATGTACAATAAATGTTACAAGGGCGAGAAGCAGATCCTTTTTTATCGAATGTCGACTTTGCAATATGAACCACAGATTAGTGAGCACAAGTACGAACCAAACATGCATGGCGAGTCAGCAAAAAAGTTATTAACTGCACTGAGAGAAATGTTGTAGTAAAATTTATTATAAACATAAGAAAAATTACTATATTTTGTAGGAACGGAGGGACAAATCGAAATTATAACAATTTTTGCTATGCATCATAGTAATTTTTATGAATGACCTTAAATTGAAAAAAATTAAATTTTTTCTCGTTCTTCCTGTTTTCAGAACTATTTTCAGACTCTAATCATACAATATTTAATGTGAAAATAAATTAAAATGAGAAATAAAAATATTTTTTTTTACGACCGTTGGAATCGAACCTGCAACCTTCACCGCGGCAATCGGACGCGCTACCCAAATAGGATGCTTGAGTGTAAAATTTTGGAACTTGTACATGTCAAACCATCGATTTCAAGAAAATTTCAGATAATATTAAATAATGACAATAAATAACTTTGATAACACAAAGAAACTTATCATTAATGTGCATAATATAAAAATAAAATAATTGAAGTAAGGTTTGGAATGTTTTGTAAACTTAAAAGCAAGACAAAGTGAAATTCCCGTAGAAACATAACCTCAATCAGACACGTGGGCGCCTTGATCTGCGCAGAAAGTACTAATGTTGTAGCAATTTTTACTATGTTGGATAGCAAACTTTCTTATGGCCTATAGCAATTTTTTAATGTGGCACTTTTTACTATGTTTATAGTAATTTTTAATACGCTACAAAATAAAATTTAAACGCTACAAAATAAAATTTAAACGCTACAAAATAAAATTTATATTCTATTCTAATAAAAATTAAAAGCATATATTTTAAATTTTATTATATCACAGTTTTTGCTATTTGTATAGCAATTTTTCTTTTATTTCATAATACTTTCTAATCAACAACTGTCATAAAAATTACAAGAAATTTTGTAATTATTCAGACAATTATAATAAAAATGCAGCATAAAGTGTATTTGTCTCAACCTTCCTATATTTTATAGTAATTTTTATTACAGTTATAATAAAATTTACTACAACATTTTTCTCAGTGTGTACAATAAGAGTAGTAAATGAGTTATTAAGCAAACACACGAAGTAAAGAAGGTCCTCTCGCCCGTGAAACATATAGGGAAGACGATATAATTACTTCTATAGTCACTTTTAAATACTGTAAAAGTTTATAAAAGAATAAAGTAACGCATATATAAAAATATAACGTATATATAATAAATTGTTTGTGCTGCATAAAGTTTTGCTATGAAATTATATAAATCCACAATGATTGTCTCATGTCGTCTGCTGTCTATAATCTACCCGACCTATCTACTCTACTTACTTTACGGTTTCTACATTTCTCATACATACCTATTTTGTATCTCAATATCGACACCGCTAGCATAAGTATAAGCATACACGGAGAAAAATAGGCAGCGTCATGCGCTGTACTGAAGATAATTAACGTCTCTCTCTCTCTCTCTCTCTCTCTCTCTCTCTCTCTCTCTCTCTCTCTCTCTCTCTCTCTCTCTCTCTCTCTCTCTCTCTCTCTCTCTCTCTCTCTCTCTGTCTCTCTCTCTCTCTACCTCTCTCTCTCTTTCACTCTGTCACTGTCTCTGTCTCTGTATCCTATAAATTTTCCCCACCCCACAGACATAACTCTGGGTGAATGCGGGATCAATGATAGGTATGGAAAAACAGTTTATTTCTTTGTAAACCAATTTCCGTTCCAATGGACATGCAATATACAGTTATTAAAAGCTAATAACTCAAAAGATAATATCATCATTGTAGACGTTAAAACTAAAAGAAAAAAAATAATTTTGAGTCATTTCAAAATTTGTGTAATTTTAAGGATAAAAAAAATTTTTTTTAATTTTTATTTCCGTCAGAAGAAATTCAGATTTCAAAGGATTATAGAAAAGAGAAATCCTCAAGAAATGCATAGGTTTTGATGTAATAATAGGAATGGAAAATAATGGTGTGGGAGGATACGCGTTAGACTAATAGGCTGCGTGAAAACCATCAATTTTTTTTAATTATAAAAATTCATAAATTATAAAATTATAAAATTGATAAATTATAAACTCTACATCTCCCCAATATGTAAAAGCGACAATCCAATGACACATTAGTTACCTTCAACGCATAATATTAAAAATACAAAATTTGTAAATATCATAAGTATATCTCAATAAGTAATTGTGGGATTATGATAAAATTTTTCCCAGATATATCTAACATCACACAAAATTCTTTATAAATTTCAAGCTTAGTGATTCAATTGTTTGGTGAAATTTACCTATAAGATGCGCAATACTTTAAAGATGATTAAGTACAAATTTTGCAAAGAAGTTTTTCGAATAGAAGAATTTTGTAAAGATATTTAATCTGTGCGACTTTCTGGCGAGTTGAAGTGAGATTTATTATACGCGCGGCATTGGACGTGAAGTCCGTCCAAATCGCTGCGATCGCAGGAATACGTAATGGATACCGTCATGGAGGAGTATTCTGCTCATAAGCACAGCGCATGCTCCTGATATCTATTTGTCTCCATGTTTGCTGAGTCGATTGATCCGCTAGCGGTGGTAGAAAGTCCCTACATTGTTATTCCCAAGCCCGTATAATTAGTAATATAGTCTTTATATGTGCATCAATTGAGATGAAAAGATTAAATATATATCTACTGTTCAAGCGGAAAACTATATAATTAAAGGAAATATTTTTGTTACAGTTTACATTCAAAATATCCGATTGAATTCAGTTGATTTTACATTCATTTGTATCTCACTGAATTGTTGCCCCGGTAGGAATGTTAAGCATATGTTTGAAAAATTAGTAAATTCGTAGATAATGAATATTGCTTGTCAAAAGTTAACCAAAATTAGCGAGTTTTCAGTTAGATTACAGTTAACAGAGTAGCTTGTTTGTAGCTAAGAAATATAGCTAATTTATAACAGCGTCGAATGAACGTAAAATTAATGTATTCAATGTCTCGCTTTTAGTAAGTTTTATTTACATAAAAAAATATTATTTCATCATGGAATTTAAAGAATTTTTCACTTCAAGCGTAAGTGTACGTGTACAAAATACTTTAAGGCGGTCTTACACCTAAAAATTTTCAAAAACTAATTTTTTATTGAATTTTTCAATTATTTATTCTAGACCTTAAAAATTTTAAAATTTTATAGATTATATATCTAAAAGGACTCATTATTTTTAAAATGACAAAAAGCTTCATTTTCTTTTTTTTCCCCTTTTTTAAAGGCTTGTGATAGGAAATATTTACTTAATAATTTACGTATTAAAAAAAGAAAATGTGGGTAATCTATAAATGACCTTTGAATAACAAATTATTATACTAGCTAATATTGACTAAGATTAAAAATTTTAAATTTAAAAAAGAAATATTCAATAGTATATTACGCAACTAGGGCCGAGGTTAAGGGTAGATCCCATGGCGTTCCGAAAAATTAGATGGAACGATTTAAGCCCGTGAGAGCGAGAGAGACATTCACGGAAGAACCTCTCTCTCGCACTCACGGGCTTAAATGGTTCCGTCTAATTTTTCGGAACGCCATGGGATCGCACCCTAAGAGTTGGCCAGTCCAGAACGTGTGTAAATTGACACTCACGTATTGTCATGGGACGGGGTCTACATTACTAAAAATGTATGCCGTTATGGGAAGAAGTATTGAAAATATAAAAAATATTTGATTAAACAATTTTTGTATGCTAAAAACCACAAAAAAAACAATTTAAAAAATTCATGAATTAAAAATAGCTTTTTCTATAAAAAAAAAAATAGTAGATCAAAGGAATTTAATATTTTCAACTCTTCCTGCTATAACTGTATAAATTTTGAGAACTTTTTTCAAAAAGTTACGCCAAAGCTAAAAAATTGAAAATGGTATATCTCTGAGTAAATTTGGTCTCTAGATTAAGTTTTAGGCCATTTTATCAAAACTAGTGTGTACTTGTTTAAAGTGAAAATTGTATAATACTTAAACTACATTTGTATATTTTTTCAGCTGATTTTAGCCTGAAAGGTCACTAGATGTAAGACCGCCTCAAATAATGCGTAGGTATATCGATAATCATACAAATAGAAATAATTAAATTTAGGTAGTTCTCGACTCGTAATCGGAAGCAAAAGTTTCGACTCTTGCCTGCCACGTACGTTTTGTTTACGTTGGACGAGACAAGAACTTAAGTGGACGAAACCTAATCTTACATTCTCGCTCTATCTCTCTCGGTTACGCGTGCCCTCACTCTCGCACTCGCGCAGCGTTCGATCGTGTATGTGAGGACGTTGCCTGAAGCAGATACCTCACAAGGAAGAAAAAAAAATCATGTATGTAATTCTATGACACCTCATCACATAACCTATACCTATTAAAAGTCCAAACTTTGAGAATCTATATTTCGGTTTCGCTGAGGTCTCCCAAATTTTAACAACTGGTGAAGAATAATAATATTAATCTATAGTTAAATTTTCAGAAATATTCCCCAGAGCACCCGTTTACCCGAAAACTACCTTGATTGTAAATATACAAACCTTTTGCGCCAAGCTCCCCGACGAGACACCCTTCGCGACTAATGTTGTTTGTGCGAATTAACATTCCTTTTTTTAGAGTTTGCCATACAATGACACAAAAAATCGTATGCCAAATATTAACGTCCAATTTGTTATAGGTAAAATCGCTTGTTCATTCTCTACAGAAATCAGGAAGTAATGTACCCGATTCCCGCGGAACACAAGACAATCGACCTGTTTTGATTAGTTGCTGTTAACTTATTTGATTGGTCAATGTAGAATAGGCATCAAAATCTAATATATTTGAATTTCGGAAATCGAATTCTTGAATTTGAGTATTTCAAAAGGATTAAAATAGTATATGAAAAATTTCCTTATTTTATATATTAAAATTACGTTATAATGGTATACTTTGTAACTGACCAAAACAAAATTTTAAATTGAAACTATCTATAACTTAATCATGTTCATATCAAGAACACATAACAAACTACGCCGCTAGCGTTATACTTAGCTCATTGAGTGTTATCAGAGGACATGGCGCGTCCCTTCTATAATAAAAAATACTATAAATTTTTTGAAACAAAATAAGATGTAAAAAAATAATAATTTAAAATAAAAAGCCATAAAGAAAATGAAAATATATAAGCCGGGATAAATATATAACCACTCCAATGATCTTGCCCTTTGTCCTGTTTTATTATACAGTCTCTCTATATCTTAATTACTCTCCTATAGAGTCTTTGGCTACGCGGTTATACCGCGCTACTGTGCTCGATTTTTTTGGGTGAAGGTTTCTCCATTTTTTTTTTTGAAGGATAGCACCGCAGAAGGATCTAAGGGTCGATGACTGTAGGTCTTGAGGGAATTTATGAGTGCGTTCGATTTAGGGTACGATAGTACCGATCGGTCGCTCTGCTAACCCATGTAGTATATCTGTATATATCAACGAGCGCAGGAGCACTCCGAAGGCAAGTATCTGTCCAAATGTAGAAGAGGCCCGAGGGACGACCGCGCTACTATATATACTTTGAAATGGGTATGCGAGAATTTCACTTATTTTTTACGACTTTGCATTATATTTTATCTTATATTTAAATATATCAATGGATAGCTTTTTTTATATACTACATATATAAAAAATTTCAATTAAAAATATTGTGTCGTTTTGATGTATATCGAGTTTATAATTTCCGATGGCTGTTTTCAGATCAGAAATTTTTCTTCTTTTGTCGATCAGCTGTTTTGTTCCGACCGTTGCTCTGTTATGTTATGATTGATCAACAAGCTCCTATGAGTATCATATATTATACATAAATATAATATAATGTATAGAGAGAGAGAGAGAGAGAGAGAGAGAGAGAGAGAGAGAGAGAGAGAGAGAGAGAGAGAGAGAGAGAGAGAGAGAGAGAGAGAGAGAGAGAGAGAGAGAGAGAGAGAGAGAGAGAGAGAGAGAGAGAGAGAGAGAGAGAGAGAGAGAGAGAGAGAGAGAGAGAGAGAGAGAGAGAGAGAGAGAGAGAGAGAGAGAGAGAGACAGAAAGAAAATTATGAAAGAGAAAGAAAGTGAAAGTATATATAACAACAATATATATAACAACAACAAAACTGTGACTCTACAAAATAGCCTAAAAATATTGTATGTCGTATATGGTATTTTTAAATATACGTAATTAGGTGAAAAACAAGACATGAATTTCAATCAGCTGACGGCATGAGCATACTTACACATAGATAAATAAAAAAATTAATATAACCTAAAAAAAAATAAAGAATAGATACTTTGTGAAATTTTTTTCATTTTCAGGTTATAGAATTCTCATAGACTTTGAGCTCTGGAACAGATTCTTATCTAAGGAGCAGCCAGTAACTTCTTATAGCATCAGTGGGGATAGTGTACTTGACAATGTTGCAACTGCTCGTGCATACAACTCTGACCACTAAACTCAGCTTTTGATAAAAGCCAGTGGTATGATGTCAGAATGTAGATATGGGCTACTGATAGTAGACAGTGCTAATGCATTATACAGGACAGATTTTGCTGGAAGAGGAGAATTGACAGCTCGCCAAATGCATTTAGCCAGATTTCTTCGATTATTGCTTAAATTAGCTGATGAATTTGGCTGCGCAGTGGTTATCACTAATCAAGTAGTAGCGGCTATTAGCGGCAATATTATTTTACTTGTACAAGTACAACTAGACTTTATTTACGTAAAGGAAGAGGTGAAACAAGGATATGCAGAATTTACGATTCATGCTCACCTGAAAGTGAAACTACATTTGCGATAAATGCTGATGGAATTGGTGATGTTAAAGAATAGTATTATTATAGTCTTATAAGTATTATTAATTTTTTGAATTACATTTATTATTTCAGACTCAGGGTTTACTCCGTTTTTTACTTAAAATACAAATGCAGATTGAAGAAGATATTAACATAAAAACAAACACACTAATATATTGTACTTATTTTTAGGTTGTGAATGTGGTTTTTCTGAAACATTTTTTATTTTTGTAGCTCTTGTAAACACAAGTTTATATATTAACTACAAGATTTGTGTACATCAACAACAAAAATAATCAGATAAATAAGTATTAAATGACTAAATGTCTATTTTTAAAATATAAAATATCAGTTAGAGATGAACATTGAAACTTTGTGTTGATTTTTTATATTTTTTTCAGATTGTATAAGGAATATGATCCAAATTTGTACGTGATTGTACAAAAAGAAGAAATCATTCTAGTTTAGTTGAAGTTATATTCAAAAATTAGATTTTTTTATCCAGAATGAGGATTCCACGCAAAAACTAGCAGAACAGATGTTTTTAAACAATAAAAAGACCACAGTAAACTTTTTTCTACACAAGATTAAAATAATAATTTCAAGAAGTTATATCCATAAATAAATGTCAAGAAAGTTTTTGTTCTCTCAGTAATTCTTAGTTCATAAACTGTTTCAAAAGATTATATAAAATGAAAATTGAAATACAGAAAAATGCCAGAATGATGTGTTATTGTGAATATTTGAACGAATAAAAGTGCTCAAAATAATTTAATTTATGATTAGCTCATAGTAAGAGACGCTAAAATGTTTCAGAGTCCACAGTAAACTTTTTTCTACACAAGATTTAAATAGCAATTTCAAGAAGTTATATACACAAGTGTCAAGAAAGTTTTTGTTCTCTCAGTGATTCTTAGTTCATAAACTGTTTATTTTTAATTTTACAAGATGTGAGCAATGGCAATAGATTATTAATTTAAGTGGTTTTGTGTAAAAATTTCAACAAATCCAAGTGTTGAGAATAATGTAATTAATGCTTGGTTGATGGTGTGGGACGCTAAATGTTTCAGAGTAGCCATCTGTTTAGTGAACATTATAGTTATAATATACAATATAAAAGTATTGTTACTTTGTGAAATCTTTTTTTTATTTTTACAGAGTATCAGGACCTAAGGATTATTGACAAGTACATCATAGAATAGAAAAGTTAATTAACAAATTTAATATATATGGAAATTGTAGTCAACTTTGAGCTTCAAGTGTTGTAAAAGTTAAAGGATCATCAGGTAATACAGAAATTTCAATTTAAATTCTGAAAATTGAACTATGAAGTAAGAGCAACATTGGCAGCTGGCTAATATCCAAATAGAATACGTGTATTCATGAAACATGCCCAGCTCAGGATCGAATACGTATTAAGGACTTACAGAGTTCAAAAAAACAAGCAACAATGGTTACTTGTAAAGAATTTGCAGCTAGGATGTACTCTAACCATACGAAGTCATTTAAAAAATTTGTTCATGAACCAAGTAAAAGTTTATACAAAATGAACATTACAATGCTGAGAAATACGAAGATAATGTGCTATTGTGAAATTTGAATAAATACAAAACCAGGGTCTTACGTGAGTGAACCTTGGAACACAAGTTTGTTATATGTGGTTGTGTGTGTGTGTGAAAAAACTATTTGAAATAAACAATAAAAATTAGTACAGAGAAATAAACATTTAGCACTTGTGAAATAACTTGTTTTTTGTAATATAAAAACATGGTGCTTCCCAGTGAAATACATTTGTGGGTTCTTATATCAGTGAAATTTACGTTATTTTGTGTATTTTGATAAAAGTTTTGTAAAGTGGAAAACATAAATAATTAAAATAGAAGGAGTGAATAAATAAGTGAATTAAAAAAATACATTTGGAAATATGTTTACTGTGCGATCTATATGGATGTAGGGTCTATATGCAATTGAACCTGGAACACGAGTTTATTATATATTATCAGACATTTTAGGCTGTATCTTCTATTCATACATAACTAACTTATTGTGCTTAAAGTTAGATTGTTATAATAAAATGCTGAACATATAGTACATATGAATTCGTTACAAATTTTTCTTGTTGAATGGTATGATCAAATCATCATGCATTAAGGCCACCAAAAGATTATGTTCAAGTCTGTCAAAGTATGCAACCTCCTGTAGTAGAGACAAAGAGAAATACTGTTGTAGATATTCCTTTAAAAGTAAGCTGTAGCGACTCTACCAAAGAAAGATGGCCCCGGACCTGTGAGTTTAGTTATGAAGGAGGTTTTATCAATCTATCGAATAATATAGAAGTGCAAGAATCTTAATAAAAATATTACAACGTAATACTAACCCAGACCTACCCAGGCGGAAATAAATTCTGCACATATTGTTAATAACTAAATATAATTTTTATTTCCAGTTTATAAATGCATGATTTGGAACGCTAATAACACTTAATAATAGTTTTTAAGAATTATTTGCTGTTAGTAACAGTTCTTTACAGTTATTTGTAGTTGTTTACATTTATTGGTCTTCTTTTATTCATCAAATGAAAGTCATGATAAAAAATATTAATACCAGTGATTTGCATTTTTATTGAAAAAAAAAATTTTATAACAGATATGAATGATTATTATTTATAATTAAATATTAATATTGTTGTATAATTTATTTTCAAAAATCGTCTATCACTATATCACTACATCTTTTAAAAAATCTTTTGAAAAATTATTTACAAAATCTGGACTATCTTTTAAAAACTTTTGCAATTAATGAAAAATTATTTTCCAAAACCTTTACAATCGTTTTATAAGAACTTTTGAAAATCGTAAAAAATTTCTTTCCATAAGAATTATTTTCCGAAATCTATATAATCCTTTAAAATTATTTACGTTTTCTTTTATAAAAAGGGATTCAACGAATAAATAAAAATAATCTTGCTACTTCCTCTCCCTCCCTCTCTTTCTCGCCCTGTCTCTCTCGCCCTCTCTCTCTCTCCCTCTCTTTCCCGCCCCTCTCTCTCCCTCTCTCTCAACATCCGTCAAACTGAGTACCAAAAACTTTAATGCGAGCTTAACAGTATATTACGCACCTAGGGAGGAAAAAACTTGGGCAGTCCATAGCTCGTGTAAATTGACACCCCAGCCGAAGGCGAGGGTGGCAAACACGATCGGGCTGGCCAATTTTTCTCCCGTGGTGCGTATACTATTTTTCGCCATACCCGGGCCGAAAATACCGCATTCCCAGTTTTGCGCCGAGAGGGAATGTGGTACTTTCGGCCAGGGTATGGCGAAAATATTATTTTAAAACAATCAACACGATTTTTAAAAGCTAATTTTTTAAGTACGTTCTAACACAATTTGTCTAGTCCTTTTAATTCTTCTAGTCTCATCTATTCAATAAGCACTCTTTACGAATGGTAATAGTTTTGTTCATGACTGTACAAATAATAATATTGTTAATATAAAACTTTCTACAAAAGTATAAAATAAGGCAAGTATAGACGTTTTTTCTGTATAATCTATAAAAAACAACACAATCTGTCTAGTCCTTTTAATTTATTTCTACAGATATTCGTACGCTGAATCAGGATAACTTCCAAAACACCTTGTTGTGATGTTTGTTTTATTTTTACATATAACTCGAGAAATTATACCCCGTTATCTATGTACATATACCATGTATGTACATAAATCTGTCGTACAGATAGCAGAGACGAATAATATAGAACGAGACGTAGACACATTTTTGTACACATACGTAAGCAGATATACATATACATCATGATAGTTTCAGTCCTTTCCCGATTGCAGTATAAATGCGTAAGTAAACATGTTATCATCGTTGATATATTTATAAGTATCTAGAAAATTTGATTCTTCTGTGTGTAACCATCATCGTGTATATTTAAATATAATAAGTAAGTAGGTATAGTCTCGGAAATACAAAATACCACACATTGTGTTAGCAAAAATTTATCTCCGTCCTTTTTATTACTTTTCTTAACGATTTCGTCGTTTGGCGATGGACAGAAAAAGGAGTGCGACTACACAATTTCAGTGTTTGGCAATGTAAAAAAGAATTCTGAGATACTCACTCTTATACAGAAGTGTACGGGAATCTATAGATGTCAATTTCCGCAATGATACGGTTTCTAAAGTTTCTATACAATTTTATACACTTTGGGCTTTTTTATATTTTACATTTTTTTAAGAAAAAACCCACCGTGTACACAAAATACATAAAAGTCGGCTAGCATCAGTATAAACACAGTAACTTCTACAACACCATAGAAACTCAGTCAGCAGCTCAGGTTACCCGCTCAATTACAATTAGAAGCTAGAGAGAAAAGAAAAATTAGAACATAGAAAGAAAATCAGGGTAGCCCAAGCACTGACTAAGCTACAGATACGTCCCATATTGAAAAAAGAAAATTATTTTAAGGCCATGTTCAACTCCAATATATATCCCTTCTTACTTGCCTAAATTTGTTTTCATTACATCTACACAAAAATTTTAGTAAAGTGTTCTTTTACGCCATCCAAAATGGCATTAAGTATGTCCTATTAAATTTCCAAATGATTATATCTATATTAGATTGTCCAAAACGTTTTGAAATCAGTAATTAGTCAGAACAAATCCTTAAACATTTTAAAAACGTTTTTAAAAAAATCTAATCAGTGGAATCATTTGAAAATTAATAGAGTGTACTTAATGGCATTCTGAAAGGCGTGCAAGAACGTTTTTTTCTAAATTTGTTGTTTAATTATGATAAAAAAAAATAAAATTTGGGTGCCGGTAAGGTAGGGATCTCACCGTACTTCACATGGCCTTAATGTTTGATACAGGCACTGATACCAGAATCGCACTGGGCACATGAATACTGCATCGAATCAGCAGATGACAATGTTATTCTTGCTGTTGCCCCTATACTGCTGGGATACTTCTGCGACAAAAAAAGCACTGTTTGAAGGCCTATTCCTTTTCTCTACTTGTGACGAGAAAGTCTGTTGTGTGCTGTTGGTTCTTTGCGTACGAAATTAATACATAGCAGGGAAGTGCTCTGCTTCTGTTGAAGCTTTTGCCTGTGTGCTGGGTGTTCCTTCTGAGGTGGAGTGGATGTGAGTCTTTTCATAACTGAAGAGAGAGTCCTGGCACGGCTGTCTGCTAAAGCCACCTGTAAGATTTAGCAGATATGATCACATTATGCATTGCACTTATATTGTTAGAAACAGATTTTCTGCAGCAGTGGAAACTCAATCAGTATATAAAGTTATCCGTAACTGAGTCAACTACAATTAAAAGCTATAGAAAGAAAATAAATAACAATAAATATAATTCATTCACCTTTTTGTATAGCTTGTACAATTTTTAGTACAATAAAAGTTCAGTTTAAGAAGTTATAGCAGCAGATTTTCATAATTTTTGGATGCTCCCGCAGATTATATACTCAACCATATCCCCTTAAAGTAAATATTAAATGCAAAGAATATTGCAAATACGCCTGTTAGATTTCACAGACACACTTACTACTGGATTCCAGATTTGTACAAAATTATTTAAATATAAACACTAAAATTTAATACTTTGATAGAAAATTCATGCTGATTGAGTTTTGGCAATTCATCTCCAATAAAAATTTTTTTTTCCACAAAGCCAACCAACTCACAAAAAGGGAAGAAGTCTACAGATGTTAAAATGATAAACAAGCTTAATACTATACCAGCTGTTCTCAGAGTATCAATGTGAGTTTGTTCGTTTTTGTGAGTCAGATGGCTTTGTAGAAAAGAAATTTTTATTTGGATTCTTTCGTAAGACAGCTTGTGTACGGACTAGAACTCTATGCATTTTAGATATAGGATTGGCAACATTGTCTTTTTAATTTTAGAATATTTTTCTTCGAGAAAAACATATGTTGAATTTAAATAATAGTACATTATGATACTAAAAATCACCATACAGACAAGTTTTATAGAGTATTTTATACCATGAGAGCTTAAAAATCATGTCAAAATTGCGATTTTTAAGTTAAAATGGTATAAAGGAATAAATATGAAAAAAATTTCATTTTGATACTCACAATGATGTGTGAACATGAAAATCAAAGGACTATGAAGTCGAGTACACAAAATTCTTCTTAGTAACTTTACTGGTCTGAGAATCAAAGCCAGCTTGATAATCTATTAATCCAAGCACTGTGGTAACATCAATTACAGGACCAACGGAGAAGTTGAGGTCAAACTCTGCAGTGACAGCAATATTCTCTTGTTTGTTTTGCTCTTTACTTTATCAGTTTTCTCTCTGTATTGTAAATAAAATAAATTAAATTTTATTAAAGATACAGAAATTAATAAGCCCAAAATTATTTGAATACTAAGTATATGAAATATATTAAATAAATTACATACTCTGGGTAACAGAGCCTTTCTAAAAGCACTTACTCCAGACACAATAAGAGGTTAGGTTATGTTGCTTTTGAGTAGCAACAACTGGAGTCACAAATTCTGGAGTGAATCCTTGAAGGCATCACCTTCAACCACCAATACTTTAGTCCTATATCTGGCCTTGAAGAGCTTTTCAGATGCTGGACCACACTTTGTTCCATCAACTTGAACAGTTATGTCACCACCAATTCTTTTTCCAGCAGTAAGAGCATTCTGAGTGATTAGAGAAACTGACTGGCTGTTGTGCTCTGCTGTCACCAGTGTTTGTTCGTACCTTGTAAGATTGAAGCAAACTGAAAAATTTATATTCAATTTTATTAACAGTCCTATATAGTATTTAAGAATTAAAGTACAATCAAGATAACTCAAGTTCATGTTGGTTTTCCACGTTCTGGAGCAATAAGCGAATATTTTTTTAATAAAGTGTTAAAACTACTACATAATAGAAAAAAAGTTTTAAGGTGATGCGATACTTACGCTATTACTCAAAATTAGGTTCCCGTTTTTCTCATTCAATTTTTAATTTTAAGAAAAAAATCTTTGTCACGTTTTAAGTTTAATAAAGAACTATAACGTATCAAAGAGTTTTTTTCTTAAAATTAAAAATTGAATGAGAAAAACGGGAAACCAATTCTGAGTAATAGCGTATAGGTATCGCATCACCTTAAGCTAAAGAAACAATAAGTTATAATCTTATAACTACATGAGAATGCAAGTCGAATAACTTTAATAATAATTAGGTTCTTGAAAATATACAAATAAAAAAAAATATCGTACACAAATAAATGAAATTACCTTCTTCAAAGATTTAAAGTATTTTCATTCACCCGCTTTGAGGAGAGAAAGTGAAACTGTAGTTCCTCTTCCAAAGTCTCATACTTCGCTTTCATTTCAGAAACATTCTTGTTTTCCTCCTTCCCCGGAGTACTTACAGTCGACAAATCCGCATGCATGTCAAGTCCATTATTCGTAGGATCCACGGCTCGCATGCTTCTTGCGACAATAGCACACGAGCTCGAAATGTTTACAATAAATGAAATTGTGCACGTAATATACAAGCAGATTGTTTTCCTTATAGGTAATAATCACAAACCGCGCTCCGAAACCAAAGTATTTACGTCCCGGTCTGGCGTCCGTCTGCTCGTGCAGCGGCGGCGCCACCGCTCACCCGCGTCGCGCAGCCGTACACTCGATTCAACGCTCTGAAGTTGGCTGCGCGATGCCGTTATATACTTAGCACCTCCGAACTTGTGTCACCTCGCTGAGTAGTTCAAGGTTTTTGGAAAATTTACGAATTTTTTGTTGACCAAATACAATTTAAAAGATTCTTTAGTGTAACAGTAAGCGGGGATAGCTATTCTCTTACGCAATAATTATCGGTGTTTTATATCCCAAGCGAAATTAGAAGATATAGGTAGGCGTCGTCTGCTCCACGATTTCAATCAAGCGGCACAATCACCTCGTCAGTAGTTCAAGGTTTTTATAATTTTGAGTCCACTGAAAGGTATGCCACAAATTTATAAACATTCTTTGTTGTCTAACTAAGCGGGGACAAGTGCGCGTTTATTTCAAAATGTTCAGTATTACCTATAAAAATATTGCAAAAGGGGAGGCATATAGCGTACACACTGCTACGCTGGTACACGGTCGGTAAGCAATAAAAAACAGAAAAAGTATTTCTTGCTTATTTCGATGTAATAATACCTATCCCCCCTTCATTTTTTTATTTAAATTAATTTCCCAAAGTTTCACGTCAATTGGTATTTTGGTTTTCGAGAAAACTTAGAACTACTAAAATAGAGGGTAAAACAGGAATCTTTGTTTCCACATACGACGTCCTCTTAATAAGTTTGTATTAGTAATTGATAAAACTATATCAAAATTTATCATAAAGTGAATATGTATCGTCATTGGTATAAAATATAGTAATTTATAGATGAGTTATAACAAATTTTACTAGACCATTTTTATAAGTGTGATTTTTTTTTTCTACATAATTGACAAAAAAGTTTTTTAGTTTTGTTTGGATTTGGGGTTTCGAAGTTAAACAATATGCTTGTAGTATCCTTACTTAAGCTATTTTATTGTTTTAAGTTTGATTCAATTCTAATAGCTTTTCCCGGTCAAAAATATCCAGTTGGGAAATCCAACTGGATTTTCCAAGAGGGAAATCCAGCTGGGGAAGAGTGGATTCCAGCTGGATTTTGGTGGATTTCCCGTCAGATTCCCAGTTGATGATACCAAATATTCCCACCCATTTTTAACTGGATATTTAAGTGGATTCCCGCCTAGATATAACAGGATTCCTATGCATTATTAACTGGATTTCCATTGAATAGAAAAGCGAAAGTTAGATGGATTCCCATCTATATTAAACTGGATTTTTACATGGATTTCCGCCGTCACGCTGGGATTCCCATTTATTATTAAGTAGAATTTTGAGTGGATTCCCATTTAATAGAAATGCGAAAGTTAGGTGGATTCCCACCAACATTTAACTGGATTTTTATATGGATTTCCGCCTTCGCCCAGGAATTCCCATTTATTATAAGTGGATTTCCATTTAATCCAGTTAAAAATGGGTGGGAATATTTGATATCATCAACTGGGAATCCGACTGGAAATCCACCAAAATCCAGCTGGAATCCACTCTTCCCCAGCTGGATTTCCCTCTTGGAAAATCCAGTTGGATTTCCCAACTGGATATTTTTGACCGGGTTTGTACTGTGTTATCCATGTTTTGCTGTTCTCCGGGTTCTATTCGAATTTCCTGTTTTAATCCTCTTTTAAAACAGCTGAGTATGTCGCTTTCTAAATTTTTTTTAAATTCTGTTAAGGGGGTGTCAAACTCAATTCTGCGATTTGACCGACCCATAGGTCGGTAAAGTAGGAAGTACATACTATTCATGAAATATGACACAAGCGCCATCTCTGGAAAATCGTAATAGATTTTAACATAGATGGCGCTACATATTTCAAGAATATTAAACATCTGTAGTATTATTATACTGTAATAATAATACACATCTATCTGTATTTTCTATTGTTCAAATCAGTATTTACGTATTTCGCCTATACGCATTTTTTATTATAAACAATTGTACGTATTTCGCGTATACGTATTTCCTATTATAAATAATGATGCGTATTTTGCATATACGAATTTTTTATTGTTATTAATAGTGCGTATTTTACATATACGCATTTTTATTACAAATAATTGTGCGTATTTTGCGTATACGCATCGTCTTGTATAACAAATTTTGTGTGTATTTCTTTTATAAATAATTATGCGTATTTCGTTTATACGCATTTTTATTACAAATAATTGTGCGTATTTCACCTATACGCATTGTTTTTTATAAAAAATTTTGTGTATTTCTTTTATAAATAATTATGCGTATTTCGCTTATACGCACTTTTCAGTGTTAGTAATCGTGCGCATTTCGCCTATACGCATTTTATAATAAATAATTTTGTGTATTTCGACTATACACATGTTCTATTATAAAGACATATGCGTATTTCGCTTATACGCACTTTTCAGTATTACTAATTGTGCGCATTTCGCCTATACGCATTTTATAATAAACAATTTTGTGTATTTCGCCTACACACGTTCTATTATAAAGACATGCATATTTCGCCTATACACATGTCTTATTATAGTGAGATGCAGGTTAGTCAATTTATTCACGATTACAACTGCAATCCTAAAAATGGATACCCGTAAAAAAGTGAGCTTGTTCCATAGTACAAAACGAGCAAGACAATTGTGACAGATTATCAACTTACTCGAATCTGCCTTATTTTTCGCAGACTGGTAACTGTTTACCATAGAGAGCAACAAGTGAACGCGGCCGATTATGTACACAGCAGAACAGCCACAGCAGCAACTGAAGGCGTCGCGATATCGTTTGTAGTGCGCTTCGTAGGTTTCACAGATCGGATGCGAGGTCTACGCGTTCAAGTTGGCCGATGATGGAGTCTATATGAAGCGCTGCGTAGATTTTTATGTTCAGGTGACGTGGCTGCTCGATTACCAAGTTTAGCTTTTTCAGGCGGCTGATGATTGAGTCCTGGTAGTGCACTCCGTAGGTTTTGATGCCCAGATGACGGGACGGCTCGATTGCGAGGTCAGCTGTTCCAGGTCGCCGATGATAGAGTGTAGGTGATGCGCTCCGTAGAATTTTGTGTCCAGGTGTCATGACGGCTCGATTGCGAGTTCTAGCTTTTCCAGGCGTCTTATTATGGAGTCTGGGTAGTGCGCTCCGTAGGTTTTTGTGGCCAGGTGACGGGATAGCTCGATTACCAGGTCTAGCTGTTCCAGGCAGCTGATGATGGAGTGTAGCTGATGCGCTCTGTAGATTTTTCCAGGTGTCGGCACAGATCGGATGCGAAGTCTAGGCGTTCAAGGTGGCCGATGGAGTATACATGATGCGCTCCGTAGGTTTTTGTGCCCAGGCGACGGACAGCTTGATTGCGAGTTCTAGCTATTCCAGGTGGAAGATGATAGTAGGTGATAGTAGGTGGCCGATGAGTGTAGGAGATACGCTTCGTAGATATTTGTATGCAGATGTCAGGACGGCTCGATTACGAGTTCTAGCTTATCCAGGAGTCTTATTATGGAGTTCAGGTAGTGCGCGCTCCGTAGGTTTTTGTGGCCAGGTGACGGGACAGCTCTATTACCAGATCTAGCTGTTCCAGGCGGCTGATGATGGTGTAGGTGATGCGCTCTGTAGATTTTTGTGTCCAGGTATCGGCACAGATCGGATGTGAGGTCTTCGCGTTCTAGGTGACCGATAATGGAGTCTAGATGATGCGCTCCGTTGGTTTTTGTGACAAGATGCGACTAATTAATTTCGTACTTGAAGAATGTGCCGTACCCCTCACAGAATCCCACCTCCTTACTATAGAAAGCGGCAAGTGAACGCGGCCGATGATATAGCAAAACCGCGATAGCAGCAGCTCAAGACGTCGTGATGTGGTATAGTGGGGATTTTCGCCCTAGGCAATAATAAAGTATAATTAAAACATGAATAAATTTGTAGCGGAAGGAGCACAGAGAAGCCACGCTCCTGTGAAAGGGAAGGGAATAGTTGCAGGATAGATGCCAGCTATAAAGTAAAGCGTAAACCTTCTTACAGCAAATTACTCACCAGAAAATTTTTCCAAAAACTTCAGAGGTTGCCGATGTCCACATAAAACACATACCTCCACCATCTGATCCCAGTAAAAAGAATCCGGTAACAATAACAGCTCAAGACGTCGTGATGTCGTCTACAGGAGCTCTTCGCCCTAGGCAATATAAAGAAGAATTAAAACATGAATAAATGAGTAGCGGAAGGAGCATAGAGAAGCCACGCTCCTGTGAAAGGGAAGGGAATAGTGGCAGGATAGATACCAACTGTAAAGTAAAGCAGTAATAGTATATTACGTTCCTAGGCCGGGAAGTAGGATATTACATTCGCGTGTAGATTGCCGTCCGAGGCGAAGCCGAGGACGGCAAACACGCGAATATGATATTCTACTTTCCGGCCGAGGTGCGTATACTATTTTTCAGCATACCCTGGCTCGAAAGGGTGCCGAAATATGTATGTTTTGCAGCCGGGAATTTGCAGGTTATAGTCACGTCGTATGCTAAAAACATGTGACTGTAATGTGCAACTTCCCGGCCGCAAAACGCGCATGTTTTGGAGCACTTTCGGCCGGGGTATGATGAAAACCTTTTTACAGCAAACTACTCACCAGAAAATATTTCCAAAATCTTCAGAGGTTGCCCATGTCCAAATAAAAAAGATGCCTCCACCACCTGATCCCAATAAAAAAAAAAAAAAAAAAAATCCGCTAACAGCAACAGTTTGAGACGTCGTGATGTCGTCTACAGGAGCTCTTCGCCCTAGGCAAAATAAAGCAGAATTAAAACATGAATAAATTAGTAGCGGAAGAAGCACAGAGAAGCCACGCTCCCGTGAAAGGGAAGGGAATAGTTGCAGGATAGATGCTAGCTGTAAACTAAACCGGTAAACCTTCTTATAGGAAACTACTCACCGGAAAATTTTTTCAAAAACTTCAGAGGTTGGCGATGTCCATGTAAAAACATACCCCCCCCACGTGGTCCCAATAAAAAAAAATCCGGTAACAGCCACAGCTCAAGACATCGTGATATCGTCTACAGGAGCTCTTCGTCCTAGGCAATATAAAGAAGAATTAAAACATGAATAAATTGGTAGCGGAGAGAGAACAGAGAAGCTACGTTCCTGTCAAAGGATAGAGAAATTTTTTAGTTGACTTTATCTTTTTTAAAGTATACATAATATAATTTAATAAAGAAATGAAAATATGTAACTTTTCAATCTGCCACTTCTAAGGAATACACAAGCAGTGCATCAACTAAATCTGGAAAATTGCATAACTAAATTTTTTTTTCATTAAATTATATACCTACTTACAGAAAGATGAAATCAGCTTAAAAATACATGCGATGCCTGAAATGCATTATAGAAGCGTATTTCTATCATTCTCATACTTTTTTTAATGAAGTAGTAAAACACAGCACCTTACAGTAAATATCAACTACACTGAATAATGAGTTCACCTGCTAAATCTAACTGGTGGCTTTTATATTATAGGAACAGGATTAATTTGTCTTTTCAAGTTGTAAATTCAGCAAATTTAATTAAATGTATTTTCTCTTATGAAACCTGAACTTGGTGGTAGTTGATAATAGGTAAGCCACCTCATTATTCATTAATTACTACAAATCAAACTGAATTTCACAGGTTAAAATAACTTTTTCACAATTTGTACCTGTTCTTAGATTTATTGCTCAACTATGCAATCTTAATTTAAATATTCGATGCCTTGCATTTTGTGAACATATCTGTTACAGCAGGCCTGAGCATAGATTTATAGATCTTTTGACAACACTCACTACACTACACTACACTATAAGGCCAAAATTTAGAACTCGAAAAGAAAAGTCATCTTGTTCCTACGATAAAAAAGCCACTTATCAGATATAGCAGGTGTATTGGCCATTCAATGTAATCGATATTTACTTTCAGATGATGTGTCCGTACTTAATCGAAAAGACTGTAAGAATGATAAAAATCCGCTTCATTAATGCATCGCAGACATCGCATGTATTTTTTAGTTGATTATCTTTCTGAAAATATACATAATATAATTTATAAAAAAATGAAAATATGTAACTTTTCAGTCTGACAATTCTAAGAAATACACAAACAGTGCCTCAACTAAATCCTAAAAATTGCATAACTAAATTTTTTTTTTCATTAAATTATTCCTACTTACAGAAAGATGAAATCAGCTTTAAACATGCGATGTCTGAAATGCATTATAGAAGCGGATTTCTATGATTCTCATTCTTTTTTAAATTAAGTACTAAAACACAGCACCTCAAAATAAACATCAACAACACTGAATAATGAGTACACCTGTTAAATCTTACAGGTGGGCTCTATATAGGTGCTGCTTTTTCTCGAAGGATAATGAAAACCCTGAAACAAAAAAAATGAAGTTGTAGCAATTGTCGAAAGGTAGATTACTGAAAAAACAATTTCTCTAACAACAGGCCACAAAGTCGTTACAGTATATTAAAATAAATACCTACTACAGATCAGATTCCATGGATAATCTGCAAGAAGATGACGCTGTCAAGCTGTGTGTCTCAGGAAGCCCTTCACTCAAGGTTACCCACTGTGATGCCGTTGTTGAAAATTGTAGTTCCCCATTTGGTGCTATTTAATTAAAATAGCTCCTGTTTTATTGGATGATGAAACTGTACTGAGAAAAAAAATTTGGTTTAGTAAATTATGGTGGTTATTTTATATTTGAACACCCTGACAAGTGTAGAAAAAAAAGGAAAATCAGAAAATTTTCTATCAACCTGGTATCTTTTGCCGGGAAAACAAGACAAAAATAGAAATTACGACAAAAATAGAAACGAACCTATGTACAGATACCATAACCATAAACTATATATAAATAATATCTATACATAACTGAATGCTAGCATCAATATTAACACAGCTGTCATCACATAAGTAGTAACCATGATTTCAAACTTCTTTATATGGGGTTTCTCAATCAATTTCAGATATCCGACTTACCATACAAAAAATTTATTGATGAATAAAGACACTGCTTAAGGTGAGGCTAGCTCTACTAGAAATTTCATACTAAATACATAGTGCAAAAAGAAGCTGTCAAAAGTGAGAAATCTATTTATAAGTGTACATTGCTTCTTGATCTAGATAACTCAAGATAAAAAATTAAGTTCGCACCAAAAAAATTAGTAATCGCACCATGTTATTTTTCACATTTGAATTAAAAAAAATTCAAAAGTGTACAAAATGCCTTCCCAAAAACAATTTTATAAGTTTCTTTATCAGAATGATAATTCTAGAATCCCTATTGAAAGGAGACTTATTTTGTAAACATAACCATACTTTACAAAAACTATATTTTTAGTTTTTTTTTCAATTTCATGCACAAAAAGTATTTTGTAAGATTACAAATTAAGACTCCATAATATTCATAAACTATAAAGGAATAAAAAAAAATAAAAACCCTTTTACAGAAGACCTCGTCTCTGAATCCTCATGTTTTCCTATTTACAACATTGCCTAGTGAGTCCTCGACCTCTTCTCCTTGATCTGGTGTCTTCTTTGCACTGTTTTTAATTTCTCCCATAACGCAAGTGCATCCTCTATTTGTGTTACATCGACGACGCAGGTGTTCTGCAGCCTGAAGCACATGCACGTACGCTCCTCGTGCAGCCGGCGCTGCTGCTCCAGGAGGGACTCTATTGCAAATCTTTTGAAAGGTTGGAATGAGGCCCCACCATCTGTGCATTCAGAGGGAGATCATTCAAACGAGCAAGACAGCCTAGTTTCATCTCAATGTCTGTAGGATATGGCCTTCTAGGATCACCCTGTTGCCAAGCAAGTGGCGCACATATGGCATTTGATGCACTTATTCTATGAGCAAACTTGATAAGCTCTTCGGAAGACACAGGTCTTTTGTTTGCCCTTACAATGGATGACAGTTTCTGTTTAGCTTGATAGATCACAGTAGCAAGTATCTGTTCAGCTTCCTTGAGCTGACGCTGCAACTGTTGAATATCCTGATCTTGACGATCTACTTCTGCTTTCAATGCTTCCATTTTCAAATTAATTTTGGCTTGCTCATCAGCCTTAACCAAAATTGTCTTAAACTCCTTGTCCTTTCTAACACGTAGTTCTATGAGATTCGTGTGTTCGGTGGTAGAAAGTTTCATGTGCTTCTGGGCTATAATATTCTCAATCAGCTTCTTAGCTATTAATTCTATGTCATCTACTACAGATAATAGAACAACACAAGTGCTCCTATTTATTGACATGTTGGAGCTCTCTCTTGTTTTATCTCTCAAAAAATGTCAAATACTTCTTCAAATCCTTATCTTTATGCAAACTGAAAAAAAATAGTCTTCATTCAATCCTTTTTCCATATCTCAATCTCATTGACTTTGAAAAAATAAGAATTATAAACACCTACCCATTAGCATGCCAACAAATCCACGCACAAACATACGTCGTTAGTCCATACGCGAAAGCTATAACCTAACCCGACTATAGCTTTTTCCGGAGCAGAGAGTGAACGATTGGAGACGGGGGAGAAAGAAACAGCTCGCAGGCAGGCACAGGAACGACGAACCCACCCCAGGAGGGATCGTCGGCAGGATGACCGGGTGTTGACGTACTACGTTAGTCTGGGGTTAAGATGTACGACAGTTCGCGACCGCGACGCGGTGTAACGTATGAACACCCGACGACACGTCGACGCAGCTCAGTGCTCAGCTGTGCGGCAGCCTACAGCGCATGCGCGTACAGACACACGGGCAAGGCCGCTGGCCGCTGGCCCCTCCTCCGCCCCTGCCGTCCCTGCCGTCGCCAACTAGCGAATATCGCGATGATATATATTACCCATATGGTACAAAAATCTATTTTTTTTTTTAAATGTTATCCAAAATCATGAGTGCATTGCCCTCCGTAATGACATTATGAATCATTGTGCAAAGTTTTACGTCGATATTTTAAGGCATCTAAGAATGGCATTTGAACGAAATTTTCGTTCAAATGCCATTCTTAGACGCTTTTGAATATTGACTTGTCATTTTACAGAATGATTAATAATGTAATTACGGAGGGCAATGCACTCATTATTCTTCATATATCGTTATATATATATTTTTTCTACTAAAAACAATATAGCTTGTGCTCGGTCGGTAAAAATTGAGGCAAATTAAATAACATCATGCAAAATTACAATAACTATTTTCGATTGCAAAGTAATAAAGAAATTATTGTTTGTTTATAGGTGCTTAAGAAATTATCAATTGCTTCGGTATTAATAACATGCAAAATCATAAAAACAATATTTCATTACAAATCAGTAAAGAAATTATTTACTGTCACAAAATTAATTACTGTCGAAAAGGGGGTCCGAAAGTCAATTAAAAATTCAAATTTCGCGCCACAATATAGCAGACGAAAAAATAAGTAATTTGCCCATAACAAATAGTAAAAACAATATTATGGAAAACCAGGACTGCATTGCCCTCCGTTACATTATTATCTATCATTTAACAAAGTTTGAAGTTTCTATATAAATATTTCGCTGAATGGCATTTGAATTACTTGATTTTGAGACATTATTCAAATGCCATTCAGCGAAATATTTATATAGAAATTTCAAACTTTGTAAAATGATAGATAATAATGTAACGGAGGGCAATGCAGTCCTGGTTTTCCATAATATTGTTTTTACTATTTGTTATGGGCAAATTACTTATTTTTTCGTCTGCTATATTGTGGCGCGAAATTTGAATTTTTAATTGACTTTCGGATGCAAAATTCTATTATTTAGATTCAATTGCAGATTCAATTGCTGCAAATAAAATAACATCATGCAAAATTATGAAAACAAACTATGACTGCAATTCATAAAAACTATATTTGATTGCAGATCAAATATATTATAAAAAAAAAAAAAAAAAAAAAAAAAAAAAAGTAACTAAGTCATTCTTATGGTGTACTAGAAATAGACTAATAGGATAACAAACCTCGCTACAAAATCTACGTTTTACATAAATACATGGATTCAAAATAATGTTCTATACGGAAACTAAGGAGCTAATAAACCCAGGCTATCATTAATTTGTCGGGTGGGAAGAAGAAGGTGCTATTTGGGCGAAACACTACATAAGGCGCTATTTGAGCAGCGCGTTATTAAAGGTTCTATTTTAGCGGAGCATTACAGAAGGTGTTATTTGTGGTTTTTTTTTGTTAAAATTTATGTTGGTAACTGTATTTACAAAATCTTAAATGCGCATTTCGTCAACGCATTTTTATTATAATTGTGCGTATTTCGCCTATGCGCATTTTTTTATTATAAATAATTCTGCGTATTTCGCCTATACACATGTTCTATTATAAACAATTATGCGTATTTCGTCTATACGCATTTCTTATTATAGATAATTGTGCGTATTTCGCCTATACGCATTTTTCTATAAATAAATATGCGCATTTCGTCTATACGCATTTTTATTATAATTGTGCGTATTTCGCCTATGCGCATTTTTTATTATAAATAATTCTACGTATTTCGCCTATACGCATTTTTTATTATAAATAATTCTGCGTATTTCGCCTATATGCATGTTCTATTGTAAATAATTATGCGTATTTCTCCTATACACATTTCTTATTCTAGATAATTGTACGTATTTCTCCTATATGCATTTTTTATTATAAATAATTCTGCGTATTTCGCCTATACGCATGTTCTATTATAAATAATTAAACGTATTTCGCCTATACTTATTTCTTATTATAAATAATTATGCGTATTTCGTCTATACGTATTTCTCATTATACATAATTGTTCAAAATTTCAAGTTCTAAGAAATGTCCAGCGTCACAGGTGTAGAGCCATCGTCTGTTTGCCTCCACATCTAGCTTGGCAGCGCTCGCTACTTCGTGGCTTTTATCGACGAACGGAGCAGATGGTGCGAAGTGTACTTTTTACGAACCGGTTACAAAATCAAGGCACTTCGAACCAACAACAGATGCGAGTTCTGCGATGGCAAAATGAATGCTTTCCTCCAGAATGCCAGAATTCAGCATCGACTGACCGTTCCACGCACACCGGAACGGAACGGCGTAGCGGAGCAACAAAATAGCACGCTCATAGTATGCACGATGCCTCTTTATCGAATTGTGACTGCTATCATCTTTTTAGACGGAAACTATCGCCACTGCTTTTTCATAACAAAAACAAAAATTGCATACTCCACTCGATGTGACACAAAACTACTAACTTGAAGAAGCTTAGACCTTCGGTACTAATTTTCCCAGGACTTGAAGAGGTTGTTACTATTACCACACAATGAAGATCTCTGGAGTTATAGATCCTAAAGTCTTCCTTGAAAAAAGTTAGAACCATTCTTATTTTTTAAAAAGCAAAGAATTTAAACAATAATATATACGTATTTTCCTTTTCCCAGTCTTTGCGCTGCAACAATAATATATTTAATGATCTATTCTGATTAAATATACATAAATTATGTAAAATATAAAGAATCAAGTCAAGTTATTTATTAAAAAAAAAATTATATTACCTGAATGTATTCAATTTCTTGCGATATTTGCATTATTTTTTTTTTCTCCAATATTCAATAAAATCACAAAACTTGTTTTCTCTTTAGTAAGGACACTATATATGCAATAGTAGCATAAACTTTTCAATAGAATTGCCATTCTTTGAATGTCTAGATGTGGTTAATTATCCTTTTACATCCTAAAAAGAAAAAAGAAAACACAAAGAATCTATTTCTTAAATAAAAAGTGAGGCACAATATTAAATAAGTTTCCTTAAAAAAAATTTTGAAGTTAGTATTACTTATCTGATAAAACTGACACAATATTTTTCCTCTCGTTGAATTGTAACTGTGACTTCTATAGATATTTCCAATAAAAAAAACTTTAATTAAATGGTGTTCGCTCTTTTAGCAAGCTGTGTTTAATTTCACTTGCGATACACATATACACATCCCCTTGAATCAATGCTGTTTACTAATTAAACTAATAACAGCTGTGTCGCATTGACCTATACCCTATATTCCCTCATTTTTCCATTTTTTTTTATTTCAAAGGCTACAGCCTTACACTGTGGCCCAAGATACCAAGTTCTGTCATAAATCTTGAAAGTTTGTGTTTTTTTATTGGAAATATGTGTTGAAGTTATAGTTACAATTCAAAAAAAGGGAAAAACATTGTGGCAATTTTATCAGATAAGTATTAACTTCAACAGTTTTTTCAGGAAACTTATTTAACATATTTGTTTGGGAATTCAATAATTTGAATTCCCGCGGTTATGCTCAGCTCGGTACGACTCACGGCGCTGCCACGGCGCGGCAGCACCTCGCGGCCTCTCGGCGGAACAGCCGAGACACTACACTGATTCACAAGGTGAATTCGCGCTGTTTCGGTCTCTCTCGCTCTCTCACATACAAATGTGAGAGAGATTGTGATTTGATTCGCGAAGTGAATCGTGAAGGCCAAGAAGACGGAAGCGTTCAAGGCCTCTCTCTCTCATCAGCCGTGCCACGAGGAACATCTCGCCATCTTGATCTCCTCAATTAGCAACGGTTTTCTCACGGATTTCACTGGTTCAACTCAACGAGGAATTTCAACACAGGCTACACTCAACTCTCATCAAGGGCTCATCACTCAAGCAACACTCAAGGCGCTTATACTGCGATTAGTATAATCAACGCTACAGCAAGGTAATCACTCACATACTTGAGGTTAAGTTGCCACCCACGTAGTGATACAGGTGGCATGTGCGCAGTGCAAAGTGAATCAAAGCTACAGCAAGGCAACTGATTCAATAATAATCAGTTGCACTTATTCATAAACAGTAAGCAAGCAAGCTTCAGTGTGCGGGAGCCAAGCAGGGAGTTATCTGGGTAAACTCTACCACCAACAACGGACAAACTCAACTCAGTGGAATTTCTTCAATCACTCAACAGGTTAGTAATCCCTTAGAAGGGATTTCTATACTCAAGCACCTTTATTATAGCTATCTACGAGGGGACGAAAACTCAACCAGTGCTCCTGTAAATTCATCGTGTAGTTAAAACATTCGCTATAACAGTTAGTCGCTCAGACTCTCTGACTTATATATTGAACAATTATAATCATTTATCTGTTAAATTAAGTGTTGTAATAATACTAAGAGTTTATTTTATATACCTTAAAATTAAATGTAATACTTATCTCAACCAACCACGAATTCAAACAATATAATCTGAAGTTTATATATAAAGTGTGTACGACTATACTTATTTATTCACCCACAGCATGTTACTCATCCAATTTATGGTATTCTCAAACATTTTGGTCCTTCGAGCCGGATATACATGCTGTGGTGTGACTCGAGCCAGTGAAAAAAAAAAAAATACTCATTATGGAATTCACTCAACAGATTATCATCATGGCACACTCAAACCAGGATGACCTCAAGGAGCTGGAACAAGCAGACGCTGTCGATGCTGAAAAGGAGGATGTCATCGAGGAAGCGAAGGAGAATGATGCTACTCCAGCCACCTCAGCTGCAATGAAGGGGGCAGCGAAGCGGACTGGCAGCCGCCAACTCAATGTGCCTGGACTCACCATTGTTGACACTCAAATAAAAACTCGCTCCAAGTCTCCAGGTTCAATTCCAGCTTCATTCCTGTGTAAGGTTAACTCTCAATACCTGCGGCTTGATTCACTGGAGAGGATCACCGCCTATATACGGATTAGGAAGGAAACTGCTACGCTTCCAGTGATTATGGCTTGGAAGCAGGATGCTGAGGAGCTGTACGCATTGTACAAACAGGACCATGCTGTGATAGAAGCAAGTTGTCCAGCAGCTTTCACCGACAATGACTATTTTAAGGCTGAGTTTCATAAGTCGGTCCATGAAACGTATCATACTATTGTATTTGAAGTCAGCAATTTGGAGGAAGCCTGGAAGTCAAACCATCAAGTGACACAGCCATTAACCGGACAAACTCAGAACACTCATTTAAGTAAGCTGCCAGAGATCAAGTTGCCAACCTTCAGCGGAGCATATACTGAGTGGCCTTCATATAAGGAAATGTTCACGGGATTAATTCTGAATCGGCCTGGACTCAAAAACTATGAGAAGCTACACTACCTGCGCAGCTCTCTCAGCGGAACACCACTCACACTCATACAAGGATTTTCACTCAACGATGAGTCTCTCACACCAGCATGGGCTACATTAGTGACGAGGTTTGAGAATAAACGAGTCCTATTGAATGATCAGCTTGACCATCTACTCGAGTTGAATGCTGTTACGTCAAAGAACCCGGCCACACTCAACACCTTGATTTCGGAGATGTCAAAAATTAGGAAATCCCTCAATCTGTTGGTACCACAAGAGCAGCTAGGAGACTGCATACTGGCTCATCGCCTGTCAAAGCTCATTGACAGGTCAACTCGAGAAGCATGGGAGACTTCTCGAGTTTCCATCACGGAGCTGCCAACATTTGAGGAATTTGAGTCCTTCCTGATCGCGCGGGTGCGTGCATTGGAAATTGCAGCTGACTCACCAGCATCCACTCAAAAACCGGCCAACACTCAAACCTCAAAACCATCAAGGTCTCTTCACGTCACCAGTCCAACTCAACCACGGCAAGACTCACAGAAGGTGACACACTCAACTCGGATTTCTCAACATCCATGCACTTATTGTGGTGAGCCGCATTTTATTGTGGCTTGTCAACAGTTCAAATTGCTCAATGAACAACAACGGAGAAAATTTGTCATGGAAAAGCCGCTGTGCTATAACTGCCTCGGTCTGCACTCAGCTAAGAACTGCAAGTCACAATATAAGTGCAGGCACTGCAATGGAAATCATCACACCATGATTCATGTGCCAAGAGACCCTGAAAGGAAAACTCAAACCAACTCAGCATCCGGATCAACACAAAATTAGGACAACGGCGCAATCATCTCACAACACGGTCAAACTCAACATGATTACTCAACTTCTCAACTCACTTTACTTGCAACTGCATTGGCATGGTACGACTCACCGGTGACATCTCATCAACTCAGAATACTCATTGACTCAGGCTCGGAACTCTCATTCATCTCCAAAGATTCTGTGGATTTACTCAACATTAAGCGGCAACACTCAACTATACCAATTCTTGGAGTTGGCGGCACGCACTCAACTCAAACTCTCGGAAAGGCTCAACTCACCTTACGCACCATCTACAAAAATCTCACCATTCGGATCACAGCTCACATTATACGCCAAGTCTCAACACTATTACCATCAGAAGAATGTGAGCAACGTCAGTGGCAACATATAGAGAAACTCAACTTGGCTGATCCGACATTTTGGAAACCTCAACCAGTAGATGTACTTATCGGAGCGGACTATTACGGCCAAATCATCAAACCTAATCTCATAGGGGGAAGTGTGATTGAACCGATCGCACAATTATCAATTTTCGGCTGGCTGCTAATAGGTCCATCAAACTCAGTTGTGCAACACTGAAGACTTGCAGGAACTACTCACCCGCTTTTGGGTTCAAGAAGAGCCACCATCAACGTCTGCAGTCAAACTCAACAAGGAAGACGCATTGTGTGAACAACACTTTGCTGAGACTCATACGAGAGATACTCAGGGACGATACCAAGTCAGATTACCTCTCACAGAATCTGCAGACGTACTCGGAAACTCATTCGGAAAAGCTCAAGCGTGCCTCAAGAGAATACTCATAAAATCCAATCAAAACAGCATCTACAAGGAAAGGTACTAGACGTTCATGGATGAATACTGCAAATTGGGCCATATGGTGCGGATCCCTCAACAGGACATATCTGCCAAACCATCTTACTATCTTCCTCACCATGGAGTATTACGAGAAGATAGTTTAACGACAAAACTCAGAGCAGTTTTCAATGGTTCAGCACTCACAACAACTGGAAAATCACTCAATGACATCATGCATACTGGACCTAACCTCTCACCTAACATTGTGGATGTTCTCATCTGGATTCGAACTCAACCATTTGTCTTCTCAACTGACGTTACAAAAATGTACCGTCAGATCAAGGTTCACCCTCAAGATTGGAATCTACAACGCATTTTATGGGTAGATGAAACGGGTCAACTTACTCACTTCCATTTGACTACAGTCACCTATGGAACACGAGCAGCCCCTTATTTAGCAATTCGGACTCTTCTTCAGCTGGTAAAGGATGAAGGAGACAAATATCCACTTGCCATTGACTCACATCTATTTGGAAGGTATGTGGATGACATCTTCGGTGGAGCTGCATCAACGGAACTTCTCATTGAAAAGGCCAAGCAGTTAACCGCACTATGCAAGGCGGGCGGTTTTCCATTGGCAAAATGGAACTCAAACTCATCTGGCTTCCTCAAGGAATTTCTTAAAGAGCCAATTGCTGAAGAAGCTGTGCTTTTAGATGATTGCGCTACAAATATACTCGGGATGAAATGGCTCCCACACTCGGACAAACTCACCTTCAGAACAACTCTGCCACCTCTTCAGGAAATGATAAGAAAGCGGATTATACTTTCTGAAGTATCTCAACTATACGATCCCATTGGAATTATCTCACCGGTTATAATCACATCAAAAATCCTCCTGCAAGAACTGTGGCTACACAAGCTGTCTTGGGACGAATCTGCCAAACTCAATCGTGAAGAAATGGCTGCACATCCGAGAAGATCTCACTCACCTGAAGACAATCGCCTTACCCAGGTGGTTAGGAATTCAGGAAAACTCAATTGTAGAACTTCATGGCTTCTCGGATGCTTCACAACAAGCAATGGCTGCAGTTCTCTACATTAAATCTACAACACCAAACTCTCACTCAACATCATCAGTTCTAATCTCCAAAACAAAGGTGGCACCACTCAAGCGACTGTCAATCCCACGATTGGAATTGGGAGCGGCAGTACTACTCACTAAGCTGGCAAAACATGTTTTGGACTACTCACGATTGCCAATCTCACACATACATTTATGGACAGACGCAAAGGTAGCACTCACATGGATACGCTCACACCCCTCGAAATGGAAGGACTTTGTTGGAAATAGAGTTGCTTTAATTCAAGAACTCATTCCAACAGCACAATGGAGACATGTGCCTGGAGCAGATAATCTAGCGGATTGTGCCTCGCGCGGCTTACTCACTTCACAACTCAGAGAGCATCAATTATGGTGGCATGGACCAAGTTGGCTCTGCCAGGAAGAATCAGCTTGGCCTTCTCAAGCATCCTCTATCCAAGAAACCAATCTTCCAGAAATGAGGGCTAAGGTCACACTTACCGCAGCCAAGTCAAACTCAAGCAAATTGTGGGACATCATCGATTATTACTCATCACTCACTCAACTCATAAGAATAACTGGATGGGTAATGCTCGCATGTGATAGATTCAAGGCAAAAGGAAAAACTCACCATGAATCGAAACTCACAACTGATCTACTCATTCAGGCAAAACTCTTCTGGGTCAAGAAAATTCAGCAGGTTCATTTTCACTCAGAACTCATTATGCTGAAAAATTCTCAAGTCCCAAGAAATCATGTTTTCAACCGACTGACTGCCTACATTGGCTCAATAGGAATTGTTCGAGTAGGAGGGCGGCTTCAAAAAACTCAACTCGATCATCACTCAAAACACCCAGCAATATTACCACGGAGCAGTCAACTCACCACACTGATCATTCGGAACGCTCACCTCTCAACGTTACACGGTGGCGCTCAACTCACTTTGGCACACACTCGGCAGGAATTTTGGATAATCGGAGGCAGAGCACCGGTCAAGTCACATATCTTAAAGTGTGTGACTTGTGCAAGGTATCGGGCTCAACGGGCTCAGCAACTCATGGGGCAATTACCCATGGCCAGGGTCACCCCATCACCACCTTTCACTCAAACTGGGATCGATTACACCGGGCCAATCACCATTAACTCATGGAAAGGACGTGGATCCAAAACATACAAGGGCTGGATTTGTATCTTTGTGTGCTTCTCAACGTCAGCTGTTCACCTAGAACTGGTCAGTGACTACTCAACGGACGGATTCTTAGCGGCATACAGACGGTTCACCTCAAGGAGAGGGATACCCTCCAAACTATACTCAGACTGTGGAACGAACTTCATCGGAGCAGCAAGGGAACTGAAGACTCTATTTTCTCAACACCAACATGAAAACTCAATCTTGTACAACTCACTAGCGAACGAGGGAACCCAATGGATATTCAACCCACCTGCTGCACCTCATATGGGAGGCAAGTGGGAAGCAGTAGTGAAATCAGTCAAATTTCACCTGCGACGGACCATTGGGGACACTCAACTCACCTTTGAAGCTTCAGCTACCTTGCTCACTCAAATAGAAGCATTACTCAACTCAAGGCTGCTAGAACCACTCAGTGAAGACCCAGAAGACATAAATGCACTCACACCCGGACACTTTCTCATCGGCAAGGCATTGAACTCAGTGCCTGAACCAAGCTTACTCACCTTCAAGGAATCAAGGCTTTCCAAATGGCAACTCATTCAACGGATCACTCAGCAATTTTGGAAGCATTGGTCAACTCAATACCTTCAACGGCTTCAATCAATTTCAAAATGGCATCATCCCTCTCATAAGATAAAAGTGGGTTCCATGGTACTACTCACGGATGAACACTCACCCCCAAGCAAATGGCCACTCGCAAGAGTCACTCAACTTCACCCTGGAACTGACAATCTCACCAGAGTTGTAACAATAAAGACGGCCACCACTCAACTCACCCGCCCAATTGCAAAACTCGCCATCTTGCCAGTGCCAATCGGAAATTAAATCAACCTGGCGGTTGATGGCGGGCGGAATGTTTGGGAATTCAATAATTTGAATTCCCGCGGTTATGCTCAGCTCGGTACGACTCACGGCGCTGCCACGGCGCGGCAGCACCTCGCGGCCTCTCGGCGGAACAGCCGAGACACTACACTGATTCACAAGGTGAATTCGCGCTGTTTCGGTCTCTCTCGCTCTCTCACATACAAATGTGAGAGAGATTGTGATTTGATTCGCGAAGTGAATCGTGAAGGCCAAGAAGACGGAAGCGTTCAAGGCCTCGCTCTCTCTCATCAGCCGTGCCACGAGGAACATCTCGCCATCTTGATCTCCTCAATTAGCAACGGTTTTCTCACGGATTTCACTGGTTCAACTCAACGAGGAATTTCAACACAGGCTACACTCAACTCTCATCAAGGGCTCATCATTCAAGCAACACTCAAGGCGCTTATACTGCGATTAGTATAATCAACGCTACAGCAAGGTAATCACTCACATACTTGAGGTTAAGTTGCCACCCACGTAGTGATACAGGTGGCATGTGCGCAGTGCAAAGTGAATCAAAGCTACAGCAAGGTAACTGATTCAATAATAATCAGTTGCACTTATTCATAAACAGCAAGCAAGCAAGCTTCAGTGTGCGGGAGCCAAGCAGGGAGTTATCTGGGTAAACTCTACCACCAACAACGGACACACTCAACTCAGTGGAATTTCTTCAATCACTCAACAGGTTAGTAATCCCTTAGAAGGGATTTCTATACTGAAGCACCTTTATTATAGCTATCTACGAGGGGACGAAAACTCAACCAGTGCTCCTGTAAATTCATCGTGTAGTTAAAACATTCGCTATAACAGTTAGTCGCTCAGACTCTCTGACTTATATATTGAACAATTATAATCATTTATCTGTTAAATTAAGTGTTGTAATAATACTAAGAGTTTATTTTATATACCTTAAAATTAAATGTAATACTTATCTCAACCAACCACGAATTCAAACAATATAATCTGAAGTTTATATATAAAGTGTGTACGACTATACTTATTTATTCACCCACAGCATGTTACTCATCCAATTTATGGTATTCTCAAACAATATTGTATCTCACTTTTTATTTAGAAAATAGAATCATTCTATGTTTTTTTTTTCTTTTTATGATGTAGGATAATTAACCACATCTAGACATTCAAAGAATGTCAATTATATTGAAAAGATTATGTTACTATTGCATATATAATGCCCTTCCTAAAAGAGAAAAGAAGTTTTGTGATTTTATTGAATATTGGAGAAAAAAAAACAAATAATGCAAATATCGCATGAAATTGAATATATTCAGGTAATACAATCTTTTTAATAAATTGACTTCATAATAAATAACTTGACTTGATTCCTTATATTTTACATAATTTATGTATATTTTATTAATATATATCATTAAACATATTTTTGTTAAAGTACAAAGACTACAAAAAAGGAAAATACGTATAGATTATTGTTCAAATTGTTCGATTTTAAAAAAAATAAGAAATAACTTACGTCTTTTAGGTAAGGTGTTAGGGTTTTTAACTCCAGAAATGTTTATTGTGTGGTAATAGTAGGAACCTCTCCTAGTCCTCCGAAAATTGGACTTGCGGAGGTTTGACCGTCTCCTAGTACGTACTTAGAGATTAACATTGATTGTCATCTAAAATGGGATAAACATATTGAATTTATAATTAAAAAACTGAATATTTAATGATCGTTTTTTATAAATTACAAGAGTTTATGATGATGTAACAATTAAAAGTTGTTTATTATGCTCTTTTCAAGAGTATAGCTAATTAGGGAATTATAGCATGGGGTGGTGCACATAAAAATATTATTGAGACTACAAAAATTACAAAAGAGAATAATTAAAATAATTTATCGTAAAAATTCTGCAAATTGATTTGATTTATAGAAAATAAATTATTAATACAGTTTTTGTACAATAATATTACTTTCCTGGTTGTTGTTTTACAATAAAACTGACTTTTGGTGGTTAAGATAGTAGGTTCCAATCATTTTTGCACGCTCCTACAAATTATTTACTCAATCATGCCTCTTCAAGTTAATATCTGGTAGTAGATTTATATATTTTAAAAGAAGCATGATTTTCTTGTATACACGTCTGGAATCTTACATAGTGTGAGTATGTCCATCAGATCTAGCAAACCTGTATACAATATACACTGTATTTCATATTTATTGCACGAAGGCATAGTTGAGTAACGTATCTGCTTGAGCCTGCAAAAATTATGAAAACTAATTGCTATAACCTCCAAAAGTCAGTCTTATTGTTAAATTCATATAAGGGCTATAGAAGGTCAACAATATGATGTTTACTATTACAAATTTCATATTCGCTTGCATGTGAAAATGAATGAGTTATATTTCAGAGTTTTCACATGAAAGCGACTACAAAATTCGTAATAGTGGGTATCGTATTGTAAATCCTCTACAGCACTCCAATAAGCACAGCATATAGTACTCGAGCAGCACTCGAAGAATAAAAAAAAATTAATTTGAACAATCGAGCTAAAAATGCTATAGAAACTATGAATTTTTCAAAAGAAAAATGAGATGCAGGTTAGCCAATTCACTCTCAGTTTAATTCAAAATTCAGAATATCGCCTCATATGATTGCAAGGACAATCCTAAAGATGGATACTCAAAGAGTTATTAGCTAGTAAGCAAACTATAAAAATTAGACTAAAAAATTGGATTAAGAGGGTCCGAAAGTCAATTAAAAATTCAAATTTCGCGCCACAATATAGCAGACGAAAAAATAAATAATTTGCCTATAACAAATAGTAAAAACAATATTACGGAAAACCAGGACTGCATTGCCCTCCGTTACATTATTATCTATCATTTTACAAAGTTTGAAGTTTCTATATAAATATTTCGCTTAATGGCATTTGAATAATGTCTCAAAATCAAGTAATTCAAATGCCATTCAGCGAAATATTTATATAGAAACTTCAAACTTTGTTAAATGATAGATAATAATGTAACGGAGGGCAATGCAGTCCTGGTTTTCCGTAATATTGTTTTTACTATTTGTTATGGGCAAATTACTTATTTTTTCGTCTGCTATATTGTGGCGCGAAATTTGAATTTTTAATTGACTTTCGAACCCCCTTAAGTCTAATTATGGATCTTTTTAAAACAAGTCATAGACAACAAGCAAAATATATATTGTATGTTAGATTTTTCCATATATATAATCACTGTTACTACTACAGATTGAAAGTGAGCGTGTTTCATCGTGCGAAACAAGCATGACAACCGCGACAGATTAACAACTTACTCGAATGCGCCTTACTCCTCACAGAATCGTAACCCCTTACCATAGAGAACAGCAAGTGAACGCGGCCGATGATGTAGCAAAACCGCGACAGCAGCAACAAAAGACGTCGCGATGTCTACAGGAGCTCTTCGCCCTGGGCAATAAAACATAATTAAAACAGGAACAAGTTGGCAGCGGAGGGAGCACAGAGAAGCCAAGCTCCTGTCAAAGGTAAAGGAGAAGTTATAGGATAGGTTTTAGCTATAGAAAAGCTGTAAACTTTCTTACAGCAAACTACTCACCGGGAAATTTTTTCAAAACGTTGAAAGGGTGCCGATGTCCACATAAAATGCATGCCTCCACCATCTGGTCGTAATAAACAAAACGGTGACAGCAGTACCTGAAGACGTCGTGATGTCGTCTACAGGAGCTCTTCGCCCTAGGGCAAAACAAAATATATTAATAATGTGTTAAGCAGTAGGGATGAGGAGAGCAGTATCGAACTGCCAGGAACAGAGGAGCAGACAGACGGAAACTTGGAGGTTGTTTGGCTATACTATTAAATAAAATCCCAGTCCGAAGCATACTTACATCATGGGCACATTCTTCAGGAAAACTACCTATAATATGTACAACGAGCCATTTCCTCTAATTTTCTTAGCCTGCTGTATTCTACGAGTATTAGGCTTACAGGGATGCCATCAATAACCAGTGGTGCAGAGTATAGTTATAAAATCTGAAAAAAGTATTATCATTAGTTATAATATATATATATATATATTATTCTTACAATACTAATCTTATAAAACCGCAATATAATTTTGTAGGACCCGTACAAAAATGATAACGCATACAGTAAAAGAAATCAAAATTTGCAACAGCAATTATGAATATAAAAGAGCGTCTCCTAGTACGTACTTCGAGATTAACATTGATTGTCATCTAAAATGGGATAAACATATTGAATTTATAATTAAGAAATTGAATATTTAATAATCGTTTTTTATAAATTAGAAGAGTTTACGATGATGAAACAATTAAAAATTGTTTATTATGCTTTTTTTAGTAGTATAGCTAATTAGGGAATTATAGCATGGGGCGGTGCACATAAAAATATTATTCAGACTAAAAAATATTACAAAAGAGCATAATTAAAATAATTTCTAGTAAAAATGGAAATCTATTTAGACCATTGTTAATTAAAGAAAGTTTCACAATTGAATCACTTTTTTACTTTTATTTTGAACAAAATAAAGTTTTATCTTCAAAAAGTATAACTAAATAATAATCTTGTGATACCAAAAGTTTTAAAAAATATTTAATGAAAAAATAAATTAAAAAAATGGATTACTGATACAAATAGTTTATGGAAGCATAATGTTCATAAACTCTGGCAACATATAACGGCCTGTCTTCAATAGGCGAATGATGAATTATGAATGATGAATTATGCATGATGAAAAAAATTTTGTTGTCCGATATCTACTGAATATGTAGTCAGTGGTTATGTATGTCACCCGCTTAGAGAGAAGGTGTGTTCTTCTTCAACCACTGACTACAAATTCATTAGATATCGGACAACAAAATTTTTTTCATCATGCATAATTTATCATTCGCCTATTGAAGACAGGCCGTTAGGCTGAAATCACATGGCGCGGAATAGAGCTGCAGAATAGAGGTTGCGTTATGGCAACAGCCAGAGTGGCTGTCTCCATGACGCAAACTTTATTCTGCAGCTCTATTCTGCACCATGGGATTTCAGCCTAAGAATTGTCCCCATAAATCAACAAATTTATAAAAAGACTGGTAGTGACCTACTTACCTATTTGTCTTGGTTGCCATGTGCCTGCAGCTGGTGCTGGCATTTTCATGCTATTCATGTATTGAGCCTGCTGTTGACCATATTATGCTAGCCATAATACGGATCTGTAACCTGTTGAGCGTGTTGGTCAGCATTGGGTACAACACTGTTTGGGTCTCCATTTTCTTCTCCCCAAAGGGTGGGGTGGCTTCATCGCGGCGATCGCCGCCTCGACGTCGCTCTTCTTCGCAGACAATACGAAGGCGTAATACCCTTGCTCTTGAGCATCTGTGAGTCGCGCACGATACGGCAATCGCTGATCTTGACGAAGGTCGTGAAAGCCTCACGCACTGTCTGCGTCTCGATCTCGGGCGAGAGGTCGCCGACGAATATTTGATGGTGGCCGTCGAGCTTGGGCTGGTTGCACGGACGCGTGGCCCAGTTAACCTTCATCTTCTTGTTGAAGCAGAAGACGCGCTTGTTCATGGCGGCGAAGTCCGCGACGGCGCACTGGTGTTTCGTGAACTCGACGAAGGCATAAGGTTCGTTACCGGCATCGCGTATCTTGCAGCCCTTGATCTAGCTGACCTGGGAGAAGAGGGTGCAGAGCAGATCCTCCAATACAGGTTGCTCTCTTCGCTCGTGCTCATGCATGTTGCCGCTGCTGCTACCGTCGCCGACGCCACTGCTACCTGCTTATGTTGATGATGCTGTTGCTATCGCCGCCGCTGGTAGCTGCTGCTGTTGATACTGCTGCTGTCGCCGCCGCTGCTAGCTGCTGCTTTTGACACTGCTGTTGCTGATGCTCCTCGTCGACAGTCCCACCGCCACGCTACCTACTATAGCATGCGTATACGCATGCTCTTTCCTGCACAGGCGGCTCTTCCTCGTCTTCCTTACACTACTGCTGCTGCTGCTGCCGCCAATATACGCAGAGAGCACTACACCATTACACTAAACACCACCCGGCCGTCAATCGAGCAAAAGGTCTTCTTGATCACTTCCATCACATCCCGTTTTACGGAGTTTGGAGACTGTCTCGGCACTAAGGCGCTCAAGAATCTGGCTATTTTCTGACTATTTTCTTTTCGGCCTCCGGGCTCCGTGCCTTCACGTTAGCGCCGCGTGCCTGCAGAGCGGCCGCGCGAAGTACTATTGCCGCAGCACGAGCGCACTGCGCACGGTCCGATGCCGACGCTGCTGCGTGTTCGTGTAGGTCCTCTCTTAAAAAAAAAAAAAAACGATGGCCAGATGTTGTGAAGCATTTAAAGATTGATTTTGATTGGTCTGTATAAGGAATAGGCGCGAAAATTCGCTACGTCCGCTACATTTGAATTTTTGAAATTGATTCCTATCTATTTTTCTTAACTATTTAAAACTAAATAATTAAATTAAATTAAATTAAAAAGATTAATTTTTTCATGCATTAAAAAATTATCTGATCATCCTATCATTTAAATTAATTAAAATGAAATCATAATGAAAAATTATATATATTCACAACCTCAAAAACAATATAGTACGCGCGCAGCGCGTTTGGATTTTGCTAGTTGTTCAAAAATTTGGTAACAATTTTGACAACTACACGAACGTAGCTTGTTTCAGAATAATTAGAGCGTACTATTTTAAAAGAGTTTTATACCACTATAACCTCAAAATCATAACTTTAATATGATTATTCGGCTCTCGTGGTATAAAATACTGTACGACACTGGTGCGTAAGGTGATTTTTACCGCATTCGACTTTTCTCACTCGCTTCGCTCGTGCGAAAAACGTATCATGCAGTAAATAATTACCTTCCACACCCGTATCGTAATGTACTATTACGTGACTTTCATTGTCAACGTGTTATATTAAAACCTATGCTAATTTTCCCAATGGGCATGTGAAATTTGTTACTTATTCAGCAGTTACAGAGCATCCAAAGCCTTAGCCAGTTATATTTATTGTTTTTAATATATTCACAGGTGCCCATTGGAAAAATTAGCATAGGTGGTAACATAACAATATTGACAATAAAAGTGAAGAAAAACTTTTGAAATAGTACTGTTTAATTATTGTGAAACAACCTATGTGTATGTAGTTGTAAAAATATTTGGTAACAATTTTGACAACTACACGAACATAGCTTGTTTCAGAATAATTAGACCATACTATTTTAAAAGAGTTTTACATGACTTTTATTGTCAATGTGTTATATTAAAACCTATGCTAATTTTTCCAATGGGCATATAAAATTTGTTACTTATTCAGTGTTTACAGAGCATCCAAAGCCTTAGCCAGTTATATTTATTGCTTTTAATATATTCACAGGTGCCAAGATTTGTAAATGATTTGCTTCTCTTCTCAGCTTTTTAATAAGAATTCATTTAAGTGCTATAGAGGATCAACAGTATGATCTTTACAATTACAAATTTCATATTTGCTCTCATAAAAAAATTAAGGTCGTTCTCCTCGGACTCCCTAGTCAAAGCAGTGCTAAATGTAGAAGTTACCTAAAATTTAAAAATACCACAGTTGTAATGTGATTTATTTATTTAAAATGATAGAGATAGTCCATGTATTATAATAAAGTGTATTTAACATGACTAAGATAACTTTTTCACAAAATGGAGATTTTCTAGAAACTAGATATCGTCACTACAAACAATTGTTGATAAATCACTGGAATCTTTTTTGTTTCTCAACCGATTTTAGTTTTCAAGGTCTCAATTTGCTCCTTAAGAAATTTTATGGTGACTTGCCGAAGGAAAAATTAAAAATTATTCAAAAATCAGAAAGTTACAGCCATTTTAATTACAAATATGTTCATGATGTAAATCATTGGAATGCACAGAAATAATTCATGTTATCTACCTTAGAGATAATCAATATTTCTTCCACTCTAGTGGTTTAATTCATATTTGTGATTAAAACCTGTTGGTATATAATTTGAGATTACAGAACAAGAGGAGGAAAGAAATTTTCTCGCTTCATACAATTTGTATTATGTATATACTTAACTATTTGGGATGATCTTTTCTATTTATTTATTAAAATAAGATATTATACCTTAAGAATATAGAGTTTTACCTAAATAAATTACTTTGTTTTAAAGATAATAAGTATCATAATATATATCTGTAACATTTATTTTTACCATATAAAGAGGATGTGTATCGATAACAAAATAATGTTATGGATAGATATGGTATTCATGTAATATATTTTTTTTTTCAATTAACCAATTAACTTCATTATTGCATATTTTGCATAATTTGTGTATATTTTAACAAAGTCAACCTTTGGGTACCTTTTCCGCTTGAAATTAAGACAAAATATATTAAAGATTTCAATATGTGCATTCCAATGATTTACATCATGAACATATTTGTAATTAAAACCTGTTGGTGTATTACAGAACATGAGGGGAAAAGAAATGGTCTTTAATTTTTACATAGTTCAAGGAAAGAATATCTGGAACTATAGACATAGACCTAACAAGAAAGTCATTTTATTTATAAATAATTAAGGAGTATTAATCTTGGTATTGGAATATACATTGCAAAACTGTCTGTCACCTAATTTATGCACACATAATAATAGATTACCCGGTTGAAATGGTCTCATAAAAACTCATACAAATTTGCAGTTTCTGGTGCAAAAACCGCATAGGTTATTAGGTCTTTGCACCCTTTTGTATGATTTTATAAGACCTTTTCAACCGGATAATTATGAAATGTAATTTTAAGCAGGTATGAAATATGTATTCGTAAAGGAGTGGTTTTTTATCCAATATTCAGAAAATTCAAAATGAATGTAATTAATAACTGATAATTACATAAGGCTTATTGCATAAGCTTAATATTATTGAAAATAGATGTTCCATGTTCTATTTGATGCTCTAACAAAATTTAGTGATTTGATTCATTACATAGGATGTATGAATAACAAAGGGGGTCCGACAGTTAATTAAAAATTCAAATTTCGCGCCACAATATAGCAGACGAAAAAATAAGTAATTTGCCTATAACAAATAGTAAAAACAATATTACGGAAAACCAGGACTGCATTGCCCTCCGTTACATTATTATCTATCATTTTATAAAGTTTGAAGTTTCTATATAAATATTTCGCTGAATGGCATTTGAATAATGTCTCAAAATCAAGTAATTCAAATGCCATTCAGCGAAATATTTATATAGAAACTTCAAACTTTGTAAAATGATAGATAATAATGTAACGGAGGGCAATGCAGTCCTGGTTTTCCGTAATATTGTTTTTACTATTTGTTATGGGTAAATTACTTATTTTTTCGTCTGCTATATTGTGGCGCGAAATTTGAATTTTTAATTGACTTTCGGACCCCCTTAAGTTTCTAAATCAACCATATTATCAAAAATGCTAATTTTGGTTTTTCTTGATATTTAAAAAAATCATAACTTTTTTCAATTAGCTTGACCGTATTTGGTTAAAAAAGCATTTTGAAGAGTTTTCAAAGTAGAATTAAAAAAAATTTTGTCGAACAAAAAATTTTATGGTGTACTGCTGAATATTCTACGATGAAGGTATATCAAAAACCAACCAATCAGAGACTATCAACCAATCAGAGACTATCAAAAAGGGTCATTAAATAAATACTGGCACATTCTACAGATAAAATGCAAACTTTTTTGCAATTAATGTTCTATACAAAAAGTTTCAAATTTTTGAGTAAAAACATTATTAAAGTTGGATTTTAACCAAAAATTTCAAAAAATTAATGTTCTATACAAAAAGTTTCAAATTTTTGAGTAAAAACATTATTAAAGTTGGATTTTAACCAAAAATTTCAAAAAATTGGAATTTTCAATGTCGCATATCTTTTTCATTTATGCAAATATCGATCTAAAATTTTAGGAACATGAATTTTTCATACAAAACTATAAGTTAAAAAATTTTGAGCGATTTTAAAATTTTGAGCGGCTGACTTCACCTGAAATATCCCATATATATCTCGTTGCAACTGCTACTACTGCTATTAAACTACCGCTGCGACTGTTGCACAGCGCACCCACGATGCACAAACACGGCACGGGGGCCACGGGATCATAGGCTGCATCGGCGGTGGCGGCGACAGCGGTCCATCCACTACTCCTCTAAAGCCAACATTGGCGGTGGCGGCGACAGCGGCCCATCCACTACTCCTCTAAAGCCAACCATCTTATCTGAAAGTATGAAAAATACATTGTCACTCTCAGGCTTTGAAATCCATATAGCATAATAATCAGATTCAAAATAACATTACCTTCGAGGAAAAACTAACTTATAGGACATATTAAAGTGTTTATAATACTATTATGTGAGATGATTGGCTTTACAGAAGAGAAAGCTTTATTAGTGTTCTTGACTAGATCTATATCATATGCAAGCACACGAATAAACATTTCCTGTAAAGTCAACCATCTTACAAAAAGTATGATAAACACATTGATATTTACTGTAAGATATGGAACTCTCTATCCTTGTATGAAAATTGAGAAAATAATGCGTATTCTACTTTAATGTAACCATTTAGCGTTGTATTATAATTTTAAGATTTGTTAAATTTTATGATTTGAATTTATGTATAGATTCTATTATTGTTATACCACCATTGTTTACATGAAGATTTTACTGTAAAGGGCTTTTTGCCCGTATATTTAAAAATAAATAAATAAATAAAAGTAACTTAGTTTTTCCTCGAAAGTAATGTAATTTTAAATCTGATTTTTATACTACATGGGATTGTGATCCCCAGTGTGTCAGTTTGCTTTGTGTACTTCCATGTAACATTTTTGACTTAACAGGAAAGAAATCTTTATTCGTGTACTTGATTAGATGTATGTATGTCTTATACAAGTACACGAATAAAGCTTTCCTGTAAAGTGAACCATCTCAGATGAAAGTATGAAAAATACATTGGCACACTCAGGCTTTGAAACCCATATAGCGTACTAATCAGATTCGAAATCACATTGCCTTCGAGGAAAAACTAACTTACAGGACACATTAAAGTGTTTATCATACTCTTATGTGAGATGACTGCCTTTGCAGGAAATCTTTATTCATGTATTTGCATATGACATGTAACTAGTCAAGTACACAAATAAAGATTTCTTTCCTGCAAAGCCAGTCATCTCACATAAGAGTACGATAAACACTTTAATGTGTCCTGTAAGTTAGTTTTTCCTCGAAGGCAACGTGATTTTGAATCTGATTTTGTACGCTATATGGGTTTCAAAACCTGAGTGTGCCAATGTATTTTTCATACTTTCATCTGAGATGGTTGGCTTTACAGGAAAGCTTTTTTCGTGTACTTGCATAAGACATACATCTAATCAAGTACACGAATAAAGATTTCTTTCCTGTGAAGTCAAAAATGTTACATGGAAGTACACAAAGCAAACTGACACACTGGGGATCTCAATCCCATATAGTATAAGAATCAGTCCTATGTTGCCAGTCCTTAGTTATATACTAACGAGGCTCCAGGTTTCCCATATACGTAATTTTTTAGCAGCATGCTCCTAAAAATGTAATTTTCCTTTATAAGTTATCGTATAGTTAAGCATTCAAAGATGCTTGAAAGACAGAACCCATGTTAGAATTTAATATATAAAACTTCAGGTAATGGTACAACTGTGGCACCCCGTTAAGATGATCTCCAGGAGTTTTAGCCCATATAAAATACACGTCTCCGTCATCTGATCCAAATCAAAAACAATAACTGCAGGTGTTTAGGACGCCGTCATGTCGTCTGCAGGAGCTCTTCGCCCTAGGCCAAAAAACATAATTACAACAAGAATAAGATGGCTGTGGAGGGAGTACAGAGAAGCCATACTCCTGTCAAAAGGGTAGGAAATTATTGCAGGATACGTGCTGGCTGAAAAGTATAAACCAATAAACTTGCTTACAATAAGCTACTCACCAGATAATTTTTTTAACGAGTTCAGAGGTTATGAAGGTCCACATAAAATGTCAATCCAACATCTCGTCCCAATAAAAAGCTGCATGAGTTTACGACGCCGCGATGTCGTCTGCAGGAGCTCTTCGCCCTAGGCAAAAAAACATAATTACAACAAGAATAAGTTGGCTGCGGAGGGAGTACAGAGAAGCTATATTCCTGTCAAAAGGGTAGGAAATTATTGCAGGATACGTACTAGCTGAAATTTATAAACCAATGAACTTGCTTACAGTAAGCTACTCACCAGATAATTTTTGTAACGAGTTCAGAGGTTATGAAGGTCCACATTAAATGTCAGTCCAACATCTCGTCCCAATACGGTGGTAGTACTCCGCGTGGCCCCGCAGAGACATGGCACTAATGTTGAGGCGTGGCAGAAAGAAAGCAGAGTGAGCTCCGAAAGGACACTTAAAATAAGCAACGTGATAAGACTAAATATTATTGATTAGCTCTAGAAAAAAACATATGCAATGCCTTTGAAACCAACCAATTTTTCTAGAAATTTGTATAGATATAGAAAGAGTAAGAAAAAAATTCAAGGTGAACCATTAAGATGGTTAGCTACTTACACAGAATGATCAGTCGAACTCTTAAATGCAATCATGCAATTGCAAGATCTGTAAGATGATTCAGGTTCTGCCCGCTTGCATACAGATGTGTAGATGTTGCCATCTCGCAAAGTAGAAGGAAATAATTCAATTAATGAGTTCGTTGAGCATTCTTCTACATCAAATTTCATCACAGTTTTTCCAAGTGGTACAATATTAGTAACAGCCTTGATTAATGGACTGTCTGTTATTAAAATAATGCTTTCATTAGGAGCAAGAAATGCAATGCTTTCAGCACAAGATACTCCAGAAATTCCTCCACCTATTATTACAAAAGTGGCTTCCATCGTTACTTCTGTTTGTGCTTTCTAATAAGTATTTACTCGTTGTTTCTCTTTAGATGGATCTTCTGGATTATACCAGTCAGAGTAATCGTATTCTTTGAAAGGGACATCAAAGGCTATGGTTCCAAAATCTTTAGCTCTATGAATAGCAACAAAAAGATTTCCATGACCCTTTAAATTTCTCCTATACAATTTCTAAACAGGATCATCTCCACATGCATGTTTGTAAGCTGCAACATAACAAATTCATTAGTTATTATTGACACCTTAAAAAGGTAAATTCTCATTACATAAAAATGCTCATACCTTCACTTTGCGTTGCTTTGTTGTCAGCGTGTCATCTGTGCACGACCACCCACCAGTGACCACGACGACAAACCAGCTATGGCGCATGCGCTTGGCCGTTTACAAGACTGCGTGAAAAGAAGCAGCTCGCAGCGCCATGCCGGATCGCGGAACGATTCTCCGGCACATACCGTCACCCGAGTAGAAATGAATCCGGCATGTGACAAGACACGGGTCAGGCCCTGGTAATGCCGGATAAGGTCTGAGCCGGGCCTGACCCGTGCCTTCTCACATGCCGGATTCATTTCTACTCGGGCAGTAGGTCAGTACCCCCTCTCTCCTCTCTCGTCGCATTTTACGGGGTACGGATACATGGTAGGGGTATAGTCTGGATTCTCCCTAACTGAGAAGCTCTCATCTAGGCCCTATAGAGTCTAGACTAGACACATAAGCGCGTTTGCTCGCGTTTGGCTATGCGGTCAGCCGCGGTCGCCGGTCGGTCGCGGTAAGAACACACGCACTCGCTTCTCTCATTGGTTGAGACGACGACCAATGAGAGAAGCGAGCGCGTGCACTCGAACGTCCTTTCCACATGGAAGTGCGTCGTGCATCGTTCGGAATGCGGCGCACGACGCAACGCACGACGCACGTCGCACTTCCATGTGGAAAGGACGTTACCGCGGCCAACCGCAGCCAAACGCGAGCAAACGCACTTATGTGTCTAGGGCCGTAGACATACCCTGTAGGAGCAGTGAGGTCAGTGAGCAGAGAACAGAGAGCAGTGACTAAAACCAGTGATTAAAACTTCTGCAACACAAAATGACGAAGCGAAATAGGTCTAAACGTAAGTCTTGTGCGTGTGTGCATGCGTGCGTGCATGTGTGTTTGTGTGTATGTGTGTGTGTAAAGAAAAGTCAAGTTTGAAGAGCCAGGCGAAGAATAAGCTTTTCCGGCACCGTTGAGTTGAAAAGTAGTACTTATATGCAACACGGGAGGAAACGACTTGGACAGTTCGCAGTTCGTGTAACGAGCTGCGAACTGTCCAAGTCTTCTCCTCCCTTGTTGCGTAATCTACTATTTCACCATACCCCGGCCGAAAGTACCTCCCGGCTCTAAACGCGAATATGGTATTCTCGACCCCGGATATGGTGAAAAATCGTATACGCTACATGGGAATAAAGATGGACACCCCAGAGCACATGTTTGCCACCCGAGCCGAAAGCGAGAATTTACATGTGCTCTGGTCTGGTCCACTCTTTACCTCCGTAGTTGCGTAAGAGAGCATGTACATAAGGGAGCATGTACATAAGCGCTGTGCTGTGCGATGCCGTACGATGCCGTTCGATGCCGCGCGGTGCCGCACGATTAGTGCTGCGTCGGATCCGTTGTCTAAATGGTTCAAAATAAATTGTACGTAATATCTCTGCATTATTTATTTAACTATTTAATTTAAATCATGCAGAGATCAAGGAGCGCGGAAGCGCTCCGAAGGCAAGTATAGAAGAGCCTTAGGAGTGACCGCGCGATGATATACATTGAAATGGATGTACGAGAAAATCAATACACTTATATACCTATTGCGTTAGTTTCAACTATATAACATATCCCTCTTAATCGAAAGCCATTTCATTACTATACACAAATCAAAAGATTTTATTTAAAAAGATTATCTCGTTTAAAAGATATAGAGAGCTGAATTTTTTTATGTCCACTTTCCGATTCTAAATTTTCTCCATAGTTTCAGACTCTCATCCGGTGTTGCGACTTCCTGTCACGTGATCTACACACACACACACACACACACACACACACACACACACACACACACACACACACACACACACACACACACACACACACACACACACACACACACACACACACGCACGCACGCACACACACACACACACACACACACACACACACACACACACACACACACACGCACACACGCCGATCATAACGACCTAACCTTACGCATCTCTCAACATATAACATATATATATATATACATACACACAATATCACGGATGATTGTTTATAGTATAGGTATATATATTCGTTTCAATAATCAAAGATCTGATGAAGTCGACTGACGTAAAGAATAAAAAAATTTATTTACGAGCATCAATGAGGCAACAACATTTTTTAGATAAGTATTAAAATTAAAATGACTAAATGTTAAATAGTAATTTTTTTAAAGATTTGATACTTTGTGAAAATTTTTATTTACAGATAAGTAGTCAAGATTAATATATATTCAAAGATCTCAAGTAGTCAACTGGTTATCGAAGAATTCATCTTCCCTTGTCTTATATATATATTCCCGTGTCTGGGCGATGACGACCTAACCTTACACATCTTTACACACACAGATGTTACAAATGTTATCATATCGTCGTGAGTTAGTTTAAAATTAAAATTAATTAATTATTCAAAGATCTCAAGTAGGTAAGTGGTGACAGAAGAATTCATCTATTCATATATCAATCAACGGGGGTTTTATTAGATAAGTATTGAACAGCAAAATGTTAAATGGCTACAATCATTTTTAAAAAATTGATAATTTTTGTGAATTTTTTTTATATTTACAGATTATACAAGATTTGTTTACAGTCATTGAAATTTGATGAGGTGAAGAATATTTATTGATATATACGTACTACAATATAATTTATGATGCCGATTTGAAATATTGGTTTGAGTGTTGGTTTAAAAAGCATCGTGTCATCTTTAAAAAACTTAGCCGATATCAGTGTTGTGCATATTTATTCAAGTGCCAATGAAAAAATTATGTCTAATGAACATGGAAATACGGAAAAGGGAAAAAATGATGTGTTATTGCGAAAATTTCAAGGAATGAAAGTGCTCAGTTAATCTATTTTATGACTTTCTCATGGTATGAGATGTCAAAATGTTTCAGAGACGTTTTTAGTACATATTTTTCTATACAAGATTCAGATAATAATAATGCTTAATTCATCAACTGGTTGTGTTTTTAATCCCAGGGTGGAAGACGTCAAAAGTTTGATCTATACAAGAAAATATCAAGAAAGTTTTTAGTGATGATTCTCAGTTCATAAACTGGTCGTATAATATATACAAACAATGAAGAAAGAAGATGTAAAATAAGTGTAAAATAAACAATGGAAATTTTAGTATACAGAAACTAAAAGATTATGCCAAATAGGAAAAGCGAAATGGATGTGTTATATTGTGAAAATTTAAAAAAATAAAAGTGCTCAGTTATTCTCGTGTATGATTTTCCCAGGGTGGAAGACGTCAAAAGTTTCATCTATACAAGAATATCAATAAAGTTTTTAGTGATTCTCGCAGTTCATAAACTGGTCGTATGATATACAAAAAATGAAGAAAGAAGATGTAAAATAAGTGTAAAATAAAAAATGGAAATTTTTTTAGTATACAGAAACTAAAAGATTATGTCAAATAGGAAAAGCGAAAAGGATGTGTTATATTGTGAAAATTTAAAAAAATAAAAGTGCTCAGTTATTCTCGTGTATGATTTTCCCAGGGTGGAAGACGTCAAAAGTTTGATCTATACAAGAATATCAAGAAAGCTTTTAGTGATTCTCAGTTCATAAACTGGTTGTATAATATACAAACAATGAAGAAAGAAGATGTAAAAAAAGTGTAAAATAAACAATGGAAATTTGTTTAGTATACAGAAACTAAAAGATTATGTCAAATGAGAAAAGCGAAAAGGATGTGTTATATTGTGAAAATTTCAAAAAATAAAAGTGCTCAGTTCTTCTCGTGTATGATTTTCTCAGGGTGGAAGACGTCAAAAGTTTGATCTATACAAGAATATCAAGAAAGTTTTTAGTGATTCTCGGTTCATAAACTGATTGTATAATATACAAACAATGAAGAAAGAAGATGTAAAAAAAAGTGTAAAATAAACAATGGAAAATTTTTTAGTATACAGATTACAGATAGAAAGAAATATCGGCTATGTATGAAATGACTTGTTTTTGTAACATAAAAGCCATGAGGTTTTTCAGTGAAATATATTTGTCGACTTTTATGGAAGTAAAAGTATATGCTGAACAATTAATTATATGTAAGTACATTCAAGTTGTTCACTGCAAATCAAACAAATGAAAGTTGTGAAATCAATTATCAATAGTCAAGTAATGCAAACAACTCTCGGAAACTACTGTATGACTGTTCTCAGAAATGTATTAAAATTTGTTCATCTTTCTATACAAATTAAACACGAGAAAGTACTGAAATAATATAAAACTTTCTACGAAAGTATAAAAAAAGGCAAGTATAGACGTTCTTTCTGTATAATCTATAAAATAATAATATTTATGATTTTTTAAAAGGAATCAAATAAATACCAGTGAAAAAGTCTTTTACTTCTTTGAGTCATTGTATGCTGAACAAATTATATGTTAGTAAGTACATTCAAATTGTTCACTGCAAATCAAACAAATGAAAGTTGTGAAATCAATTATCTATAGTCAAGTAATGAAAAAACTCTCGGAATCAACTGCATGATTGTTCTCAAAAATGTATTCAAATTTGTGCATTCTTCTATACAAATTAAACACAAGAAAGTACTGAAATCAATTTATTGTAGTCAAGTAACCGTAAGTTAACTTGACTGACATAATAGAACTTTTAGTACCTTTTGTGTAAAATTACATTTTACGCCCACGTTGTAACTTCAAAAATATTTAGCCAGCGGGCATAAAGTACTACTTAACGCCTAACAAGCGCAATAGCTCACATACTCCTACAAAACTTTATAGAACCTACGCACTTTACGCCCGTGTGGGTGAAAATTATTTTAATTATATAACTATTATGCCTTCCTTTTATTTCTAAAATTCATAAGAATTTTATCAGATATTTACGAAAAGTTAAAGCCTATATAAAAAAATTACATAGTTACCAACACATCCCCATTTTTCATTATTCTTTCTCAATTTTGAAATTTCTATAATATTACGCATTTTGGGAGGACAATAGAAGTCTATATAGAGCTGCTCTAGCAGTGGTGGTCCTCTAATCTCCCATACATACTTGGCGGGCCCGACGGTTTGCAGTTTACCGGTGGGCTTTGTAGTATTCTACATTTACAAATGTAGAATACTTACTAAATTTTTGCATAAATTGATTAACAATGTTTATACCTATAAACCCACTATAAATAATAACATTGGCTCTAATTATTAATTGATACCGCTTAAATATTATAATATCCCTATACAAGTGCATAATCTCATGATTTACTTTCATTACCCTAAATATTTTTCCATGTGTCCGTCTTTTTTAAGTGGGAATGAGATAAAAAATGCATATAAATTTATAGTTTACTCAAAAGTGCTTTAGATTTTATTAACCATTTTGTAAGCCACCTATTTTAATTTTCATCCTTTTACCGTGTGTAAATATCATATACGAGATCTCATATGAGTATTTCAGACATCAGATCGCATGTGAGATATCATATATTAATGTCATCTGCAATTTTACTTATTACGGGATCTCAAATGAAATCTCGTAAGAGATCTGATGTCCGATATTCTCATACGAGATCTGATGTCCGATATTCTCATGAGATCTCATATGATATTATCATGCGTGTTTGCACTTTCTATTTAAAAACAGAGTAATAAATTCAATACGGATCAGTATTTAATATGTAGAAGCAACCCATTTATATATTTTATCTGACCTTAAACATATTCATAGAATATTTATATGAAAATGACCATGTCTACACCTTAAACTGCAAACCGTCGGGCCCGCCAAGTATGTATGGGAGATTGGAGGACCACCACTGCTAGAGCAGCTCTATATAGACTTCTATTGTCCTCCCAAGATGCGTAATATTATAGAAATTTCAAAATTGAGAAAGAATAATGAAAAATGGGGATGTGTTGGTAACTATGTAATTTTTTTATATAGGCTTTAACTTTTCGTAAATATCTGATAAAATTCTTATGAATTTTAGAAATAAAAAGAAGGCATAATAGTTATATAATTAAAATAATTTTCACCCACACGGGCGTAAAGTGCGTAGGTTCTATAAAGTTTTGTAGGAGTATGTGAGCTATTGCGCTTGTTAGGCGTTAAGTAGTACTTTATGCCCGCTGGCTAAATATTTTTGAAGTTACAACGTGGGCGTAAAATGTAATTTTACACAAAAGGTACTAAATGTTCTATTATGTCAGTCAAGTTAACTTACGGTTACTTGACTACAATAAATTGATTTCAGTACTTTCTTGTGTTTAATTTGTATAGGAGAATGCACAAATATGTCAGTCAAGTTAACTTACGGTTACTTGACTACAATAAATTGATTTCAGTACTTTCTTGTGTTTAATTTGTATAGAAGAATGCACAAATTTGAATACATTTTTGAGAACAATCATACAGTTGATTCCGAGAGTTTTTTCATTACTTGACTATAGATAATTGATTTCACAACTTTCATTTGTTTGATTTGCAGTGAACAATTTGAATGTACTTACTAACATATAATTTGTTCAGCATACAATGACTCAAAGAAGTAAAAGACTTTTTCACTGGTATTTATTTGATTCCTTTTAAAAAATCATAAATATTATTATTTTATAGATTATACAGAAAGAACGTCTATACTTGCCTTTTTTTATACTTTCGTAGAAAGTTTTATATTATTTCAGTACTTTCTCGTGTTTAATTTGTATAGAAAGATGAACAAATTTTAATACATTTCTGAGAACAGTCATACAGTAGTTTCCGAGAGTTACAACTTACAATTTATTTTGAACCATTTAGACAACGGATCGGACGCAGCACTAATCGTGCGGCACCGCGCGGCATCGAACGGCATCGAACGGCATCCTACCGCATCGCACGGCATCGGACAGCACAGCGCTTATGTACATGCGCCCTTATATACTATTTCATGTGAAAAGTGCCAAAGAATAAGCCCATTTTTGGCTTTTGCGCGCGAAACTAATTTTTTTCGTCTGGCTTTTTAAAGTTGGCTTTTCTTCGTACCGCACGACGACATGTATTAAGTACATGTATTGTGTTTATTAATGTTACAGAAGTGGACACAAAAACAAAGCGCGGGAAGACCTGCAAGGACGAAGGAAAGAACGAGGAGAAGAGAAAACGAGAGGAATTAGAGAAAAAATGCGGGGAAAAGAGGAAGCAAGCGGAGGAGAAGAAACGCGAGGTCGAGAGGAAACGCGAGGAGGCAAAACAAGAGGAAGAGAGGAGAGAACGCGAGGAGACACAACGAGAGGAACAGAGGAGAGAACGCGAGGAGAGAAAACGAGAGGAAGAGAGGAGAGAACGTGAGAAGGAAAAAAAACTCGAGCAAGAGAGGTTATACAAGGAGAAAGAGAGAAGACGCGAAGAGGACAAAAAACGCGAAGAGAGAAAAAGGGAAGAAAAGCAACACGAAGACAGAAAATTTAGGAATAAAAATTTCTATTCTCATAAGTCACCCTACTCTCAGTTTTCCAGGAATCATGGTAATCAACATAACCGCTCAGAAGTAGAGATGCTTCAAGCCAGGCTGGACATATTGGAAAAACAAGCTCAGAATCGTTTATATGAGCTTCCATTTAATAAAATGCAACAGCTACACACAAATACTGCTCAACCATTTCTGCAACCAACAAAACTACCACTGGATTACCTCCCTTGCGACACCAACATTAATGATTTTTCTGAAAATACTAAATTGAAAGAAGTAAGTACGTGTGCCACTTTTATTTTTGTAACCTAGCAACCCATTACTCTCACAACCAAATCACTAATAAATTGATATTATAAAAAATCCATCATTTTTTTAAGATAAGAAAAAAAATAAATCAATCTGCTTTCAGAAGATTCGACGGTACCATGAAAACAATTCAGATCTCAAAAAGAAACTGGACTTGGCAAATAGGAAAATATTAGAATTGGAGGCAGAGCTGGCTTCAATAAAGGGTGCACAGTTCTCACATGTACGTACATACATAGATAACATTTTTATAATTCATGTTTTCCATTTTATTACATTGTAATAATTAATAATACCTATATATTTTTGCAGCGTTTCCACACAACTACACCATATCATCGTTTTTATTAGAACCTTACATCTGTTACAAGTGGTAGCTACCACTCGTTTTTTCAGTTTATTGTTTTAAAATGGAAGAAATGCTGAAAGACAAGCGCTTTGCGCACATAGCAAAGGATCCAAAATTTAGAAGAATTCCTAAAAGTGAACGCAAAGTCAAAATTGACAAGCGGTTTCAGGCTATGTTCAAAGATAAAAAGTTTACTATAAAATACACAGTTGACAAAAGAGAAAGGCCTGTTAGTCAAACCTCTACAGAGAATTTAAAAAAATATTATGACATTTCTAGCAGTGAAGAAGACTCATCTAACGAAGAATCAGATTCGACTGTTCAAGATGATAAGATGAAAAAGAGCGACTTAAAAAAAAAATCTAAACAACTAAAAACAAAAAAGGACATCATCAAAGATAGTAACAATAAAAAGAATAAAAAAAATGAAGTAGAAGAAAGTGAGCATAGTGAAACAGATGAAAATGATATAGAAAATTTTTCTAGTAATGGCAGTTTACTCCTTATAAAAAAACATGATGAAAGTGCCTCAGATACAGAAAATGAAAAAGAATCAGGGAATGAGGAGTCGGATAGTAAAAATGAACTTAAAGAAAATGAAAGACAATTGGATATTAGGAAAGGAAATGAAAAAAAAAATTAGATAATAATGTAAAGAAAAAGTTAAGAGATTTGAGTATAGATTGTGCCAGAGGTGAAGGTGTTTTACTATCTGACAGTTCATCAGAAGATGAAAGCTCAGAATATGAGGATGAATATGATATTGAACGTAATTGGGGAGAATTAGATAAAGAAGCTGAAACAACTAATGAAATCACTCATCGTTTAGCTTTATGTAACATGGACTGGGATAGAATAAAAGTAACAGATCTTATGGTACTTTTCATCTCTTTTTACCTACTGGAGGTTTAATAAACAGTATAACTATTTCCATCTGAATTTGGATTACAACGTATGAAAGAAGAAGAAGTCAAAGGACCTATTGAGTTACTAGAATCAAAACAAAAGGATTATGATGACGATGAAGACGTAGCTTCTATGAGTAAAAATCAAGAAGGTTCAAGTTATCATATGGAAAAATTGAGACAATATCAATTAAACCGTTTAAAATATTATTATGCAGTTATTGTTTTTGATTCTGCTAACACTGCTAATAAAGTATACACTGAGTGTGATGGTCTTGAGTATGAATCATCATCTACTAAACTTGATTTAAGATTTATTCCTGATGATATGACTTTTGATCATGAACCTAGAGAAGTTTGTGATAAATTACCAGATTTAACAAAATATACTCCAAGACAATTCACTGCTAATGAATTATAGCAGGTTAAAGTAGATTTAACTTAAAATGAAACTGACCTAGATAGAATAGAAATTACACAAAAATTAAATTCTGGAAAATTTGATGACATACTTAGCTAGTGGAACAAGTAAGGATGAATCAGAAGATGAACTTAAAAAGCAATTGCAAGGCATTGACGAATCTGATTCGAATGTTAATCCAATAGATAAATACAAATCTTTATTAAAGTCTATTGAGCAAGCAGAAGAGGAAAAGAAGAAGAAGTTGAATTAGAATTTACATCGGGTTTAGGAATCAAAGAAAAGAGTAAAAAGTTAATCAAGGAAAAAAATTAAAGAAAAATAAAATTTGACACCATTTGAACAATATCTTGATAAACGGAAATCAAAGAAAATAGTTAAAAGAGAACAGACAAAAAACTACGCCCCACACACACCTGCTCCTCGCTTCGCTCGTCACCCCCCTCCATATGTAAAAATAATATGTAATATAATACTTTATTTTTATTGTTTTTATCATTAAAATAAACAAATACATCTGTAGTAAAATTAAAAATATAAAAATTATCTATTTACTTTTACACATTTATTTCTTTTTTTTTTTTGTAAAAGGTTTGCATTTTAATCCTACATACATAGATATATGTATTAATTAGTCTATAATGCATATAAATTTATTAAGTTTTAATTTATATGATCAAAATTCATGTAGCAATATTAAATATAAGTATCATGATTGCAGGTAGATTTAAAATTAAAAAACATGGTTTTCATAATTTTTATAGAAATTATAATAATCGTTTTTATTTTTATTTATGAAAACGTTAAATAGAAAAAAGTTTTGTTTCAATGTTATCCACAACTTTTGTATTCGAAATTTCTGTATTATAGTCAAATTCTCTATTAAATTATATGAGGAAAACTATTGCTTCATAACTCTTGAGTAATAAAAAAAAACAGAGTTAAATTTCATACAGTTCTAACGAAAGGTATATAGGGACTACAGCTGCTCACGGATGTTCCTAACTACATATACTTAAACATCAATCTCAATTACTAACGTCCTTTCCACATGGAAGTGTGTCGTGCGCCGTGCGCCGCGTTCCGATCGCTTGAATACAGCAACTGGCATGGATATGACTAGGAACATAAAATTCTGTTTAATTGACATCGAATTAATTTCGTACACGTAAACTAATATTGTTACATTCTTCACTCTTTGAGTAGGATCTTGATTTCAACCAAGTTCGCGCGTAAAAAAAACTTTGATTTCCTCTCTTAAAAAAACGATGGCCGGATGTTGTGTAACACTTAAAGAGTGATTTTGATTGGTCTGTAAGGAATAGGCGCGAAAATTCGCTACTTCCACTACATTTGAATTTTTGAAATTGAATTTTTATTCTTAAATATTTAAAACTAAATAATTAAATCAAATTAGAATAAAAAGATTAATTTTGTCATACTTTGAAAAACGATCTGATTATCCTATCATTTGAACCAATTAAAATGAAATCATAATGAAAAATTATATATTCGTAACCTAAAAAACAAAATAGTACGCGCGCAGCGCGTTTGGATTTTGCTAGTACCAAAAAAAAGAGGTGAGGTCCCGCCTTCTTCAGACTAGTCATGAATATGTATATTGACCATATACAAATTACCAAGTCTCCCTAGCAGGCACTCAAGTGTCATTTGTTTTTGTTTAACATATGCGAAACGCTATTACGCGTATCACTTTTGCTATCGGTTACTTCTGATTCGGACGTATTTACTGCAGCGATTATTAAGTGCCGTAATTCGTAAAAGTATTGTTCGGATTGTTGGTCAATTGATGAAGAAGTTTTTGGCATCATGGGCGCGAAGAAGAAAAACTTAAGTCGAAAGTTATCAACAAAATGGAGTCGTCGGTAAATACTTTTAAGAATTCAGTTATTATTTTAAATCTAACATTGTTGTAACGTACAAAATTTTTTCTTCTCTTTTTATACATAAATTCAATGATCAGCCTCGCAATTAAGTAATAAGCTTATAGGTGCCTTAGTATACCGTATGGACTGTCAAAAATCGCGATATATTCCTACAGTTTTCTAATACAATTGATAAGTGTCCTACGAAAAATTATAAAAACTGCTTTAAAAAAAAAAGAAAATTATGTTAGTAAAAATCACCTCGTAAACTGGTAAAAATCACCTCGGAAATTGAGACATAATTAATCTTGCCAATAAAAATTTGAAGGTTTGCTATGTACCTAGTATTTATTTACTTGCGTATGCGTACTGCGAATTTTCGTTTCAGAAAATAGATACTACAGGCGTGCGCTACATTACGAGTAGAATATAGTACTTTTCGACATGCGTGGGGAAGTGTATTATTTACTCCACGTGTCTTTTTGCACGAGCGAAGCAAGTGTGTGAAAAAGTTACACGAGCTAAATTCGCACTAGTTTCGAACAGTATTTTATAGTACGGTGTGACCAAACCCGCACTTTAGTCACGCCTATCCGTGACTAAAGTAGTCCTTTTTTGCACCGTGTTTATCACACTCGCTACGCTCGTGCGCTAACCTCACGGTGCAAAAAAGGACTTCTTTGGGCACGGATAGACGTGACAGCGGGCTTTGGGCAGGCAGTGCTATAAAATAGTATACGATACTCGTGACTTACTGGCTCTTTATTGCACGGCGTTTAGTGCCCTCGCTGCGCTCGGGCACTATCCTCATGCCGTGCCAAAAAGAGCCACTTTAGCCACACGTATCATAATATACTATTTTATACCACGAGCGCCGAAAAATCATACCAAAGTTGTGATTTTCAGGTTAGAGTATGGTATAAAAAAATAATATTTTATTACTTCGCGAATTTAGTTATATTTTAGCTATAATCCAGCCCATTATAATAAAACAACCATAGATTATGCCATAGAAATATTCAAATAATTAATTAGTTTTATTGTCGATATTCAATGTATATATTGAATATTGAATGTCAAACATATTTTATTAATAATGACTATTGAAATAACTATCTTAATAGCTTCCGTGTCACACCCAAAGATCGTCGGATTGACGAATCCCACTTAAATAAAAATGTTTTGAGTGGATTTCTAGTTTCTATTTATGTTTATCACCACCCACAAATAAAGAATATAATTTTTTAATTTAAATTACATGACTAGAAAAGAATTTTATCAATGCACTTGATAGAAATAGTACAAACACCGAAATAAAATATTTTATTTCATTTATTTCACATAAAAATTTTTTTTAGAAAGACTACATCTGCATAATTACAGCAAATGCTCAAACACTGTTTAAAATTGTAGATTTTAAATTTATTAAATTAGACGTGTAAAAGTATGCTCTAAATCTATGACAAACTCCAAAATCTGAAATTAAAAACCGCTGCTAACTAAATTAGCACAGTGCTTTCTCAAAGAAAATCACCAATATCAAGGAGCGCGGGAGCGTTCCGAAGGCAAGACTTAGGACGACCGCGTGATGATATATATTGAAATGGGTGTACGAGAAATTCAATGCGTTTTTATCTACTACAAAAATCGTTAAAAAAAAGATTAAAAGATCATCTCCTGTGCGGTGGTAGCTTTTGTCCTTCGTTAGGCACGACCGCGGCTCGTAGTCTAGGAGCAAAGTACCTTTTCGTGGCCGAATGATGGCCATACCTCCGAGTAGTTGTTTTTAATGTTTTTTTTTCGCTGAACACGAATCTTCAACTCGGAAGTCCGAAAAGTGGTCAGGAAAAAGTTATTAACAATTTAATTGTTTAAAAATTCATAAAATAGTAAGAAAACACGATATCATTACTTGCGATGTGTCAAATTGTTCGTATTTTAATAAAAAATACGACCGTTTTGGCGGAATTAAAAAAAAAATAATTAGAAGAAAAGTTATGGCAGAAAGAGTACTAATAACCTTACTTTTCACCATTTTCGCGCATTGTTTTTAAGATATCTCCGGTTCTAATAATCATATCGAGGTCTATCAGGTCGCATTTTAAAGAAGAACTTGTGTAGAATCGAATAGTATCTAAATTTGTTTTGAAAACATCGATTTAGATATTAGAAAAACAACGGAAAACAAAAAATTATGGCAAAAAATGTCGATTGTATTTGTTTATAAGCTTTTTATACAGGTCTAATGTTAAGAATTATGAACAAAACATAATTATCATTATTCCTTGAGTCATGACCTTTATAATTCTATATATTTTTATATGATTATCTTATTTATATCGCGCTAAAACTGCATCAAAGTGTGCGGTACTCGCAGGAACACCGCGCACCGCGCTCGACTACGTAAGCGCGTACGCGCTATTATGTATATTTCTATTCGTATTTTAACGATAAGTAGTATTTATCTGTTTTATATTGAAGTTAATAATATCAAACCATTTTCAAATAGTTTTATAAAAGACATTGAATATTTTATTAAGAATAAATAATATGTAATGAATAATTTCATAGAAATATAAGTGGAATTCACTCTCAATAAGTGAATATTCATTTATAATAAGTTCAAAGTCGTTTACTTATTCAATATGTGGACGAGTTTAGACTTTGAAAAAGTGAATATTCACTTATTGAGAGTGATCAATTCCACTTATTCGAATTTAATGAGATAATAAAATTATTAAGAAATTGATTTGATATTATATTCACTTATTGAGAGTGATCAATTCCACTTATTCAAATTTAAAGAGATAATAAAATTATTAAGAAATTGATTTGATATTATTATCACTGAGGTGAAAATATAGTTACTATTGCCATAATGTATAGTGCAAAATCATGACAACCATATTTTATAGTAAAATTTACTTAATATTATGGTTGCCTTTACAATAATTATAATTAAAACTACTAAAATATAGTATCAATAATTAATACAATATGTATATTTTACTGAAAAAAATAAAAACCGTAACAATATTTTGACAACTATACGATATAGTAGTAGTGACTATGCACATTTTTCTCACTGTAACATTAATATAATACTACTTATTGTCAAAATACGAATAGAAATATACATAATAGCTCGTACGCGCTTACGTTCTGATACAGTCGAGCGCGGCGCGCGTTGTTCCTGCGAATACCGCACACTTTGATGGAGTTTTAGCGCGATATAAATAAGATAATCATATAAAAATATATATAATTAAAAAAGTCATGACTCAAGGAATAATGATAATTATGTTTTATTCATAATTCTTAACATTAGACCTATATAAAAAGCTTATAAACAAATACAATCGACATTTTTTGCTATAATTTTTTGTTTTCCGTTGTTTTTCTGATACCTAAATCAATGTTTTCAAAACAAATTTATATACTATTCGATTCTACACAACTTCTTGTTTAAAATGCGATCTGGTACACCTCGATATGATTATTAGAACCGGAGATATCTTAAAAACAATTCGCGAAAATGGTTAAAAGTAAGGTTATTCGTACTCTTTTTGCGATAACTTTCTTCTAATTATTTTTTTTAATTCCGCAAAAACGGTCACATATTTTACTAAAATACGAACAATTTGACAATTTGCAAGTAATGATATCGTGTTTACTTACTTTTTTATGAATTTTTAAACAATTAAATTGTCAATAATTTTGTTCCTGACCACTTTTCGGACTACCGAGTTGAAGATTCATGTTCAGCAAAAAAAAAAATACATTAAAAACAACTACTCGCAGGTGTGGCCATCAATCGGCCACGAAAAGGTACTTTGCGCCTAGACTATCGGGAGAGCCTTATAATTTCCATGCTAAAAAACGTAGATAGAAAAGAATTGGAATCGATTAAAATTCAATTGGTTTTGAGAATAATTCTTGATAACAATTTTCTGAATTCAATTCGATTGATTTCGATTAAAATTGATAGAAATCGATTCAAAACGATCAAACCAAATCACTGAAATTTAAATTTGAATCGTATTTAATCGATTTCTGTAAATTTTTATCGAAAGCAATTGAATTGAATTCTGAAAATTGGTATCAAGAAAATTAGTCTTAAAATCACGGCACCAATGGTTGTTGGCGGCATCCCAGTCTAAGGTTATAGGATACAGTAGGCCAAGAAAATTATAATAAGCTCCAACCACCATCTTCATCACTACAGGCAGATTTGTTTCTTACTTATTTCTCTGCAACAAGCCTATTTTCAATTTAAAATATTACAAGTATACACCGCATTGTCCTGATGCACTGATGATACTTGTGGGGACAAAAATTTACTTGCGAGATGATCAAGAAACACTGTCGTGGCTGAACTGGGACTCAGTTAACGTGAACAGGACCAGAAATTAGCTAATAAGTTAATTAACAGATTAGATCTCAAAAATAAAATAGGTTTTATCTGATTAGTAATTAAAAGATAAATGATTCTTATATTTGTAATAATTTGTGTATCTTGCATTTGCTGGCCAATTGTCTACTAGGAAAGGTTTCGTTTAAATAAATGAACACCATTTATTTTGAAACGACGTTTCGGATACTTTTTCCGTGTCCCTCTTCAGGTAGTAAGCGAATCTCCCTTCGTGGTTCCGGATTCGATGAAAACTCCATGGTGGTCGATGGTGTTTCTTTAACAACGTGCAATTTCGGCCAAACGTTGTGTAGAATTTGGTTGATAAAGGCGCTTATGGTAGGGTGTTAATCATATGTGTATCTTGCATTTGATGGCCAATTGTCTACCTATACATCAAAGCAAGTGTTTGATGAAGCTGTGCGTGCAGTACTTCGACCTGAACCCCAAAAACGTGAACAACGAAGGTGCAGCTTATTATAAATGGAATGGTTGGAAGATCATAAACGGACAAGAAAAAAAAATAATACTAAAACGTGATGATGTTTCATTGTAGTTACTGTAAAAAGATAGTTTACAGTTAAATCTTTACTATTTTAGTTAGTTTAGACTATCCTAAGTATTGAAAGTCTATAACAGTACTAAAAACTTGTGAGATTTTTATATAATTTTGTTATTTTTACCAATTCCTTTTAAATTTTTTGAACTAAAACCGAAGTATAATGAATCTTATTCAGAAGTACTTAAAAATCAAAATTAATAATCGCAATCGTTTGCAAAAAATTTTTTCAGCGCTTCGAATACACTACGCCACGATCCACGATGAAACTACGTAACCGGACGCAGGCTGTCCCGCTAATTGTCAAGCACAATTGTATAAGTTACTTTTTCGCATACCACGCGTAAAGTATTGTGTTTACTCCCCGTTGTCAGGAAGTAAAACGCCACATGTACTCCCTCCTAGGAACTGCTACGAACACGCACGTTTCCCTACTTTTTCCCGGATAGCACCGCCTGCGTGTTGCAGCCCTCGCTTCGCTCGGACCGCAAATCACTGCAGGCGGCGCACTAATCGGTAAAAAACTAGACACACGAGCATAAGTGTCGTAGTTTCTAGGAATAAGGTTATGTGACGTTTTCGACCCTGAAATCGGGGATTAAGCACAAATAACTTTCCGCCGGGCAGGCGAAAAAATTTTATATTGCCCTCGGGAGTAATGAGGGCTATGAACGTCCGCGAGTTGGTGCCCTCGCTTCGCTCGTGCAGCAAGTTTCCCGCGGGCGTACATAGCCTACTTTACTCCCTAAGTGTATAATCTACTATTTTAGTCCTGAAAAGTCTCCCATGCCCAAGTCACGATCGAAGGAGTCTTCAGGAGTCTTCACAGAATCAAAAAAAAAAAAAAAAAAACAGAAGCAGGGGACGTCGTCTGCTACGTCCAAATTTGATATGTTGTCCTACTAGAAAATACTAGCCGTATTTCTATGCTGTTGTTCTACTAGAAAAGTTACAAGTTGTCTCTGCAATTGCTTCTACAGTGCTTGGAAATCCTTAATTTTTCTTCGTATTGTATTTGAGCCACTAACGGGTAACCTGAGCTGCTGATTGAGCTTCCGCTACTGTAAGAATTTTTTTATTAAGTTTATATAATATATTGAGTGTAACTTTTTAGTATATTGAGAAGAAAGAAGAAAATCGATATAATCCAATATATGATCATTTTAATACGTATAGAAGGGGAACAATATGTAATTTAAACAAAAATCAAATGAAAACAGATAAAATAGAACATTTGTTAGGGGACTTAGAAGATGATGAGATCAGTGACTACTAAATGAGTCTATGATTGATGAAGAAATGGAAAATAAATGGAGAATGACTGAAATAAATTTAGAAGAAATTGAAAACAGATGGGAAATTAAGAAAGACAGCGAATTGAATGAAAAAGTAATAAAAATTAATCATAAAATTGATAACACTAATTCATGCAAAATGTGTAAAAATGAGTATGTAGAAACCGCAAATTCCTGAGGATTAAGGAGTGAAGAATGTAAAAGGATTGAGAAAGAGACTCTGACTTCAATCTTTTTCAAACGATTAGTCAAGTGCATGCGGTGATATAAGATTGATAGAAAACTAAAGATAAAGATAAAAATTCCAGAAAATTTGTTGGAAAATCAGTGGAGATGGTTTTTAGGTACGATCGCATCTCGGTAAAGCTTTATATTTTTACCAGAGGGAAAATTGTAACACTTCAAAAACTAACAATTTTCTGTATACAAACTATTTTCTGCCCAGAATTAGTTTATTTTAGGCGTTTTGTATGACGTATGTACGTATACGTTCGTATGTGATCCAAGTTAGGGATTATCACAGCGGAAAATGAACGGATCGGGTCGAATTTTGTTGTACATGCTCGTCTAATTATAGGAAATAAGTAGTCCTATATTGAGCCGGATCGGTTGCATATTACAAAAACGCCAGAGTAAATCAAAATTTGAAAAAATCGATTTTTGAGGATAATATGTACAAAGTTAATTTTACTAGCAACAAACAGCTAAAAACGTTTTAAAAAAGCCTCGATTTTTGTCTACTACTTTACAGGATTTGATTTTATACAAAAATGTTAAATACAAAAGTTGTATATCACATATATTTATTAATATCTAAATACGCCCAAAATACTCGTTTTTCGCATTTCTTCAACACGATTTAACTTTACAAACAAAAAAAAAAATGTCAAATACAAAAGTTGTAGGCAACGTGAAAACAAAACTATCTTCCGTTTAACATTTTCGCGTACAATCAATTACGGATAAGCTAGGCCTATAAAATAATAGTATATTATACGCACCTAGGGAGGACAAAACTTGGATAGCCTATCCTCGTGCAAATTGCCACCCACACACACGCATACGTATACGCAGTAAGGCAGCAAGTCACGGAGATTCCACAATATGCTCTGCTCCGCTCTGCTCTGCCCTGCTCTGCCTTACCTGCTAAGCCTGTTTCTGGCTTTGATTGGTTAATTTCCTTGACGAAACTGATGGGATGGATGGAATTAACCAATCACCGCCAGAAGCAGGCTTAGCAGGTAAGGCAGAGCAGGGCAGAGCGGAGCAGAGCAGAGCAGAGCAGAGCAGAGCAGAGCTTATTGTGGAATCTCTGTTAGAGCGAGTCCACATAAGAGGTACAGGCCTAGGCTCACGAACTCTGACTCAACTCTGAGCCAATCGGAGTATTCAGAGCCAAGCCTCCAGCTTGGAAGCTTGGCTCCGATTGGTTCAAAGTTGAGTTAGAGTACTTGAACCAATGCCTGTGCCACAATAAGCTCTGCTCTGCTCTGCTCTGCTCCGCTCTGCTCTGCTCCTCTCTGCCCTGCTCTGCCTTACCCGCTAAGCCTGCTTCTGGCGGTGATTGGTTAATTCCATCCACCCCATCAGTTTCGTCAAGGGAATTAACCAAAGCCAGAAACAGGCTTAGCAGGTAAGGCAGAGCAGGGCAGAGCGGAGCGGAGCAGAGCAGAGCGGAGCAGAGTAGAGCGGAGCGGAGCAGAGCAGAGCGAAGCAGAGCAGAACATATTGTGGAATCTCCGTCAGCAAGGTTCTATTCGAACAATAAGAAGGTTTGTTGATGGCCGTACACTAGACTATAAGTATACGCAGTACAACCTTGAGGATCTGGCCTGGAGCTAGAATACCTCACATTGGAAGATAAAAAAAAACGCAGTACAACAAAAACCGAGAGTTCTTCCGTGGCAGAATTGGTATCATGTTAGAGGGTGACCTCGACTTGAACTCCCTGTCTGGGACCTGTTGCCTAAGAGGGAAACGAGCTTCCTCGCCAAGTATCCGCAGTCGATGGCCGGGGTACGATCATGACCATCTTCGATTCCAGCGTTGATCTCTAGGCGGCCGGTTTGCAGGTTAAATCTGATGGCAAGCCGAAGATTATTGAAAAGTGCAGTTATTATTGCAGTGGATGAGGTTATGTTAACACTATCAGAGTAGTGAAAACAATAGATATTTAACAAGTATTACTGGATACAATTAAAGATTGCAAATGAGAAGAAGGAGATTTGAAAAATCAACTCAGGAAGATCAACTTAATATTTCTATAAACAGGCATAACACTTTTTTAATAGCCAGTTTATTCACAACATAGAACTTGCGTAGTTTCTATTGTTGCTTGTTGTTTTTCTGTAAATAAACAGCTGAATGAAGTTTTACTGGACACAGATTTAAGATGCCAAGTGTGAACAAGATTTGGTAAATTCATTCGAGAAGATGCCAAGTCCGATCTAGAAGATTTGCAAAATTGATTAGCTTAACAATTTCTATAAACATGACGATGGCAACACGTTATTAATAGTCAGTCTGTTCAGTGGATCAGTAAGTCCAGCATTATTTAAGTTGGATTAATGCGCCTCCAGACATCAATTCCAACAGTATTATTGGTGTTGGTGTATATGTATCGCCGGATATGATGATGACTGAATATTCTTTAAAAGGAAAAATGCCTGGTATGCCTTTCACATAGTCAGCAAGAGGATCAATGATTGATAGTGGCTGTGGTATGTATCGCAGCATTTAATTTTGCCCGTGAAACTGGCATTGTCTTGTCTCTACTGTCTTCATTCTTGCTTCCTTTCTCTAATCTTTGGCTTTATCTCTTCTTTTATATGGGTCTAAAGTTTGCCAAGTTGGCGAGCAACGAAGTAAAGTAAAAAATTTATTTTGATTAATGGTTTTACTAATTAATAGTCATTTTGTATGCAGATTTAGTGTTTCATAGAATAAAATAACTTTATTACAAAGGTTTAGATGAAATTTCTATTGTTTAATAACTTTAAGTAAATGCAAGAAATTATTTCTTTGTATTCCAACGATGCAAACTTCAAACCCATTCTTTTATAGCATAAGCAAACTTTCTGATAAGGATTTTAATGTAATTTGCATTATTCAAATAGTTTTAACTAATTACAAAATTATTTCATTGCGTACCAACAAGGTAAGCTTCAGATCTATATTCTTTTGTTTAATATTTCTATTCTTTTACTTCTCTCCTTGCCTACTTCTTCATGCTCTGCTCCTTTTTTCTTTATTTCCTATTCATCTGTATTGCTAGTCCTTCCACTCTTCCTTATGTTCCTGGTTACGCTTCTCTTTTCTTTCCTCTTCTGTTCTTCCTTCCACCTTGTGTCTACCTTGTACACTTGATCTCAGTCACTCGATCAGGCTTTCTGCTCCTCTGTCCAATCATGCTCCTGCATCCATCTCTCTTAATGTAAATAAATAATAATTATTATTTATTAATAAATTATTAATTAATAAATAATAATAATTATAATTAATATAAATAAAGATATAGCAGTATTAATTTAAAAGATTCTTTTTATTATTGCAGAGTCATCAAAGAAAAGCTTCATTTGTCCACCAGCGCAAAGTCAAACTCAAACTGCTTTATCACCACCCAATGTACCACCTATTCATAGGACACTCCTTTTGAGATCGCCAGCTCCTCCAACTGCAGCATCAATATCTACTTTACCACTCTAGTTCATCTTCCCTACATGAAGCAGAATAGTCACTCACCTACGACCATTTTTTTGCAGTTTGTTGAGAACTATAAACCCACTATGGCTGATTCATACAGAAAGAAAGTTGTTCTTGATGGAGAGGAAGTATAGATAGACATATTGGGTACTGCTGGTTAGAAGATTTTGCAGCTATTGGGGATAATTATTTTGGAAGGGGAGAAGGCTTTCTTTGTTTATTTTCCATAATAGAAGATGATAGCTTTGTGAATTCTATAATGATGTAATTGTACATTTTAAAATTAATTCGAATTAATTCAGATGAGATCTTGGCATTAGAATATAATATTAGAGAAGAGACAATGTAAAGACTTAGTTTTTTGAATTAAAAATTATAAAGTCCAAAAACTATCTATTTACTTTCATTTCTATAGAGTAATTAACTTCTTAAAAATAATTAATAATATTGTAAAAATTAATAATAAATAATTATAAACAATAACTTTTCATCATTTTAAATTTTGTAGGTTTAATAAAACTAATTTTTTTTATAGACATTAAGAGGGCCAGCCTGAGTTAAAGCCTGAAAAAATAAATTTTAGTATAATTAGTCAGGTAATTATTTTTTCAAATCTATATAAAAAAACAACTTTATACCTCAAAAATGTACATGAAAAACAACATTTTAGCACCTCCCTGGCTTCTTTATTTTGATTTATAAGTGTGTAATATAACCACTGTATTGAAGTATCAATTTTTTGTATATTATCTCATGTCTCACAGTGCTGCTCTGGAACGCTTTGACCAAAATGAATGTGAGAGTGGGAAAAATCTTGTTTATTTATATTTACACAAAATGAACGGAGTAGATTTTGAGAATAGACTCCCAATTAATTTTTACATATAGAATTATGTGAAAAAGTTGGAAAAATCTTTCAAAAATCATTTAAAAATTATTCCAAGATGTATATTAATGGAAGAATTAAAATTTTTCAAAAATCTGCTCCATTCATTTTCTGTAAATATATATAAACAAGATTTTCCCCACTCTCTCATTCATTTTGGTAAAAGCGTTCCAGAGCAGCGCTGTATGGATATACAAAAATTGATACTTCAATCCAATGGTTATATTACACACTTATAAATCAAAATATAGGAGCCTGAGAGGTGGTAAAATGTTATGTTTTATATATATATTTTTTGAGGTTTAAATTTTTTTTTATATATAGATTTGAAAAAATAATTTCCTGACTAATTATACTAAAATCTATTTTCCTAGGCTTTAACTCAGACTGGCCCCCTTAAAGTGATGAGCAAACTTGTACTGTAATATCCAGGATAAAATTTTGAGCGTATGTATGTGGTTTCTCTTGTCTTTGTACATTTGTCAGCTTTATAGAAAAGAAATTTTTACTTGTGTTCTTGTATAAAGATATGGCTTATATATCTGTTTCTTAATACACTAAAACTGATTTTTAGAGGTTATGGTAGTGGATTTGTTCCACCACCCATGTCACCTCAAAGTAAATATTATAAGTGACTCATATTCTAATTTCCTGCTGAGATGTCTGCCACTGCTGCTGATATTGCCTCAACTTTTGTTGGATGTCTACTCTCATCCGTGTCTCTAACTACTGTTGCTGCAGCATTCGTGGTGGTGTTTGCAGCAGGGTTTATGGTGATGCTGCTGCTTCGTTTCTGAACTGCTCTTAGACTATCTCTGACCACTGGACTGAATCTACGATGTGATAAGTACTATGTTTCTATTAATGCTGCTCTGGGTGACTAAATTGCACTTGGATTAGTTGTCCAACTAATTGATATCGCCAGGGTACATTAGTTCGCCTCAGGGTGTCTGTTCCATCAAGGTCGCAAACAGAAACCTACTTAGAGTGTTTATTTCAGTTCTTTCCTTTTTGTGAATTGATAGGTTTTGTAGAAAAGAAATTTTTATTCTGATTCTTGCATAAGAGATAATACTTGTGCATTTCCTTATTTTACTCCTATAAATTAGATACTAAACCATGACATCCCAAAGTAAGAATTACATTGAATGCATAGAGCAAATATGTCTGCTAGATCTGACAGGTGGTTTTATCCTAGCAGCATGATTTTAAAGCAGCATGCTAAATAAAATTTTGTATATTTCTTATAAGCATTACATGATATATTTGTTTTCAAGTGAAGTCATCCAAATGCAGATACCCCAAAGCATAATTAAAGAACTGGGCGTGGGCTGGTGGCATGTTGAAAAATTTTTTATCACGTGCCAAAATAATGGGAACAAATCTACAATTTATTTTTTAATATAGTATAATAAAAATAAGTTGTAGAGATATAATAAAATAAAAAAAAGATAAAGTAATTTGGAAAAAATAAAAAAATAAAATAAACTAAAGAAAAACGTGAAAAGAAAAGAACACAAAAAAATCTGTTATAAATAAAAAGAATCAATTCGTAAGTTTAAAAACGTATTGACTAACATGTATGACATACGTGTGTGTGCATTAGTCAGTAAATATGTAGACCCTAAGTCTACAAATATATTGACTAGCACGTAGAAGTAATCGTAATAATAAATATATCAATGACTTTCTTTTATGCATAATAAAATAGCAATGAAAAGACAGAAAAAAATATGAAAAATATAAATTGACATGTCTTACAATGAAACAAAATTAAAAGTAATTTATACCACTCTAACATCAAAATCACAACTTTGATATGATTTTTCGGCGTTCGTGGTATAATTAAATGCCGTTCGAAACTAGTGCGTAAGTCGATTATTTAGGTGGTGTGGCTTTTTCGCACTCGCTTCGCTCGTGCAAGAAGTTACACCAGCTAATCAATCGACTTCCCCACCCATGTCCTATAAAATTGTCCCGAAATGTGCTATAACAAGATTATTTTAAAATATCTATATATTAATTATTTGTTATACATATGTCATATTTTTGTTCTGAGGGAAAACCATATGTCTGTGTCAGTCGGTCACATACGTAGACTCTAAGTCGATAAATGTATTGACTAGCCCGTATGTGCATTAGTCGGTAAATACGTAAACCTTAAATCTATAAATGTATTGACAAGGACAAGAAATGATAACAATAACAAATATTTACCTATCCTTTCTTTAAAAAAAGTGATGGATAAAATCTGCCATTACAATGACTGTTATGATTGATTGTTGTTAACTCATTTGATTAGTCTATATAGGATGAGCACGAAAATATGTTTCAATTTTGAAAAATATAATTCTTGAGTTTAAGTGTTTAAAACTGAATAATTAAAAAAGAAAACGAATATTGCAGCATTTTTAAAAACTACGTTATTATTGTATAATTTAAGCTGCTTAGCTATTCATTTAAAATTGACAAATTTAATAATGCCTTTAATCTCAAAAAACTGATAATAATAATAAAAACTATGTTTCTGTGTTCAGTCGGTCACATACGTAGACTCGAAAGTCGGTAAACTTATAGACTAACACATAGGACAAATACATGCGCATCAGTTAGTAAATACGTAGACTTTAACAGTCGATAAACGTATAGATTAGCGCGACAAAAAAAAATAATTAGGTTCTCTTGATTTTTTGTGATTTTATGTATTTTATTTTTAATAAGCTTGAAACTGTGCCAATTGCTCGGTCAGTAATGGTAGGACTATGCCACCCCGTTAAAAAAGAGATGACAGGATGTTTTGAAGCATTTAAAGAAGCAATGCGATTGGTTGATGGTTCAATATCCGGTCTGAATAGCGCTAAAATTCGAAATGTTCTCTGATATAAAAGGAATATTTTGATATAGAAATTAATGAAATGATTTATATGTGCATTTGAGTAAGTCAATAAAATAATCATTAAATTATTCAATATCTCAATTGATTAAAATTTTGTATCTATTTTGTAATAATTTAATTACAAAATAAACGCTGTTTCAATTTGTTTCCTAACCTCAAAATTTCGAATTTAATATGTTATCATACAAATAATATATTATGCTTTCTGAAAAAGAATGTTAATAAAATAAGCAGTAAAGAAGTCTAAAATATTTGTTGATTCCGTTTCTATGAAAAACTGAAGCCCGCGCAGCGCGCATGGATATGACTAGTTTTATGTACAATACGAATGAATTTTTGCTTCCTCCTAGAGGAAGGTTTGAGATAGTAATTATTTGATTTGTTGTAAAAACATGTTATAATTGTTTTCCAAGGTGTTAGGAATAAAAATACATGGTTTTTGACAGATGTCTGTATGGGTGCATACGTATATGTATGTGAGTGTGTGCGCGTGTGTGTATACGTCTGGATCCCAGCTTCTACTCGATACATTTTAATCGGACAGGTCTCTTTTTTCGGTTTATTTGCGTGATGGTGCATCAAAAATTTGTTTTTTGATTCGATTGATTCGTTTTTGTTTTATTTCGAATTTTCGATTTTCTCAAAATTGTTTTTTACTTTTTTCAATTATAGGATCAGGATATTTAAATGAGATAGGTAGTATTTGAAAGAGCATAAAAAACCTATATTAAAAAGTTCTCTAACTATCACTCTTCTTTTGTTATTACTAGCAAAATTGAAACGCCCTTCGCGCGTACTATTTTGTTTTTCAAGTTATGACCGCTATTTTTCAGTATGATTTAGTTTTAATTATTTTAAATGATAGGATAATTAGATTATTAGACAGACCAATCAAATCAATCTTTAAATGCTTCACAACATTCGGTCATCGTATTTGTCTTAAGGGGAAAAACACATTTTCAATCTAAAAATATTCAAATATTCGCGCTTTTTTCAAATAACCAATAACGTCGATTCTTTAAATGAGCCACTACTTCCGGCCATCATTTTTTAAAGAGAGGATTAATTTATTTTGATTAAATTAAAAATTATTCAGTCATAGAATGTATAAATTCCATTTCAAAAATTCAAACACGGTAAATTTCTCGCGCCTTCTTCTTATCAACCAATCAAAATAAGCCTTTAGATGCTTGAACATGGCCGCTCATCACTTTTTTAAAAAGAGATAATTTATTTTGATTAAATTAAAAATTTGGTTAAATGTAGCCAATGGTAGGTTTTTGGTGTAGTTATAGAATTTGTAGCTAATGGCCGTACTACCAAGGTGTTTTTATAAGTAAAACAATTATTTACAACGTTTCGGACATTTTATTACGTCCCTCTTCAGGTTCTAAATACAACAATTATACAATTATTTTTTACAATTCACAATAACTTAATTTCCCATTAATAAATAAAACTTACATTTAAAACGTATTGTCAGATTCTTTTACGGAAAGTAATCCGTTCGTCACTGCTTACAATTCGGATTTTTCGTCGTATTTATACAGATGTTACGCATATATGTGTGTGTATAAGACGCGCGTACAGTGGTGGGGATGCAATAGACGATTTTCGAAGCGACACAGCGGGTGTGCTATCAGGAGAGTATGTCTAAGTAGAGGGGGACCCCAACCAATGTTTCAAAATTTTTACAACGAGCAATCCTACGACAACGTGGGCGTGCGTGGTAACTCTACCCCAGCATGTTCTCCTGTTCTCCTTCACTTGCTGCTTTCAGTATTTTCCTCTTATAAGCACATAAATTGACAATTATTTATTAGAGTGGTATATTCTTTTGGTAAACTATTAATTTCGAATTGTTTATTCATATATCTTGATTGTGTGTGTATGAATACAGCTTCCGAAAATAATCTTTTTCCTCTATTAATTTCTGTATCTAGAATTTGTACATTATTGAAATCTATTTTATGATTATTGTTTTTTGTGTGTAGATATAATGATGAATTATCGTCTTTCTTAGTGTATTTTTTAGAGTGTTCATTAATTCGTACATTTAAACGTCTACCTGTCTGGCCAACGTACGAAGCCTCACAATCTTCGCAATTAATTTTATAAACAACATTCGCTTTATCACAGATTTTAGTATTATCTTTACCTAATTTAATAATATTATTGAGTTTATTCTTGGTACTATATATGATATTTGTATTGTGTTGTTTAAACAAAATATTCATGGATCTTTCTAATTCTTTAACATATGGAAGTGTAATAAACATTTTTTTATTTTTCTCATTGCATCGATTGTTATTACTATTTCTTAATTTATTTAGGCGTTTTTTTATATGAAATTCTGATAATTCAGGTGGATAATTATTCTGTTTTAAAAGTTCCTTGATAAAATTTATATTTTTATTGTGAAAAGAGGAAAATTTTACCAACAAATTTTCGGTTCAGCTATGGGTAATCCCATTAGCCCCATCTTGGCAGACATTGTCATGGAAGATTTGGAAATTCAAGCGTTAAATAATCTTAATACGAAACCTTTGTTTTATTTCCGTTACGTTGACGATATTATTTTATGTATACAAAAAGGCACGATTGATCATACTGTAAACACGTTTAATTCCTATGACCAAAATTTACAGTTCACTGTTGAACTACCACTTAATAACTGTATTAGTTTTCTTGACATTAAAATTATTGTCAATAATCAACAACGCATTATCACAGATTGGTACCATAAACAAACTTTTTCCGGAAGATATTTAAATTATTTATCTCAACATCCTCTTTGTAATAAAATTGCCATTATTTATAGTTTAGTTGACAGAGCATTTAAATTATCACACAACTCTTTTCACAATAAAAATATAAATTTTATCAAGAAACTTTTAAAACAGAATAATTATCCACCTGAATTATCAGAATTTCATATAAAAAAACGCCTAAATAAATTAAGAAATAGTAATAACAATCGATGCAATGAGAAAAATAAAAAAATGTTTATTACACTTCCATATGTTAAAGAATTAGAAAGATCCATGAATATTTTGTTTAAACAACACAATACAAATATCATATATAGTACCAAGAATAAACTCAATAATATTATTAAATTAGGTAAAGATAATACTAAAATCTGTGATAAAGCGAATGTTGTTTATAAAATTAATTGCGAAGATTGTGAGGCTTCGTACGTTGGCCAGACAGGTAGACGTTTAAATGTACGAATTAATGAACACTCTAAAAATACACTAAGAAAGACGATAATTCATCATTATATCTACACACAAAAAACAATAATCATAAAATAGATTTCAATAATGTACAAATTCTAGATACAGAAATTAATAGAGGAAAAAGATTATTTTCGAGCTGTATTCATACACACACAATCAAGATATATGAATAAACAATTCGAAATTAATAGTTTACCAAAAGAATATACCACTCTAATAAATAATTGTCAATTTATGTGCTTATAAGAGGAAAATACTGAAAGCAGCAAGTGAAGGAGAACAGGAGAACATGCTGGGGTAGAGTTACCACGCACGCCCACGTTGTCGTAGGATTGCTCGTTGTAAAAATTTTGAAACATTGGTTGGGGTCCCCCTCTACTTAGACATACTCTCCTGATAGCACACCCGCTGTGTCGCTTCGAAAATCGTCTATTGCATCCCCACCACTGTACGCGCGTCTTATACACACACATATATGCGTAACATCTGTATAAATACGACGAAAAATCCGAATTGTAAGCAGTGACGAACGGATTACTTTCCGTAAAAGAATCTGACAATACGTTTTAAATGTAAGTTTTATTTATTAATGGGAAATTAAGTTATTGTGAATTGTAAAAAATAATTGTATAATTGTTGTATTTAGAACCTGAAGAGGGACGTAATAAAATGTCCGAAACGTTGTAAATAATTGTTTTACTTATAAAAACACCTTGGTAGTACGGCCATTAGCTACAAATTCTATAAATTAAAAATTATTCAGCCATTGAATGTAAAAATTTCATTTAAAAAATTCATACACGGTAAATATCTCGTGTCTTCTTCTTTTCGACCAATGAAGCCTTTAGATGTTTCAACATAGCCGCTCATTACTATTTTAAGAAGGGAACAAAAATGTGTTTTTTTAAACCGCTTTTGCTTAATAAAAAAATCATGATAATACAGAATATAAATAGCTATCTGTAAAAATTTGAATTCATTCTCTTAGTTTGTGAGAAAAAAGTGAAAATGAAAAAAAAAAAATGAGTTTTGTATGTCCAAAAATTATGGGAGTGAAATTGACTTAATCGATTCAAAATTCTTTGTAGAGGTAGATTTTGCATAGTTCTCGGTCGAGTTCTTTGAGAAAAATGATTGGTCCAGAAATTTAAGAGATAGTTGAGGTTAAAATTTGTTTACCTTTTCTTCAAATGGAAATTTCTTGAGAACGGCTCTATGTATCTAAATCGGATGGGTAGCATTCGAAAGAGAATTAAAATACCTATACTAAAAAATATTCTAGCTATCACGGTTCTTTTGTTATAAAAACAAAAACGTGTTGTTTTAAAAAAAAAACTTATAACGCCATGCCATAAAAAACGACTTACGACACGTGTGCCTTACATTATTTTATAGCACTGACTGTATAAATCCGCCATGTTACGTCTATATGCGCCATTAGCAGTTCATTTTTACAGCGTGCAGTATCGCCCGAGCTATACCGCTTGCACAAGATTGTAAAAGATTTAAATTAGAATAAACATATATTAAATAAATGAAATTTTCAAAATTGAAAAAGGGTCGTCTTTTTACTAATATAAATTATATTTCAAAGTAATACTTTTTAATCTTCATAAATGAATTTAATTATAATTATGTTATAAATTTTTGCAAAAATTTTAATTATTTTTATTAAAAATAATTAAAGTAATCAACAAATTAAGTGTGAGGATTCCATGGGCCAATGCATTGGCAGCGGTTTTTTTGAATATATAGTTGTTTGGTCTGGAACAGTTTACTGGCACAGAAACTGAGAATACGAATGGGAATTATATTGCATTGGCACGCCAGTTTTATTTATGTACGGGAGATTCAATTGGCATTTTGTTGCATGGATTTTTGAGTTGCATTATATAAATACGAGGCGCCGATATGGTTTTATTTTTTATGCCCTGACTTAATTTTGTACGATTGCAACAATGTTCTGTTTTAATAATAAATTACGTACAAATATGTATAATAAATATTATTGTAGGTTGAAGCGGACCAATATGAAGGCGAATGGTCAAAGTAAGTATGACAATATTATTAATATTGCAAGCAATTGTGAAGGTGAGATTTGCAACAATCGTTCAACAATTGAAGTAGGACACACCGTCATTGAAGAATGCAGTAATGAAACTGTTGTGAATAGCATCTGTAACAATCAGCGGGCATTTGAAAGTAGCGGATCAGATAAATCCGCTTTTTTAAACACCTCTGATGTAAACGTACTAAATGAAGAAATATTTAACGACACAGTTATGTCATCACGAGTACTAGTAGAATCACGTGCATCGCAAGAAAACCGACGCCTTCCTTCAAATGTGCAATCATTTGGATTCGACACGGAATCACCTACACTGCAAGATGATGTATCTAATTCTCTTACAGATGAAAGAAGGCATAAAAACTTCAATGGTCGGAGAATCAGTGATCCTTTGCATTATCATGATGAATTACGTGCAATGTACATAGAACATGGATTCCGTGAACAATGTAGTTTTCACGATCTTTATTATGAAAATTGTATGGATAATGGATTATGTTGTAAATTAAAATTTGTTTGTAATCATTGCCGTTACTTCAAATGGATTAATCTTGTTAATAATAATGGTCCACTTATGCCTTTAAACGATGGCGCAGTATCTGGAACGATAACAGCAGGAACCGGATATTCTCAATTGAAACAGGAATTTGCTAGCATGGGCATAAAATGTATGTCTAATGTTTCATATAGACAACATAGACAAAATTTAGTAGCAAGCTTTGAAGAAACTGCTCAGGCATCCATGAACGAGGCAGCTGCTATGGAAAGAGATCTGGCGATAATGGAAGGCGACACAGTTGATGGAATTCCATATATAACTGTTCAAGCGGATGGATCTTGGTTAAAAAGAACGTACAAAAGCGGAAAGTTCGATTCTTTATCTGGTTGTGCAGCCATTATAGGATGTAGAACGAAAAAAGTTTTGTATGTTGGAGTACGCAATAAGCTATGCCATGTTTGCGATCTTGCTGAAAGAAAAAATTGCGTCCCTAAAAAACATCAATGCTATAAAAATTGGGGTCGCGAACAAAGCTCAAGTTCTATGGAAAAAGATATTATTGTACAAGGATTTGAAGAAAGCGTAGAAAAACATAATTTGATTTATAAAACTTTGATAGCTGATGGCGATAGCAGTGTTTATAAAGCGATATTAGATAGGAATCCTTATCGACAATATGGAGTACGAGTTCAGAAGGTTGAATGCACAAACCATTTACTCAGGAATATGTGCAATAAAATTGTTGATGCTTCTAAGGGAAGATTAACACATACTTTGGCAAGGGGAAATGTAACGTCATTTCGAGATTATGTTAAAAACTGTTCATTCAAAATTAGGCAACACATAATGACGTTAATAAAAATAAAAATAAATCAAAGAGATGGCGATTCTGAAGTAAAAAGTTTACAACATCAAATCATGAATTCCATTCATCATATTTTTGGGGATCATGCTCAATGCCGCAAATTTCAGGTACCTTGCGAAAAAACAACTGATAAAAATTGGATTCCAACATTGAAATCGACCGGAATGTATTTACCTATACGGAAAGCGGTATCTGATTTAAGCTGCCATGCTCGGAGCTTATTAAAATTTGAAAATAGTAACTACGTAGAATCTTTTAACGCTATTATTGCTAAAATGGTTGGGGCAAAGCGTATAAACTATGGTCAAAGGGATTCGTATTATGTAAGAGTACATGCTGCGGTTATTCAATTCAATACGCAATCTCTTTTAACGAAATTGAACGAAAATTGTGGATATGAGTCTTTAAATATTATCACATTAATGGAAGAAAACGCCAAGAAAAAGATTGAACAAAAAAAAAACTTTAAGAATGCTTCGAGGAAGGCGACGAAGAAGATATGTTGAAAATGGAAAAGAAGATTACGGAGAAGGTGCTCATCGCCCAGATATCAGCCCAGAAGCATATGAAATTTTAGTTCAAAAACACATTGAGAAACTTAAAAAGGATCAAACTAATCGACTCGAAATTGAGCGGGCAACCGTCAATCAAAGCGAATGCGATTTATGGTACCAGAAAAGAAATGAATTGTTGACAGCTTCCAATTTCGGTAAAGTTTGTCGAAGGAAAAAAGTACTTCCTGTGCTAAAATAGCAAAAGGTATCCTTTATCCATCAGTTTTGAATCTTCCAGCATTTACGTATGGGCACGAAAATGAAGCTAGTTCACGGATGATGTTGTCCAGAAGATTAAAACAAAATATAGAAATGTCTGGTTTGCTTATAGACGCGAATGAGGAATATTTAGAAGCATCTGCAGATGGTTTAATAGGTAACGATGGTATTGTCGAATTGAAGAACCCCATTTCTGCAGCAAATATGACAATACCACAGGCTCTAAAACGCAAACCGCATTTAAGAAGAATTTTTAGCAAAGAAAATATTAACAAAATAAATCCAAAACATGAATATTATTATCAAATTCAAGGTCAGTTACATATAACTAATCGAAACTATTGCGTATTTGCTCTTTGCAGCAAAATTGACATCAAGTATATTAGAGTTGAACGTGATGATGATTTTTGGGAAGCCAAGATGGCTGAACCATTAAGAAAATTTTATTTTGACAGCTTACTCCCTGAAATATTAGATAGTCGCTATAATCGCAACATGCCTCTTCGGGAGCCAGAATACGTTTTGGAAGCACAGAGGGAACAGCAACGCAAAGCTGCTGAAAAAGCATCAAACGTTCAAGAAAAACATGTGAATTTACTGAATACTCCGAAAAAAAATCTAAAGAGAAAGAGAAAAACAGAAATGACCTCCCAAACTAAAAAGAAGCAAAGCCTTACCGAACCATTCGTGAGTACAGCTGAAGATGTTAATCATAGAAGCACAGATATGGAATCTTTGCAAGGGGCCACCGACAATCTCAGAGATATGAGTACAACTGGTAGTAATTATGAGTCGATCGAAGATCAAAGAAATGTTTTAGCGGCACTGTACGTAAATATTAATATGGATGATATATACAACAATATTTTAGATGTTGGAAGTTTGCTTCACGATGACAGCATAGAATGCTTTTTACAGTTAGTGCAAAAAAATGCGCCGCACTATGAAATTCACCCAACCATCTACTTTAAACATTATGATCTTCTACCAGAACAATATATAGGATACCATGGAAAAATTATTTTACAAATAATCGGTGGTCACCCAGAATTTCAACACTGGATTTGCATAAAATACGATGGTCAATTTTTAAAAATTTTTGACAGTCTTAATCGTACAAGTGCGTCACAACTGCATCCTGTTGAAAAAAGTTACTTACAGTTTCGTTATCCTCAATTACAGTGGGAAAGTATTCGTTTTGCACCAGCAACAAAACAATCAGATGCGACAAGTTGCGGAGTCTACTGTTTTGCTTTCATCACTGACATTATTTTGAAGAAAGACATTATGAAAATTAAATATTCTCAAAACGCAACCGTAATGAGAAATCATGCTATGACGATACTTCGACAACAAGAATTACTGAGCTTCCCATATCGCAGATAAATATGGATTCCCTTTAAGTAAAGTTTATTTAATTTGTATACACACTGCATGTAAGTGAAAAAAGCATAATTTGTTTCTGCTTCTAACAAATATATGCGAAGGTAGCTTTTAATAACATTACGGCATTTCTTTTACGTATAGGCGAAATACGAAAAGATTTTCTGCCGTGCGCATAAGCGAAATACGTATTACTACGTATAAAATATGCGTATTGGCGAAATGCGCATATTTTCACAGTTAACTGCGTATATGCGAAATACGCATTACTTCGTATAAAATCTGCGTATTGGCGAAATACGCATTACTTCGTATAAAATCTGCGTATTGGCGAAATACGCATCGTTTCGTATTTAATGTGCGTATAGGCGAAATACGCATTATTTCGTATAAAATTTGCGTATAGGCGAAATACGCGTCGTTTTGCATTTGATTTGCGTATAGGCTAAATACGCATTACATCGTATAACATCTGCGTATTGGCGAAATACGCATCGTTTCGCGCATTTGATTTGTGTATAGGCGAAATACGCATTACTTCGTATAACATCTGCGTATTGGCGAAATACGCATTGTTTCGCATTTGATTTGCGTATAGGCTAAATACGCATTACATCGTATAACATCTGCGTATTAGCGAAATACGCATCGTTTCGTATTTTCTTGGCGTATAGGCAAAATACGCTTTACTTCGTATAAAACCAGCGTATTGGCGAAATACGCGTCGTTTCGCATTTGATTTGCGTATAGGCTAAATACGCATAACATCGTATAACATCTGCGTATTGGCGAAATACGCATTGTTTCGCATTCGATTTGCGTATAGGCTAAATACAAATCGTTTCGCATTTGATTTGCGTATAGGCGAAATACGCATTACTTCGTATAAAATCTGCGTATTGGCGAAATACGCATCGTTTCGTATTTAATGTGCGTATAGGCGAAATACGCATTATTTCGTATACAATTTGCGTATGGGCGAAATACGCGTCGTTTCGCATTTGATTTGCGTATAGGCTAAATACGCGTTATATCGTATAACATCTGCGTATTGGCGAAATACGCATCGTTTCGCGCATTTGATTTGCGTATAGGAGAAATACGCATTACTTCGTATAAAATCAGCGTATTGGCGAAATACGCGTCGTTTCGCATTTGATTTGCGTACAAGTGAAATACGCATTATTTCGAATAACATCTGCGTATTGGCGAAATACGAATCGTTTCGCGCATTTGATTTGCGATTAGGCGAAATACAAATTACTTTGTACGAAATCTGCGTATTGGCGAAATACGCATCGTTTCGCATTTGATTGGCGTATAGGCGAAATACGCTTTATTTCGTATAAAATCAGCGTATTGGCGAAATACGCATCGTTTCGCATTTAATGTGCGTATAGGCGAAATACGCATTATTTCGTATAAAATTTGCGTATGAGCGAAATACGCGTCGTTTCGCATTTGATTTGCGTATAGGCTAAATACGCATTACATCGTATAACATCTGCGTTTTAGCGAAATACGCATTGTTTCGCATTTGATTTGCGTATAGGCTAAATACGCATCGTTTTGCATTTGATTTGCGTATAGGCGAAATACGCATTACTTCGTATAACATCTGCGTATTGGCGAAATACGCATCGTTTCGTATTTAATGTGCGTATAGGCGAAATACGCATTACTTCGTATAACATCTGCGTATTAGCGAAATACGCATTGTTTCGCATTTGATTTGCGTATAGGCTAAATACGCATTACATCGTATAACATCTGCGTATTAGCGAAATACGCATCGTTTCGTATTTGCTTGGCGTATAGGCAAAATACGCTTTACTTCGTATAAAACCAGCGTATTGGCGAAATACGCGTCGTTTCGCATTTGATTTGCGTATAGGCTAAATACGCATAACATCGTATAACATCTGCGTATTGGTGAAATACGCATTGTTTCGCATTCGATTTGCGTATAGGCTAAATACGAATCGTTTCGCATTTGATTTGCGTATAGGCAAAATACGCTTTACTTCGTATAAAATCAGCGTATTGGCGAAATACGCGTCGTTTCGCATTTGATTTGCGTACAAGTGAAATACGCATTATTTCGAATAACATCTGCGTATTGGCGAAATACGAATCGTTTCGCGCATTTGATTTGCGAATAGGCGAAATACAAATTACTTTGTACGAAATCTGCGTATTGGCGAAATACGCATCGTTTCACATTTGATTTGCGTATAGGCGAAATACGCTTTATTTCGTATAAAATCAGCGTATTGGCGAAATACGCATCGTTTCGCATTTAATGTGCGTATAGGCGAAATACGCATTATTTCGTATAAAATTTGCGTATGGGCGAAATACGCGTCGTTTCGCATTTGATTTGCGTATAGGCTAAATACGCATTACATCGTATAACATCTGCGTTTTAGCGAAATACGCATTGTTTCGCATTTGATTTGCGTATAGGCTAAATACGCATCGTTTTGCATTTAATTTGCGTATAGGCGAAATACGCATTGTTTCGCATTTGATTAGCGTATAGGCGAAATACGCACCATTTTTTAAATATTCTGCGTATAGGTGAAATACGCACCACTCTTAAAATATTCTGCGTATAGGTGAAATACTCATCTTTCAGTTTATCTGCGCATGGGCAGAATGCATATTACAAGTTTGCACATACAATCTGCAGGTGTATAAGCGAAATACATAAGATATAGGTTTGAATAAATATAAGATTTATACTCAAACCTCAAAATACAAATAATTTAAATAATATTATAAAATTCTTTATAAATACCCAGAAAAAGGTAATGTATGATTTTTTATCGCTATCTAATCATTTTATATAAAATACATGTACGTATTGATGAATAATTTTACGCCTTTCATGCTTCTTATAGGAATATTTTATGTCTGAATAAAGAGCGGCCTGCATTTTACAACGGTAGAATGTAATGAAATAAAAAGAAAAGAATATTGATAAATTTTAATTTTATTATTTTACAGTATATAATGAAACTGAAGTTAGTAGCCGCGTCCAGCAGCCAGTTCGAATTTTGCAGTGGTTATCAATAAAAAAGAACTATCTCTCATTTTTGAAACATAAAATGCTTTATTGATGGATTTCTCACTGTAGAACAATAGAGTATGATTAAATAAAGCCAAAATATACAAAATTAATTACTCAATTGTTTAAACAATCAAAATATATGAAAAAAAGGTCTAGTGCCTCAAAACTCATATACACTCACAAAACCGCAACACAGACTCGTTAACAAATAAATATACACACTCCCAACATCTATAGAAAATTGCTAAAAAAGTATCGTCACATGAACATGCTTAATTGTTTATTTATAAGTCCGTAATTGCAAAATTGGAGACGGCTGCCAGCCGATTACGCTCGTCTTTCGGCTGTAAAAAAAAATAAGCCTGTTCATTGTCTACAAATGGATACACAGACCCCTAATGAGCCCACAAACTTGTTACGAAAATTATAAAAAATGAACACCTTTCATTATTTATTTATAAGCGTTATATTGCAAAATTCGAGCCGGCTGCCAGCACATTACGCCCGTTTTTAGACTGCCAAAATAAAACTAAGCCTGTTCATTGTCTACAAACTGATACACAGGCTTCTAGTGAGCCCAGAATGTTGCTCAAAAAGTTATAAAAATGAACACCACCCATTATTTATAAGAAAGTTATAAAAAATGAACACCTTTCATTATTTATTTATAAGCTATTTATTGCAAAATTCGAGCCGGCTGCTAGCATATCGGCTCCGTTTTTAGACTACCAAAATAAAACTAAGCATGTTAATTTTCTATCAATGGATATACAGACTCCTAATAAGCTCAAAATATTGCTCAGAAAGTTATAAAAAATGAACATCTTTCATTATTTATTTATAAGCGTTTTATTGCAAAATTCGAACCCGCTGCCAGCACATTACGCCCGTTTTTCGGCTTTCAAAATAAAACTAAACCTGTTCATCCCTCTCCTGGGCTGCTACCTTGTCGAAGTCTGGGCAAGGGCCTTGCCCCCTTCCCAGACGGGTGAGAGGGCTTGTAGGACATCATCGGCACCCCGGGGACGGACATAGTCACGAATGAATGAATAGCTGCCCCGATGCAAAAGCCGCATGTGTGAGGAGTATAACCTATAAACGGTACTCATATGAATGGATCTCCCTATAAACGGGTTAAGATCATGAATGTAGAATGAATGGGGGCCTGGCACACTCACGAGGGGGCCAGGGAACGAATGAGATAGTAGTAGGAAGATCAGGATGATTGGGTGACCCCTCAGGGGGTGAGTATGGAGGTCCCCCTTGGTCGCGGATAGAGCCTGTACAGCTCGATGCCGCGTCGGTCGTGCCGGGATGTGCGACTAAAGGCAGTCCACCCCCTAAGCCGAAGGTGTAATGCGGACCGTGCTGAGCGGACTGGTTGGCTACTCGGGGTACTGAGTAGTCTCTAACGGTGCCTCGGGAACACAAGGCGACCTTCCCGAGTATTTAGCCTTACTGCCGCACGCGGGGCTCTGCGGCAGCAGCGGACCACGTTTTCCCTAGCTACTCGTGGGACTCAAATGGAACCATTTTTAAAAAATCAGAGCGAGGGAGGAAGGAGTGGCGAAGTACTGGGCAGCGGGGCGGTAACGCCTAGCATACCTAATGCGGAACCACTCCCGGGTGAGAAGGGTAAGCGGAGATCGAGGTCCAAGGAACTCAACCCGCTTGTCCAGTGGTTGTCTGCAACAGGAGGGCCCTCGGGAACTCCGCCAACGGACAATCCAAACGCGATCGCGGACGCGAGTAGGAACCCCAGCAAGGAGGGTACCGGGGACTCTTTGAAGAACCCGGGCGGATCCTGGCCGGGGGCTGGGGATGGGGGATTAGCAAATCAACCATCCCGGAGGCAGGGTGGGCAGGACCGTATGGAGGAGGTCCTGAACGCAGAGAGAAATGCAGAGACATCGGCGGAGGGGGACTCATCGAAGAACCCCGATGCCGATGCCATCACAGATCAGCTGAAGGAGCTTCAACTCGCCCTGAAGCATAAGAGACTCTCTGGAGCTCAGAGGCGGAAGCTCCTGAAGCAAAAACGGGAGTTGAAGGCGGTTGGGAGGACTGGGACAGCGGGGCCATTGGCCAGGCAGGACCGGGACACCGAACCGCCGGCTACTCCAACGATGAGGGCAGAGGCACGGGAGGGCGGGCCGGGGGTCACGGGCGTCAAGCGGCGCAAGGGTCCCGCGGACACCCCTCCTGATGCCGATGTCGCCAGGAAAAAGCCGAACCGGCAGGCCGGCATAGAGGTCGCCAGGATGGTGGACCCGCTTACAAGGGTGGTCGTTGCGGAAGGGTATCCTGACGTGGAGCTGCTGCAGCAGCATGCAGTACACGTCAGCGACGCGGTCCAGACAGAGATGGAAAAGATCGAGTCTGGCCCGAGCCCGAAATTCAGCGGCTGCTTCGTCAAAAGCGGGGCTATCATCGTGGTGGCCGAAGACGACTTCTCAAGGGTATGGCTGGAGGAAATTATCCCCCGGATACAACCTTGGGAAGGAGCAAAGCTGAGCGTCGTGGAGATGAGTGCGCTTAGAAGGCCGATCAGGGCCTCGTTCCGGATTCCTGGCCCTAGACAGGATCCGGCCGCGGTCCTGGAAAGACTCGAGCGCACGAACCGCGGCGTAGGCATTGACGGATGGCGGGTAAGTGCCACAGAGACTAGGGAGGGGCCGGACATCGGAACCTTCCTGCTCGTGACCTTATCGAGGACATCCCTGCATGCGCTTAGAGAGCGCAGATTCCAGCTGCAGTGGGGGCTCAATCCGATCTCCGTTAAAATTACGGAAGGGGAACCGCGGGAGCAGCAAGGGTCGGGTAAGGGAGGACCGTCTTAAGCGCAATGGCTAAGGACGGGATACCATTTACCCAAATTAATCTGCACCACAGCAAAGGCGCCACAGCGGTCTTGGCCAGGCGCATGGCTGGGGTGCAGACAGGCATCTGCCTAATACAAGAGCCATGTTTGGTCGCGGGGGCTATCCGGGGACTACGGGGAGTGGGGAAAATCTATAGAGACCCTGCTAAAAATGCTCCGAGGGCGTGCATTCTGGCTAAGGGGCTGGAGGTCTTTTTGATGCCCAGCCACTGCAGCGGGGATCTAGCGGTCGTCAAGGCGAGACTCCCAGACGCGGAAGGATCTGAGAGGGTAGTGGTGGTGGCCTCAGGCTATTTTCCGTACGGCTCTACAGATGAACCGCCGCCAAGGGAAGTACAACAACTCATTGAGTTTTGCGAGTCAAGGAAACTCCCCCTTATTCTGGGATGCGATGCAAACGCACACCACATCATTTGGGGGAGCTCTGACATTAACTGCAGGGGAGAAGCACTCCTGCAGTTCCTTGTCTCCACAGATCTAAGCATCTTGAACAGGGGCAGGGAACCGACCTTCTGCAACTCAGTCAGGAGGGAGGTTATAGACCTGACACTTTGTTCAGAGGAAATCAGCAGCTGTGTCGGAGACTGGAGGGTCTCTACCGAACCTTCACTATCTGACCACAGGCATATTATCTTCAACTGGAGGAAAGGAGGTACAGGGACCAAGGCCTTTAGGAATCCGAGGAGAACAGACTGGGACTCCTACAGGGCTATCCTTGGGAATGAACTCCGAGACTTCAGACCGGATTTCACCACAACCGAGAGGTTGGAATACTGGGCGGAGGAGCTTGTAAGGGCTATCGACGTCTCGTTTCAGAGGAGCTGTCCGATGACCAAACCAAGGGGGGCCTCGAAGACCCCTTGGTGGACAGAGGAGCTCCAAAGCCTGCGACGGGAGGTGAGGCGAGCCTTTAACAGAGCTCGGAATACTCGCAGACCGGAAGACTGGGCCTCCCACAAAGAGGTCCAGAGGCTGTACAAATCTCGCATCAACGCAGAGAGGAAGAGAGGATGGAGGGACTACTGCGAGGGTATTGAAAGGTACCCTGACGCAGCTAGGCTGAATCGCATCCTCGCAAAAAAACCCGAAAGTCTGGCTAGAAGCTATCCAACTCCCCACCGGAGAATATGCAGCTTCAGAGGAGGAATGCCTGCGGCTACTCCTCGAAGTAAACTTTCCGGATTTTAATCAGAGCGTCGAGGCCCAGGCGAGACCTCCCCGGGCCCTAGTACCGAGGAGGGCGGCCTGGGACCTGGCAGCTCACATAGTCACACCTGAGAGGACCAGGTGGGCCATAGGCAACTTCAAACCCTTTAGGGCTCCCGGCGCCGATGGGGTGCTTCCGGTCTTCCTGCAGGAAGGAATGGAGGTACTCATCGGACGCCTGGTTAAAGTCTTTAGGGCCAGTATTGCCCTAGCACACGTGCCACGCGCACGGAAACGGGCAAGAATTGTCTTTATTCCGAAAGCAGGGAAACCTACTCACACGACTGTTAAGGACTTTCGGCCGATCAGTCTGACCTCCTTCGTTTTTAAGACATTGGAGAGGCTAGTGGATAGATACCTGCAGGACGAAGTGCTGACAGGCCCTTACACCCCAACCAGCACGCTTATAGGGCAGGTTGCTCGACAGAGACTGCCTTACACTCGGTGGTCTATCGCATAGAGGAGCAGCTGGAGAAAGGGGAAATCGCGGTTGGGGCGTTCTTGGATGTGGAAGGGGCGTTCAACCGCACCTCCACGGAGACCGTTCGAGAGGAGGCAAGGAGGCATGGGGTACCTGAGCCACTAGTGGACTGCATGAAAGCATGCTGAGCCGTCGAACGGTGGAAGCCAAGTTGGGCCCAACCAAAGTCACCGGGATGGTCGGTAGAGGGTGCGCGCAAGGCGGAGTATCATCCCCCACCATCTGGTGTCTGGTAGCCAACGGACTCCTAGAGGCACTAAATGTTGGGGGTTGTTATGCACAGGCCTACGCGGATGACTTTCTCATCATCATTAAAGGAAGATTCATAGAGGCGGCCATGAACTCTATGCAACTTGCACTCAAACGGGTGGAACGCTGGTGCGAGGCAACAGGACTCTCTGTAAACCCAGAGAAGACTGAGCTCGTCGTTTTCACTCGGAGATACAAACTCGAACAATACAGGGCGCCCACACTAGGGGGCAAGACCCTGGAGGTGAGAAACGCAGCCAAATACCTCGGGGTAACTCTGGACAGGAAGCTGACCTGGGACAGACACGTTCTTATTCAACGTGACAAGTTCCTGTCGGCCTTCTGGATGTGCCGAAGGACGTTTAGCAGCACTTGGGGACTCAGTCCCAAGATCATCCTGTGGCTCTATAGGACCGTGCTGGTACCCAGGCTGGTTTATGCTGCTGCGGTCTGGTGGCGCAGAACAGAACCGGGGTTCGGCAATTAATGGAAGGGCTCCGAGGGCTTATACTGAGGGGAGCCACAGGGGCGATGCGCACCACACCCATAAGGGCACTGGGCGCAGTGGCGGGCGTGGAGCCTCTCCACATCACCATTACCGCAACTGCGGCCGTAACAGCACACAGGTTAGGGGCCCAGGGCAAGTGGAAACAGGGTAGAAGGCATACTCAGTTTCCCGAAGAACTGACCTCCTCACCAGTTCTGTCCATGCCATCGGACGTGATGATCCCGAGATATACCTTCGGAAGGAGGTATGGGACCGCCATACTGACGAGGCAGGACTGGGCAACGGAGAGGGACAAGCTGCCGGGCAGTGGAGACATCTGGTACACGGATGGCTCCAAGACCGATGGCGGTACCGGCTCCGGATATTATTGCCGCAGGGACGGGAAAGGCACATTTATCCCCCTGGGGAGGCACGCCACCGTTTTTCACTCAGAAATATACGCCATCTTCGGATGCGTTCAAAGGATTGAAGAACTTGGCATTCAGGGCAAACGCATCAGCATCTGCTCGGACAGCCAGGCAGCTCTGAAGGCGCTGAACGCCCCCAAAACGAGCTCACAGCTGGTCTGGGATTGCAAAGTGGCGCTAAACAGACTAGCGGAGAGCAACACCACTCGTCTACTCTGGGTACCGGGGCATACCGGGATAAGAGGAAACGAGATTGCAGATAGGCTCGCCGGACTGGGAGCTCACTCCTCTACAGACGAGTCATCAGCGCCCCTAATAGGGGTCTCCAAATCGGAGGTGAAGCAGGCGGTCGCCAAGTGGACGCGGATACTGCACGCCAGGGATTGGCAAAACGGTGGTGGTATCAGGCAGACTAAAGCTATGCTGGGTCAGGACATCAACCCGGACTGGACCCGATGTATATGCGGAGGTAGCAGAAGGGACGCCCGGTTGCTAGTACATATTGTTACGGGGCACGGGCGCCTCAGATACCACTCGACCAAATTAGGGCTGACGACATGCGGTCGGTGCAGATGGTGCGATGAAGCGGACGAGACCCCTATCCATCTTCTAACGACCTGCCCCATGTTCGCCAGCCTTAGACACCAGCTACTGGGGAACCACTTTCCGGTGGTCTGCGAAATCAGGGCAACCCGATCCGGGACTATCCTCTCCTTTTGGAGAAGGGCAAGACTTTCGGAATAAGGGCTGCCGGTTCAGAGGGCGATACAATGGGTCTTAGACCTAAGTATCCGGGGCTGAGTTCCCCCCCTCAGATAGCAATAATAATAAGCCTGTTCATTGTCTACAAATGGATACACAGATTCCTAGTGAGCCCAGAATGTTGCTCAAAAAGTTATAAAAAATCAACATATCCTATTATTTATTTATAAGCATTTTATTGCAAAAATCGAGCCAGCTGCTAGCGCATCCCTGTTGAAAAAAATCATGTGGTTTTACCATGTAGTTTTACCATGTGGTACAACTACATGATTTTATTAGATGGTTAAGCCATATGGCTTTTTGTCTCAAATCATCATATGATTTTTCAAAGAAAGCCATGTGATTTTTTAAATCCATGTGATTTTTTAAGATCATGTGGTTTTTCTAAAGGCATGTGGTTTTTTAAAACTATGTTTTCTTTTGCCTCGTAATTTTTAAAAAGATTTTTAAATAATTAAAAAAAAAATTTTGTAACTATCCCACATGAAAATCTCATATGAGACAACTATCTCATATTAGAGCTCATATAGTTCCTCTACATTTCATATAGACCTCATATAGGTCTCATATATCTGAAATTCATATTGAAACCTCATATGGAATTTTATGTATTATTTTATCTGGGATATAATTTATCTAAAGCCACATGTTTAAAAACTATATAATGCAGTTAAAATTTATTTTAAAAAATTGCAAAACATGGTTTTACTGATTCATTTATTTTAGACATAGAAAAATAATATTTGTCACACAAACAAAAATTTTATAATAGTTTTCTTATACTATAATTTTTTTATAGTTGAATCTAATCTAATCAGTCAGAATCTGTACTTGAACTACTTGTATCGCTACTTGAACCATCATCCTCATTACTTGTACTTGTATAATCTACAAATAACAATAATTTCAATTAATTATAATGTGATTATAAAACGTAATAGAAAATGAAAGAAATGGTACCTTTTTTATTTTGCCTTTCTCTTTCAATTTTTATTAAATTATTTATGTAAGCTCCTAATAATTTCTTCCATTCACTTTTGGTAGACTTTTTAAGCTTTGGAGCTACATTTTCATTGACGAATGCGAAAAATACTTCTAAAATAAAAATCAATTATATTTATTGGTATGTATAATCTTAATAAGGTGAATAGATAACGGTAGAATTAGAAATTTGTACATATATTTGTATACATGTACAAAGGACTATTAAAAAAATATACATCATCCTTTACTCACTACGTAAAACCGCCTTTTTTAATGGAGTCAGGCATTTTCTTGGTGACCTGTTTGGTAGTGTTCGATAAGTTTTTGATACATTGATAGCTCTATTCATAAGAGCATATGAACCCCATATAGCCTTACTCAATTTACGTAAGAAAAGTGATGGTTTCGTGACTTCTCGAATGTCCTTCCAAGCCTCGTAAGGTATACTCACGCCAAAAAATAAATGCATCATTTTAATCTATAATAACAAAACAAAAAACAAATGTTTTATTTGTTTGTTATACTAGAAGTAAAAACAAAATAATTTTCATATATTTTTAATCTTTAATTTGAATATAATAATAAATAATAATAATCCTAATATACAATACTTGATGTAATAACTGAAATATTTTACCTTTTTATCATCTACTTCTTTGTACCAAGATTTCATGTTTTGTAAGTCAGTTAGACCCTCGTACTGATCCGAGTCATAGTCATCATCACTACATTTCTTCTTTTTTTTTGTTACGTTGACTCTTCTTCTGTTTTGATTTCTGTTTCTTTTTCTTTCCTTTCTTCATTTTTAAATTAATATCAATTTCAGCATTGCGCATTTTCTTTGAAGTATGAATGATAGGTGACATCACTCTCTTATCTATCAACGAAACATTTTTCTAATGAGTAAGTTAAATAAGTTTTAATAAAAAATAATAAATAATTAGTCAAGAAAAAAGTTAACCTTACTTAGTTAAATATTGTAAATAACCGTAATTTATATTTTTATAAAGCAACAATTTTTATCTTCTTTACGTTCATAATTATATAATAATATAATAATAATAATTAATTTAAATGAAAATTATTACTGTGGCTTATATCTTTGATAAACTCGAATGTACCTTGAATTAAAAAATTAAAACACTTACTTGAGGAGCTCTGTTTCTCTGTAGCATTTTTTCGTGCATTACTACTGTCAGTGTCATCAACTGAGGAGATAATTGGACCAACACTTAATAAATTATGTGTACCTTTGGATTTATTACCACCTGCAAGTGAAGAAATTCCACTCGTGCCTTCATCATCTGTTCCAAATGGAATATCATTTTTAAATTCCAGCGGTAAGACACCATCATCATTTTCTAGGAAAGGAGTATCAACAATATTTCCTTTCAAAGGTGTACTACTTTGCGGGAAAATATTCCTTTTTACAGGATTAGTACTATTTAATATTCTCTTATTTACTTCTTCTAAAATTTCTATTTTCCGATCACTTCTTTGCAAGTCTGATTGTAATTTGTTTATAGTACATCGTTGTTCCTTAATAATCTTTTCATATTTAGCTATTTGCTGATCTCGCCACTTCTCTTGTTTATTCATTTGTTCAGCATCATTATCTTTATCATAATTACTTTCACCTTTTTGTTTGTCACACTTATCCATTTTATCTTTCTCTTTCTGCCCATCATTCAGTCTCTCTCTCATTCTTTTAGTATTACTTAATTCTTCATCATCCGTAGGTTCATATGTCAAACCAGTGGAAGTTAGGGTCCGTAGTTTTTCATCCAAAAATAACGCTTCGTCAGTTTTTTCTTTCTCTTGTACCTTTTTCTTAAGAAGCTAAACAAAATAATGTTACATGTATATATGTTACAAAAAGTAATATTAATAAACTGTAGAAATTTTTGTTGTTAAAATATAATATGTATTTAAAACTTTGCATATATAAATAAATGATGAATTACCTTTTTCATTACTTTCTCATTACCAACAACATTTCGTCCTTTGGGATTAACAACAGTATTTTGTTTTGCCTCTTTATCATTGATATTTTCATTGCTACCGTCTGAACTCTCCAATTCATCTAAAAACTCTTCTAAAATTGTGTTTGACAGTTGAGGGAATCTGGCTCGCTTCTCATCCAGTGAGTCTTTTTCATCTTCGCCGCCTATTAGAAAGAAAAATAGCATAACACAAATTGTTTTTGATAATTCTACATTAATGTTAACTCGAACCTATTAAGTAAAATGTAAAGCTACTTACAGGCCATCTGGCATATCTGTGCTGGTAAAATAACCCCATCTGGGTTTTTTTCATCAACCCATTTAACTGAATAATATCTTCTTTTATCAAAGTCTGTCTTATTTTTTGGTTTATCGGTTTGGAATTCAATGACATCTTCAATTTTGACAAATCTAATAGTATCATTATCATACTTGTTTCTGTATTTAACACGAGCATGTGTTACTTCCATTTTTCTAAAAAGATAAATATTCGAAATCAAATTAAGTACAAATACTATAAGTAAATTAAGTAGTAATATTCTTATAAGACTAAAATAAGTAAAGAAAGGTTTATTTATTGAACAAAGAGTTATGTAAAAACATAACCTGTAAAGTTAAATGCAATTCAATAAATATCGAAACATATTAACAATTAATAATAAAAATAAAAAACTATGTACTTACTCTTAACAAAAAAATATTATACACCATAGGAGACAACGATAAATACTTAAGTTTATAAGTTTGACCTTACAACATTTGCAACCCTTTATAGCAAAATCACATGAACAAATCTACAGAAATCCACGTTATGGTTTTTTCTTTACCGGCGTTGCCGAAATGCTTGATATCCGGTTCCGGTGTGAGCTCTTATATATTCTAACCTAAGCTGAATTTTCCGTTAGCTCCAAGCCAAACCGCACTATACACTGTGCACTAATACTGCATACTGTATTTATTCTGCAATACTGATTGTCGCTGTTGTTTTTTTTTTTAATGGACTAACCCATCGGCAACGCTGTTTACTGGTAGCAAAAGTGTGTGTGTGTATATATGTGTGTGTGTGCGTGTGCGTGTGTGTGTGTGTGTGTGTGTGTGTGTGTGTGTGTGTGTGTGTGTGTGTGTGTGTGTGTGTGTGTGTGTGTGTAACGGACATCCGTAGAAAATAAGCGATCAACATATTCAAATTTCTTAGGCTGTGTCTACAATAGGATGTAAACGCTAGCGTAAACGCGCGCTTTAGTAATTTCTAGTGGAAATCAAGTAAAAAGCTAGTGATATAGGTTCAAAATTACTAGATATTACTTGATTTCCACTAAAATTACTAAAACTTGCGCATTTACGCTAGTGTTTACATCGTATTATAGACGCAGCCTACCATTGGACGTTAGCAAGTCATAAAGTGAATAACGACTGAATAGCCCCAAACAGTCATTATTGCTGTGAATAATTGTTTCTATTAAGTGCACGTTAATTCATGATGAGATTACACGGTGAGCATCTAGAAGGACGAAGAAATATGCCAAGATCCACTGCATATCGACGGAAACGAGAACGGCCGCAAAGAAATAATTCAAGTAGTAGTAGTGAAGATGAAAAATGGAGGGTAAATAATAAATTCATTTTCCTTAAATTATTTTCAAATTATTCATTAATTAATTCATGTTATGATAAATTATTCATAAGTATTGATATTAATCCATTTATTACTTTTTTATAAGTATTTTTTATTAAACTTTCTCTTAAATTAAAATAATTTTTATTAAAAATCAAATAAAAATAATAATTTTTCTTCAAACTTCCAAGAATATAAAAATAATAACATGTTCAATTATACAATTTTTTTAACTATTACTTAATTTTATAAATAATGAAAGATAATTATTTTTAATCCTTTGTGAATATTAAGTTAATATTTCTAATGTTATTTAGGAATATTTTCAACATCAATTACCAGTAGATGAGCCGAGTTCTTCAGTTTCTAACGAATCGATATCAAATCATGAATCTCAGTTGTCTTCTTTGTCATTATCTTTGTCTACAGCTACGGAAACTGATTTTATGAATGACAGATCTTTGGAAACTTTACAATCATTACGCAATGAACAGAATAATAGTGTCCAGTCAATGTTCTTGACAGATCAGGTTTGTTCATACTGTTTAAGAAATTAGTTTCATGTTAAATATATAAATGACATGTGGTAAAACTATACATTATAAAAAAAAACGTTTTGTTTAGATGAGGGATGAATCTACAGAAACATTAATTGACGATTATCAAAATCCAATCTATGGTATAACACATTCTGATGATGATACAATTGAAGTTAGTATGAGTTTTATTGATAAATAAATAATAAACTAAGTATCAAATCATAAATGATACGTAATATATTTTTGAAAAAATTACAGAAAAGTAGTATTAAAATATACACTACAATTAAAATCTCACTCTTATTATAATAATAATTAAAAATCTGAAAAAAAATTTTTTTTTTTAAATAAAACCATATTCATAAAACAGTTACGATTGCTTACCAATATATTCAGACATATGAATTTATAAATTATCTGAGAACCATCTTATTTTTAAATGCATTATTTTAATCATATACTCTGTAATAAATCTAAATATGCAAAACGTTTATATTTCACCGACATAAAAAAAGCATCAATTTAATTCACTAGACAGACATTGAATTTTATAAAAAAGAAGTTAATTACTTATGAACTCCTTGCAGGGATTCACATATATTCATACGTGTAGCCCGTGAATTAATATAACCATTCTATTTTTAAATGAAGTTATTTATCATTCTTATTATTTTCATCATTTATTATTTTCAATACAACTTTATCAGAATATACAAAATTTTAAAAATTATTTTTCAAAAAGAAGTTAGTCTTATATTTGTTCCAGAAATCTACGTAATTAATACGGAGTGGCTATTCTTCCAACCATTCCAAAAGTTTTACATTATTAGTCGACTCAAAATTTTATTACAAACTATTCATGATGTACTTGTTAGCAAATAACCTTCTTACAATCTGATCTCTGTAAAAAAAAAGATTTCCCAAAGTAACACTACTTATATAAACATTAATTGATTATTACTTTTAAAATTTACTACTTATCTGAATGTCCGAATGATGTCCAATTTATGCGCAAACCATATTAAGTTGTATATAAGCCATCACAATACTGTATATCCGTATAAGCATATATACATAGAAAAGATAAACAAAACAGACAAACGATGCATGCGTGATGGAAATTGTACATAAGCGCTGCGCGATCTTAAGGCCCCTACAGGCAAAAAGAAAAAGTAGAAGAACAGGAACAGATATAAGAATAACATGGATCTGTATATCTATATATATGAGGAACAGGAACAGCTAAAAGGAACACCTTGTACTATTGCTGTAACTATTCCTGTTCCTCATACATATAGATATACATATCCATATTATTCTTATATCTGTTCCCCTTCTTATGCTTTTTCCTTTTGCGTGTAGCGCCCTTTAGGCCTCTTGCGCGAATAAAGGAATAGAAGGAATAGATAGACCAGCAAGGAACAGTTTTTCAGTTTTTTTATTTTTGCATATTTTTAGCAATACGTAAACAAGCACAACAGCACAACAATAAATAGTAAGAAATAGCGGCATACAGCGAACTGACTTCTCCATTTTTCCTCGCTGTTCCTTCTATTCCTTTATGGTCTATTACGCAAAAAAGAATAGTTACAGTTACAGAAACAGTGACAAAATAACATTCGGTAATATATCTATATATATTGGGAACAGGAACAGTTACAGAAATAGTGCAAGGTGTTCCTTTTAGCTGTTCCTGTTCCTCATATATATAGATATATTACCCAATGTTATTTTGTCACTGTTCCTGTAACTGCAACTGTTCTTTTTTGCTTTGTAATAGGACTATTCATGCAAGAGGCCTTGGCCAGGACACTTAAAAAGGAACAGTGCACAGATACAAGAAAAACATTGGTCGTATATCTATATATATATATACATATAGGGAATAGCGAGGAATAATGTCGCTGTTTCCCATACGTATAGATATACAGACCAGGGCTACAGGGAGCTTCTACATCGATGCGGCTGCGTGTGCGCTCGCCATGTATAAGGTATACCTATGTATACGTGCGCGCTATAATAGGTATACCTTTCAGGGAGGAAATATAATAGGCGACGAAATATAATATGCGGAGTAGGGCACGGAGCAGAGCACGTCGCCTATTGTATTTCCTCCCACACACGGCGAGCGCACACGCAGCCGCATCGATGTAGAAACATAAATGCATACGCTTGCGTACGGATGCGGATGAACGTGGAAAGTGCAGAGCATGCCGGCAGCCAATCACAGCTTGACTCGAGCGAAAGGAAATAGTGTCTACCACTCGAGTCAAGCTGTGATTGGCTGTCGGTATGCTCTCTTACCGCGTTCGTCCGCATACGTACGCTAACGTATGCGTTTATGTGGACCTGGCTACAACCCATGTTATTTCTTGTATCTGTGCACTGTTCCTTTTAAGTGTCCCAGCACTTTATGGCTTACTTAATTACGCTGCGCTGTGCCATTAGAGAGTATCCACACTGGAACCTTTCTACAATAGATTCAGTTCAGTTGTTCAGTTCCGTCGAATACATTGTGAATATATCAATATACATAAGCATATATAGATATATTCACAATGTATTCGACGGAACTGAACAGTTGAACTGAACGTATTGTAGAAAGGCTCCTGGGGGCGCATCATGGGGCGTATCATGGGGCGTATCATGGAACGTGTCGAGGTGCGCGTTCAAATTGCGCGTACCCGACCGATCACAGCTTGACTCCAGCGGACTAGATTGGTGTTATTGATTGGTCGGGTACGCGTAGTTTGAACGCGCACCTCGACGCGCTCCATGATGCGCTCCATGCCGCATCCCCAGTGTAGATACTCCCTTACCTGCCATGGCATTCCGTTTGTTGAAAAAAAAATTGAGGGCACATCTCTAATCATTTTTCTCACATTCTATAAGTTATATATTAGAAAAAATACACTTGAAAAAGCTAAAGCGGTCTTGTGACACTTTTGCTTCCTCCTAGAGGAAGCTTTGTGATAGTAAAAAAAAAGTTTTGGACAAAATGTGTTAGGAATGTTTTTTAGCACATTTGGAATCGAAATACACTATTTTTAGAAAATGTCCGTATGGATGTGTGTGTGTGTTTGCGCGTGTGTGCGTGCGTGCGTGTGTGTGTGTGTGTGTGTGTGCGTGTGCGTGTGTCCGTATACGCGGATATTTCATTATCTACTCGACCAATTTTAACCAGAGAGGTATCATTTTTTTGCATTTTGCTTTCACAGTTGGAGTCAATAGTCTATTTTTGTCAATTTCGATCTTCTTTTTTTTATAGCCATTTTTCAATTTTGAAAATTTCTAGTTTCGTATTTTTAAATATCTAGAACTAATATTCTTAATATATTATGAATGCATTTTATGCAGGATAAAATTCTCTACATTTAAAAAAAAAAAGTCGATAGCTATATTCTGTCATAAGTCATTGATAAAAACGTCAATTTTTCAAAATAGGTTATATTTCGAAATTGAAAAAAGATATTGACATGAACATTTTTTTTGGTTAAAAAGAATATTGAGTACTATAATTTTCTAAATTTTCATGTTTTTTTATTAATTATTTTTTTAGAAAAAAAAAAAATTTTAAACAGTGATTTTTTTGTCATTGCATAACTAGAGTAAAAATTACTTAATCGCTTTGAAATTCCGTGTAGGGGTAGTATACGAATCGAGTCCTTTCTTTGGGCAAAAGAGTTGGTCCATAAATTTCAGAGATATTTGAGGTTAAAATTTTTTTAACTTTTTTTTTAAATCATAATTTATCGAGAACAAATCGATGGATTATCCTGAAATTTATAGACGAATTTGCATTTAAGATAGGTAATATTTTCAAAGATATTTAAGATTGAAAATTTTCAAAATTTTTTAACAGTTTTTTGAAATTGCAATTTATTGAGAACGGTTTGTTTTTATATATAATTTAAATATTTTAATTATTCTTACATCTGGACTATTTTATTTTAATTATATATTGGGCAAATTTTAGAAGTAAAAAGTTTGATTATTATGCATTAATTATTATCTATTTCTTCTAAAAATATAACATAAAATTCTGTAACATTATTTATCCATTTAAAATCATTGATTATTGTATCATTTATTTGAATATATTTATTATTCTTCATTAATATATTAGTATAATGTTCGTCATTAATTGTATTACCATGATGAAGAATTGAACTTAGAATTTTATAATTTTTATTGTCTATTAACTGATGAGAATTTTCCCATCGGTCTTACAGTCTTATAAATTAAATTAAAATAATTAATATTTATGGCAGTCAGATTGCCCTTGTTTATAATCACTCCTGCAGAATCTGAAATAAAAACTTAATTAAAACCTGGAAAAAAACTTTTATACCACTCTAACCTCAAAATCACAACTTTGATGATATGATTTTTCGGCGCTCGTGGTATAAAATACCGTTCGAAACTAGTGCGTAAGTCGATAATTTAGGTGGTGTGACTTTTTCGCACTCGCTTCGCTCGTGCAAAAAGTCACACCAGCTACATAATCGACTTCCCCACCCGTGTCGAAATGTACTATATTAGCAAAGGACTATCTGACTGCCCCCTACCATCAAATTGCCCAATTTCCCAACATCTATTGTTATTGTCTATTGTTAAAAAAATCTTTAATATGCATACGTAAATTTAATTCGAATTATGTCATAAATAGGTGCATTAATTTTCAAATTTGGCTTTAAAAATTAATTAAATGAATCAATAAATTAATTTTGAGGAAGCCACGTGCGAATGAATTGGCAGCGGTTTTTAAAAAAATAATCCAGTTTTCTTATGGAAATTTAATATGAGAAATTAAGCAATTAAGATGGTGTTGTACTTATGTACTCTCTTTTATTGACGAAACACGATAAACTCTGTATTATCAAAATAAATATATCGAATTACTTCTTATAAGATAGTTACCCTGCGCAATACAATAATTTACCATTTTACGCTATGCAGTTTTGAGCCCAAATATCAACGGAATTTCGTTCGAAAAATTAGGATGCCGTTGACATTTGGGCTCAAAACTGCGATAGGATGGTAGATTATTACGTTGCGCAGGGCAACTATCTTATAAGACGTAATTTGATATATTTATTTTGATAACATAGAATTTAACGTGTTCTGTCGGTAAAACAGAGTACATGAGTACAGCACCCCCGTAAAATTCAAGAAAGGAGCTTCAATTTAAGCTAAAGATGGTAAATCGATTTTTAAAAAGTTATGTGCGTTTGAAAATCGCAAAAAATGGTCAAAAGTGACCAAAATCTTAAGAATTAGGCAAATTCGGAAAAATCGACGGACTACTTTTCGTCCATTTTTCTAATATTAAGTTTCTATACAAAAAAAACTAGATTATTTTTTAAAACCGCTTTAGCTTATTCAAGTGTATTTTCTTCTAATATATAACCTATAGAACGTGAAAAAAAGATTAGAAGTGTGTTGATTTGAATTTTTTGTACCTTCAGGGACCGATATAAGTATGCGAATAAATTATGGAATGACTCATACACATACACATCCATGTACATATACACATACACAAATTGTTATAAAAAATAATGAAGTTTATTTTTATATATAGGATTCCTGGATTCGAGATGCTCATGAGGAACTGTTTGAAAGCACTGACAATAATAGTGAAGATAATGACGATAGTGATTTTGAGAATAATGACGACAGCAGTAATGATGAAAGCATTCTACTTCAACAAAATAATTCCTTTTCCAGGGAAGAGTCTTTTAATCGGTTAAGAGAAATGTTAAAAGAAGATGATAGTAATAATGATACCATAGATGCAAACATCGTCGTTAGTAAATCAGAAATTTTACTTGCAGTTCTGAAATTTGGATTAACATATAATCTGAGTCAAACTGCAATAGCAGATCTTTTCAAAATGCTTAACTGTATTTTCGGATTTACAATATTGCCAGAAACGCGGTATCTTGTAGATCAAATTTTTAGTTCTGATAGTAATTTCGAATTTCATGCTATTTGTCCAAATTGCAAGATGTATGTAAAAAAATTTAACAGAAAAAAACGCCAAGTTAAATGTAATTTATGTAACACCGTTATTATGTTAAAAAGTCCTACTTACCACGACTTTTTTGTTATAACAAAAATTGAAAATGATATTATAAATTTAATTGAGAATAATGAAGAACATTATAGTAATATAGTTAATAACAGGATGGAAAATCGAGAAAAATTTAATGATTTTACAGATGGACTGTGGTACAAAAAATTTATTGCATCATTACCAATAAGTGAAAGACAAAATTTTGTTACTTCAACTTTTAACACGGATGGATCCCCTGTTTTTAAAAGTTCTAAGTTTTCAATTTGGCCGATACAGCTTATAATAAATGAAATGCCATTTCGAGTTAGAACCTCAAATCCAATCGTGTGTGGAATGTGGTTTGGCAAGGATAAACCGAAGATGAATATATTTTTAAAACCGTTTGTAGTTTATATGAATCAACTGGCTAATAAAGGCATAAAATGCAAAATAAATAATGGAGAAACAGTCATTAAAGTTCACGCACTTTGTTCTTGTGTGGACTCTGTGGCTAGAGCACCGATGCAAGGTATGGTGCAGTTTAATGGATACTACGGTTGCTCTTGGTGTATGCACCCAGGAATTTATGTCCCTACTGTTAGAGGTGGTAGTGTAAAGTATGTTTTATTGGAGGAACTGCCTTTTAAAAGGACGGAAAGAGAAACTCTACAATATATGCAAGAAAGTTTGACATCCCGTCATCCAGTGTACGGTGTAAAAAGACCGACCTGCTTAATTAACCTCAAAAGTTTTAACATCATTTCAGGGTTTGTGCCTGATAGTATGCACAGTATTTCTCTTGGTGTAGCAGAACAGTTTCTGAGTTATTGGCTAGACACAAGCGGTAAACCATATTCACTATCAAATGACGATATCAATAAAGCGAATGATATTTTACTATTAATTAAAGCTCCTAACCAAATCGCTAGATTATCACGATGTATTAGCGATAGAAGCTGGTGGAAAGCACGCGAATTCGAAAATTGGACGCTATACTACAGTATACCCATACTTTTATCTTTTCCGCATATGTTACCATATGTTAAGCATTGGGGATACTTGGTAGAAGCTTTTTATATACTTCTGAAAGACAATATTACTCGAATGGAATTAGATCGTGCTGATTTATTATTAAAAAAATTTGTGGCATATACGGAAGTATACTACTCAGCAAATGCTATGATGTACAATATTCACCAGCTTTTGCACATGGCACAGAGTGTAGTTGACTGGGGTCCATTATGGTCCCATAGTGGGTATTGTTTTGAAAGTGGAAACGGACAGTTAGTTCGTCAAATTCAAGCAGCTAAAGGTGTTCTATATCAATTGTGTCGATTGATTGCGATGAGACAAAGTGAATTTATTTTGAAAAAATATATTACTACAAGACCTTATTCAGCAATTCACAATTTTATTACTTATCTCGATAAGAAGAAAGCTGTTGTATCACTTAAATTATTGAATGCGCGATATTTTGGACCATATAAGCGAACAACTCTGCAATGGATTCAACAATTAGGACTTTCAAATCAAAGCAGGACATACAGAAAGATGGTGAAAAATAAATGTCTCTACACATCCTGTAAAAAACGAAACCTGCGTTCTAACAATTCTTTTGCTATCACAAAAACAGGAGTTTATATTCGTTTAGTTGAATTTATAATTGACGAGCCTTCAAGAATAGAAAGCACTCTATGTAATCAAGTTAATGTAGAAAATATATTTGAGGGATTAACAGTTGTAAAAAAAATTGTAAATATCGATGATGAAGTACAGATTATAAAAACTGATGACATAGATCGAATATGCGTATTCATCGACACGGGAGATAACAAATATATCTGCTCAGTACCAAATTTATTTATATATTGAATACCATTTTTGTTTTCTTAAATATACTTCGAACTAAAATAAAAATGTTGCTTCAAAATATTGGGAAGAGTTTTATTTAAATATTTTCAAAAATTTTATTGTAATATCGAAAAAATATTGTTCATAAAAAATTATCTTTTTTGCGTATGAAGGCGTAAAGTGGTGTTTTACGGTGCGGACGTATAATTTCATTCTATAATACATCATATGAAGAGCAAAAACGAATTTATCACTCTCATCATAATAAAACATTGCGCCGTGTAAAATTTTCCACCTTATTTATTATTGTTAGTACTAAAAGATTTTTATAATTATTATAATACGCCATTTGCATCAAAATGAAGCCTTCAATAAATGCTTATACAAAATTTGCAATCCCGAAACGGCTTTTATTTTCTTTCTGTACTAATCACATTATTTTGGTTGAACGCGGAGTTTTGAAAAACCACATGGCTTTAGAAAAATCACATGGTTTTAAAAAAATCACATGGATTTAAAAAGCCACATGGCTTTGAAAAATCACATGGCTTTAAAAAATCATATGATGATTTGAGACAAAAAGCCATATGGCTTAACCATCTAATAAAATCATGTAGTTTTACCACATGGTAAAACTACATGGTAAAACTACATGATTTTTTCCAACAGGGATCAGATCCGTTTTTCGACTGCTAAAATAAAACTAGGCCTGTTCATTCTCTATAAATGGATATACAGACTTCTAATAAGAGTAGAATGTTGCTCATTAAGTTATAAAAAATGAACATCTTTCATTATTTTTTTATAAGCGTTTTATTGCAAAATTCGAGCCGGCTGCTAGCGTATCTGCTCCGATTTTCGACTGCTAAAATAAAACTAGGCCTGTTCATTCTCTATAAATGGATATACAGACTTCTAATTAGAGCAGAATGTTGCTCATTAAGTTATAAAAAATAAACATCTTTCATTATTTTTTTATAAGCGTTTTATTGCAAAATTCGAGCCGGCTGCTAGCGTATCTGCTCCGATTTTCGACTGCTAAAATAAAACTAGGCCTGTTCATTCTCTATAAATGGATATACAGACTTCTAATAAGAGCAGAATGTTGCTCATTAAGTTATAAAAAATGAACGTCTTTCATTATTTTTTTATAAGCGTTTTATTGCGAAATTCGAGCCGGCTGCTAGCGTATCTGCTCCGATTTTCGACTAGTAAAATAAAACTAAGACTGTTCATTTTCTATAAATGGATATACAGACTCCTAATGAGCCCAGAATGTTGCTCAGAAGGTAATAAAAAATTAACACCTTTCATTATCTATTTATAAGCGTTTTATTGCAAAATTCGAGCCGGCTGCTAGCGCATCAGCTCCGTTTTTCGACTGCGAAAATAAAACTAGGCCCGTTCATTTTATATAAATGGAGATACCGACTCCTAAAGAGCCTGGAAAGTTGCTCAAGAAAATTATAAAAAATAAACACCTTTCATTATTTATTTATAAGCGTTTTATTGCAAAATTCGAGCCGACTGCTAGTTATCGGCTCCGTTTTTAGACTACCAAAATAAAACTAAGCCTGTTCATTGTCTACAAATGAATACACAGAGCTTTAACAAGACCAGAAGGTTGTTAAGAAAGGTTTAAAACAATGAACTCCTTTCATTATTTGTCCTTTCAGTATTTGTAAAACGGAGTCGATACCCTAGCAGCCCGTTCGAATTGTGCAATAAAACGCTTATAAATAAATAATGGAAGGTGATAATTTTTTATAACTTTCTGAGCAATATTTTGGTCTCATTAGGAGTCTGTATATCCATTTATAGAAAAAGAACAGGCCTAGTTTTATTTTGACAGCTGAAAAACGGACGTAATGTGCCGGCAGCCGGCTCGAATTTTGCAATAAAATGCTTATAAATAAATAATGAAAGGTGTTAATTTTTTTAATTTTATGAGCAACTTTCTGGGTTTATTAGAAGTCTGTATATCCATTTATAGAAAATGAACAGGCCCAGTTTCATTTTAGCAGTCGAATAACGGAGCCGTTCCGCTAGCAGCCGGTTCGAATTTTGCAATAAAATGCTTATAAATAAATAATAGGATGTGTTCATTTTTTATAACTTTCTGAGCAACATTCTGGGCTCATTAGGAGTCTATCTATCCATTTACAAAGAATGGACAGGCTTAGTTTTATTTTGGTAGTATTAAAACGGAGCCGATACGCTAGCAGCAGGCTCGAATTTTGCAATAAAACGCTTATAAATAAATAATGAAAGGTGTTAATTTTTATAACTTTCTGAGCAACATTTTGCGCTTATTAGAAGTCTGTATATTCATTTATAGAGAATGAACAGGCCTAGTTTTATTTTGGCAGTCTAAAAACGGGCGTAATGTGCTGGCAGCCGGCTCGAATTTTGCAATATAACGCTTATAAATAAATAATGAAAGGTGTTCATTTTTTATAATTTTCGTAACAAGTTTGTGGGCTCATTAGGGGTCTGTGTATCCATTTGTAGACAATGAACAGGCTTATTTTTTTTTTTACAGCCGAAAGACGAACGTAATCGGCTGGCAGCCGTCTCCATTTTTGCAATTACGGACTTATAAATAAACAATTAAGCATGTTCATGTCACGATACTTTTTTAGCAATTTTCTATAGATGTTGGGAGTGTGTATATTTATTTGTTAACGAGTCTGTGTTGCGGTTTTGTGAGTGTATATGAGTTTTGAGGCACTAGACCTTTTTTTCATATATTTTGATTGTTTAAACAATTGAGTAATTAATTTTGTATATTTTGGCTTTATTTAATCATACTCTATTGTTATATAGTGAAAAATCCATCAATAAAGCAATGTCTGTTTCAATAATGAAAGATAGTTCTTTTTGATTGAAAACCACTACAAAATTCGAACTGGCTGCTGGAAGCGGCTGCTAACTTCGGTCTCCTCCGTATATAAACTTTATAACATAATGGTTAAAATAAAATTTTTTATTGTTTAATAACTTTCATTATAATTTTAATAGTACATTAGGGAGATTGTACATAAGCGCTACGCTACGCTGTCGCGTTGATTACTTGTAGACCTCGTCGCTGATTGGCTAATATTTAAATGTTAGCCAATCGGCAACGAGGTCTACAACGAGTAATCAACGCGACAGCGTAGCGCCGCGCAGCGTAGCGTAGCTCTTATATACACCCAATGGACATTGGAATTTGGATCCGTGTCGTTAGTGACAGTCATGCATAACCTTTTCAATTGTTTTATCATTTCTTATGTATGTTAACGTTCAAAAGGTTATGCGTGACGGTCACTAACGGGGCACGTTTGACACGAATCAATGTCCATTGGGTGTACAATCTCCCTTACGATACGTGTGACTTAAGTGGCCCATTATGGCACGGCGTGAAGTTAGCGCTCGAGCGTAGCGAGAATAAGGGCGCGATCCCATGGTGTTCCGGAAAATTAGACGGAACCATTTAAACCCGTGAGAGCGAGAGAGACTTTTAAGGAAGAATCTCTCTCGCACTCACTGGTTTAAATGATTCCATCTAATTTTTCGGAACACCATGGGATCGCACCCTAATTACGGCAAATTTTAAAAAGTATGACGGCGTCACAAAATTTGGAGTTGGTCTTGTGACCTTCCATGGACCATTATAAAATTTGTGACGCGGTCCCTTTACATGTCACTGTGCTTGCCGCCGCGTGTTTTTTTTGCTAATAAGACCGATGATTTATTTAAAGTTCTTTGCAAATAAAGATATTCTAAAATTTATAATGACAACTAATAAATAAGTCAATAACCTTCAGGTATTTATTATATTCATATCAATAGTAGAAATCATTTTAAAAAGCAAATAAACGTTATTTTTTGAAGTATAGTAATCCTTAACTTCTAAACCTATCATAATTAACATAAGAGAATTTTATTTCTATTATATTTATAATACTTGTAAGTATAATAAACAACGCTAAAAAGTGAAATATTTCGTAATATAGTGTGAAATAAAAATGAAATTTAACTTTTTACCTATAAGTACTTTTTTAATTTCTTAAGATTTACATTACACAAATAAATCAATTTGAAAGATGGATACAGAAGATTCAGAACAATATATTGCTGATGGTAGTGGGGCTAGTTTGGATAATAGTGCAAGAAACATTGAGAGCATCGAGCCACAAGTAGAGGAAAGTGATGAAGACGAAATCACAGCTGAAAAAGCTTTACAAGGTCTAGAAGATGCTTGGTTAAATGAAAAATTTGCTCCAGAACTTCTACCTCACCGTATGGAATTTGTTGATTGTATGATGGAACAAATAATGCATATGGAAAATAATTTAAAAAGGTAAACAAAATGGACAAAAATTGTTTTAACAATAAGTCATTAGTAATTATAATTATAAATAATTATGAAATATTTTATTTCTTGTATTATAAAACATTAGTTTTAGTCATAATTTTAATATAGTACTAATAATAAAAATAAGAAAATTATGGATTTTATAACTTAAATCAATAATGAAAAACTCAAATAAATTTACATATATTATGTTAGATTGCAAAAAGATCACGTCTATTGAAAAAAATCACGTGATAAAATTACCTGATTTGGTCACGTAACAAAATCACGTAATTAATCACGTAATATTTTGTTCCAATATGATACGTGATTTTCCAAAAATTACGTAATGGTTTTATTAGAAAATCATGTGACTTTTATGTAATTACGTGATTTTTACCGAATATATGAAATTTCTGACAAAAAATCACGTAATTTTTTACAAAATCACGTAATTACCAGCAAAATTTTTGATTTGAAAATCACGTGACTTTTGCGTAATTACGTGATTTTTACCGAATGTATGAAATTTCTGACAAAAAAATCACGTAATTTCTTGACGAAATCACATGGAACATAGTAAAATAAAAATAAAGTTTCTTCGAACTGTATATTATTGTACTATTATTATTAACTGTATAAACAAAAAATGACTCTCTACAATAAAAATCACGGAAATTTTTAAATATTACGTGATGAAAGAGGTAAAATAAGAAAAATTACGTAATTTACCTAAAATTACGTGATTTCGTCAAAAATTACGTGATTTTTAATGTCTAAAATTTTTTATATTTTTCCGGTAATTACGTGATTTTGTAAAATATTACGTGATTTTGTCAAAAATTACGTGATTTTTTTTGTCAGAAATTTCATACATTCGGTAAAAATCACGTAATTACGCAAAAGTCACGTAGTTTTCAAATCAAACAATGTTGCCGGTAATTACGTGATTTTATCAAAAATTACGTGATTTTTTTATGTCAGAAATTTCATACACTCGATACAAATCACGTAATTACGTAAACTCACGTGATTTTCGAATCAAAAATTTTGCTGGTAATTACGTGATTTTGTAAAAAATTACGTGATTTTTTTGTCAGAAATTTCATATATTCGGTAAAAATCACGTAATTACGTAAAAGTCACGTGATTTTCTAATAAAACCATTACGTAATTTTTGGGAAATCACGTATCATATTGGAACAAAATATTACGGGATTAATTACGTGATTTTGTTACGTGACAAAATCACGTAATTTTATCACGTGATTTTTTTCAATAGGGTTGAAGTTTGTATATAAATATTTCGCTGAATGGCATTTGAATTACTTGATTTTGAGACATTATTTTTCCAATTCCTGAATATCTTAATAAAAGTGTGGTCAATCTTCTATGTCACATGTTACAAGTTGACCCAATGAAAAGAGCAACTATTCGCGATCGCAAATTTTAACACGCCATCTATAAAATACCGTGCGGTGGTATTGAGAAGCTATGGAAAGGGAATAGTTCTTATGGGCCGACCGCACGGTATTTACAGATGGCGTACTAACTTGCGATCGCCAATAGAAGATATAAAGTAAATTGATATAACTTAAGACAATGGATGTCAAAACTAACAATACCATAAATGTCACTTATAGTCATTTGTTTTAGTTTTGATGTACAATATCACAAATTTTTTTTAGTATTTTAATATTAAAATGTAGCTTGATGCATATGTTGTTTACAGGAAACATGAATGGTTCCAAAAAGATCTTCCAACATATTTATTTCCTTCACCAGTTGAACAAGATTCTTCGGTAATTGACATAGATGCAGTTAATGAAGTTTGTGAGAAGTTTAATGTTAAAGAAGCTGAAGTTCATACAGCTTTGCTTAATGGTGATCCTCATGATCAATGAGCAATTGCCTATCATTTAATCATTGATAACAAACGAATAGCAGATGAAGCAGCTAAAGCAGAAATCAAAGATTTTTATGTTGCCTCAAGCCCTCTACCAGTAGCCTTTAGTCCGGCGGAAGCAAGTGGAAGTCCCTTTAAGCCTCATCCTGAGAGAATATATTTATATTATATTATTTTGAATAGCTCGTAAGTCAATTTTTATTTTATAAATTTTTATTTCTTGTGCTTATAAAAATGTATCTTTATTTTTCATGTGTTTTTAAAAAATTTATATTGATTTTTATTTAGTCTGTTTATAAATTATTTTATAAATAATTATTGCATAAGATTGAAGTGTGCAGAGATAACACAAAGTGTAAACAATATGACATGCATGACATATTTTTTAGCTCTTCGACAAGGTTCTCTAAGTACTACTCCCACCCAAATACAAGCTAATAGAGGCACACAAGTCAAGAGAGCAAAGTGGCATTTAGGAATCAGATCTCAGTCAAAACCTAATGATATAATGAATGAAGTTTATCGTGCCATGAAAGCTCTAAATTTTGAATGGAGAGTAATTAATAAATTCAGTGTCAGGGTGAGATGTAAAAATAAAGTAACAGATATAAGAGTTATCTGTTAGATTTCAAATCTTTATCAAGTGAAGAGTCTGAGGATATTATTAAAGGTAATATATAAATTTTGGTTATAGTAAAACTGTGATCTAGTTTAATCAATCATTTTATGCTACCAATATATTCCAGATCCTACTCTACCTCAACCTCAAGCCACAGGACATCATACAATGGAATTTTTTGAAATGTGTGCTTCGTTAATAACGCAATTAGCACGATAAAGAAATAACCACCGTCAATTAAGTGGTACCAGTTATTTTGTCAGATTGACAAAATAAGTAACGAAAGCGGTGACGTTATTGAACCAGCTGATTACCTTATTTTTTTGTAAATACTTCAAACGTTTTTCGATAGCCTTATAATTCTTGAATTGTCAGAGACAAAGATTGTACATTATGCATAATACTACTACTAGTTACATTGCAACAGAAGTCGACGGTATGATTTTTTAAAAATAAAAGGCAAAGTGACTTCTGAGAGTATAATTTATAAAAAATCGTAGCAAATAATTAATATATATCTTTGTAATGTATTATGGATGCCTAAATGTGTAAGTCAAGTATTATTTTAAATAAAAAACAAATGTTGAATGAAAGTACTGAAATTAATAAATATTTTTGTCCGTTTTTACAATAGCTATTTATTATTCTTTGTAATGAACATATGTTCCATTACAGTTTTTTTATTATAAATTACAACACGATTACTTATCTAACCGACAGGTATTTTTTATATTTTTACAATTGCTCGTCATTGGCAACAATTTGCTATAAAAAAAGGAAATTGAATATGCGCGTATGCTTAGAAAAATATACATTTAGCAGTAGCCTTATCAAGAATTAAAATTTTATTATCAGCTATAATAGCACGGGCTAAACAAAGCAATTGCTTCTGTCCTGTACTTAGATTATTTCCTCTATTTTTGAGTACAGAATTTAAAGAGTTTAATTGACCAATTCAAATCTCTGTATTACCTGATTTTCTTGCTTTTATAAAACTACAAGCTTAAAGTTGGCTAAGTAGTTGAGTTTTCATGTCAACTGCCATTTCCATAGCAGCAGGTAGTACAAAATTTTTTACAAAATACTTTCACATCGATTTTTCTGAAATCATCTAATTCTCTAGCCTTTATAAAATACGAAGCTCAAAGATTGCCAAGAAGTTGAGCTCTCAGTCTTCTTCATTGTACACAGGTATAGTAACATTAACATTCAATGATTATAAATTACAACCAGGTTCAGATTTAGTCTTACATGTAATACTTTATTAAGATTCTTGTGCTTCTATATCTGACCGACAGATTGATTGAGCCTCCTTCATAACTAAAGTTACAAGGTCCTGCGCCAACTCCCTTTGGTAGAGTTGATAGGTAGTTACAGATTACAAAAAAAACCCAGTAGTAGACAGCACCGATGTGATAAATATTTCACAAACTAGGAATATGTTTGTTATTATACAAATATCCACAGCAGTGTTTTGTAAATATCGCAAACATATTGTGTTATACTGCTTATTTTCATCATATTGCAAAGTATATTCCTTGCAAAACAGAAGTTATCAAGATGTTCACTGATATAAATTTTTTTTCATAAAATTTTTTTGGGGAGATTTTTATACAGTTTGTAGGAGATAATTATATTTTAAATACCTATTTATTCACTCCTTTCATTTAAATCAGTTATGCATTTCACTTTACAACACTTGTATCAAAATATACAAAATGACGTATATTTCACTCACATTTTAAAAGCCCACAAATGAGTTTCACTTGGAAGCATCATGTTTTTATATTACAAAATAGTCACCTGTTTTATTTTAACAATTTATGATTTTCACTTTACAACACTTTTATTACATACAAAAAATAATGTATATTTCACTCACAGAAAAGCCGACAGATGTAGTTCACTGGAAATCATTATGTTTTTATCTAAAAAAAAAACAAATTATTTCACAAATACCAACTGTATATTTTTCTGTGCTAATTTGCATTGTTATTATTTCAAACAAATAGCTTAACACATTCACACACATGCACATATAACAATCTCGTGTTTCAAGGTTCATACACTGACACACATAAATTTATTTTAAAATACATTTTTTAATAAATTCACTTATTTATTATCCACTTTTTCTATTTTCTTTATTTACCTTCTGTATTAAACAACACTTTTATCTAATTATGAATAATAGCGTATACTTTTACTGACGTAAAAACCGAGAAATATATTTCACCGGAAAACCATGGTATTTATGTTACAAGAACAAGTCATTTTATAAATAGCCAATATTTCTTTCTCTGTGTAAAATCTCCTTCTTAACACAAAAATCTAGTATTAAAAACAGCATTGACGTACGTGATTGGCTGTTCTTTGATGCATTGCAGGAGTTGAAGAATCTATACCTTGATTTATTTTACTGAAATGATTTCGCTAGAGCTACTGTTGCTCTTACTTATATTCTTACACTAACTTGTACTTCTATCCTTTTTTTCTGCACAAACATTAAACTTGTTACTTTCATCAACTTCTTTATATGTAGAACCATCAGAATGTTCATGATAGTGAACTTGTTTCATAGATCTTCTACGATATTATCTATATTTATTTGTCCTGGAGTTATATCTGTAGATGTTTGGTAAGATATAGTCATTTTGGCATATGCTTCAGTTTTGAACAGGTTTGTATTTTATATTGTTTTGAGAAGTCTCTGACGTTTTTCTGGTTTTTGTTTCAATAATATCCGTATTGTCTTCAGCTTTTAAAGATATAAGTATTTGATATTGTTTTGAGAAGTCTCTGACGTTTTTCTGGTTCTTGTTTAAATAATATCCTTACTGTCTTCAGCTTTTAAAGATATAATTATCTTGAAATTGACAAGTAGCGAATAATGATCTTCACCACTTCGAATTTGTTTTACCTACTCCAAAATAATCTTCTTGAATATCTGTAAATAAAAAATTCTCACAAAGTATCACTTCTAAAATTACCATTTAACATTTAGTCATTTAATACTTATCTAAAAACAGTTGTTGATCAACTTATAATCACTTGACGATGTCTTGCGCGCGCTCACATACACAGGCAGTCAGCCGAGTTGTACAAAGTTTTGATCCCGTTCGATGCGTTGTCGATGTGCCGGCGGTTGCTTGTAACTTTCCGTGCTGCTCCAGACGATGACGTCGTTCTTTGGCAGCGACGCAAACGCGGCCTCTGGGCTCTCGTATAGGTAGTCACGGCTCGTGGTGCAGACGCGGTATCGTCGAGTCGCCGACGCGAGTGTCAACGACACGACACAGTCATGTGCAACTCCAGATGTGCATCTGCGCATGCGCGTGGGTCTACGCAACTATACTCGCGACCGTGACTGTCACCAAGACCCAAGCCTTGACTCACCTCGAAATTTTGTTCGATATTTACAAAAAAACGAATTCATATTTTCGTTTGAAACTTAGCAGGGGGTATAAACTGTTACAAGACTTAGGGCAATGTTATCTTGATTTAGTGTAATTCGGTAGTTTCTTTCTTATATAAGGTGAAAACGGAGCGACATAGATTACACTTATAGCGCCATCTAACCATCACACTGCAAGTCAGTGTGCATTATTTTTGTATATGTATATTTATGCATGCGCGCGCAACAGCAATATATAGATATACAAAAGTAATATGTTTACAATGGTAACAAAAACTACTTTTTTTTTTTTTATATTATGCAAAATTATTAGTGCATTGCCCTCCGTAATGGTACTATCTATCATTCTGCAAAGTTTCACGCCAATATTTTAAGGCATCTAAGAATGGCATTTGAACGAAATTTTCGTTCAAATGCCATTCTTAGACGCTTTTGAATATTAACTTGGCATTTTGCAGAATGATTAATCATGTAATTACGGAGGGCAATGCACTCATGATTTTTCATATATCGTTATATTTTTTTTTTTCTACTAAAAACAATATATTTTTTGCTCGGTCGGTAAAAATTGAGTTTGACACCCCCTTAATATTTGTCTTGTTACATTTGGTTCTAATTTTTTTAATTCAATTATTTGTGTGCCTAATATTCGTAAATTGTTTGCAAAACGTAGTACATCTTCATCTGGTTTTTGAATTTGTTCTGTTAGTTTTCCGTATAATGAATGTATATTATCCGTCGATGGATATAATTTACGTATGGTTTGAATAAACATCTGAATATTTGCGATCTCTACATTTGCTAAAGCTTTATAAGTTTCGCCCCTGAGGTTTATTTTGAGAATCTGAACTAGGTTCTGCTCATCATTATCCGAGATTATTCTTTTTTGCTTGTTTTAATTGTTCTATGTATTCATCAATTGGAATATTTTTCCAGTAAATCAGATACTAATTTTGCAATTTCTTTAAGTGGTAACTTTAATGGTTGATTTGCCATTTCTGCTTAGAAATTTATTAAATTTTCGTTTATTCGAATTCTTACCTCTTCGTTATTATTCAAGTTGTTATCTCTAGCTAAAATCAGGCTTTGTTCATTAAGTAATCCGCCTATGTCTGTGTAATCGTGTTGCTTGTCGTCTTCTAAATATGCTGAGTCGCTAAAAAATGCATGGCATGACTTGGTGCATTCGGTGTATAAAAAGTATTTGGTGATATACTATCTTGTTTTATTTCCGGAATTAAAAGATTATTTATATTTTTTCCACGTATATCTTGTTCTTGTGTGAATTTTGTAATATTCTCCTTTTTGTTGAAATTAACTGAAGCTCGTAAATCTGTTAGTTCATTAATGTCTGTTTTTGAAGTTGATGGAATTGAAACTATTTCCGTATTTTCCTCTGGTTTTGAGTGCAATGGTACGATAGCATAAGTATGTGATAGAAATCGGTTCAATTGTTTATTTGGACGTGATCTTAGATACCTTGGTTTCCTTTCGAAAGCTTTTGTTAGCTTATTTCTATCCTCTACTTGCTTTTTTAAATCTGTGCCGCCTTGTATCTTCTGTTTGGTTAAGATCCCTTTGTTTCCCTTATTTTCTAGACCTTTCTTATTTGACATGACATATTACTCTTTTGCCTATGATATATTTAATATTTCTGTTTGAATACAATTTTATTATTTGTTCAACTATATTTTTTTGTGTGTCTTTCTTCCTCTGAAATTATTTATTTAACAACGAAGTTTGTTTATTTATTTGTTGCTTTTACATCTCTATGGATTTGATTTTCCGTTTGTTTAGTATTTCACTGTTTTATCTCTTATTACCTAAAATACCATATTTATTTATGCAATGATTATTTAACTAACTAATTTGTTTTATATTATTATTCACTTTCTTGAGCTGTGTTGACCGTTGTTCTATTTTTTTTATTTTTCACACAATGTATTTTTGATTTATTTGATAATGATTCTTAATTTTGTTATTGTAATTTGTTATTATGATATTTTGCTTATATATTGTAATACCTTTGTTTTGGTTTATTTTTTCCTTTTTAAATCCTTTTTTTATTATTAATTTTTTTCCTCAATTTCTTATTTGTATTCGACCGTTCTTATTTTTCACGTGATCTATTTTGGTTTGAAAGATTAATTTCTACAATCACTTATTTTGTAAATTCTTATTAATTTTTGTAATTATAATATGTTAGTTTGTTAGTAACTCGATGAGCAGTACACGTTTATCTTCAGAAGTTTAAACGATTATACTACAATGATACTCTTAATTTCTTACTACAAAACGAGAAGCTCTGAAGCAGTTAGTATTGATATTTTTAGTAATTTTCAAATACTATTTTTTTTTTCTCACTCCAGTCTTATTTTTCGCATGAATCTAGTGAACTTACATTCTATTCTGTACCGGAATGTATTGATATAAGCATTTTCACGTAAATTGTTATAGGCTTGTATTGACCTATACAAATAGCCACTACTCCTATTGTCGGCCAGAGTAGTACGGAGCCCGCAATCTGTGCGCGATTGCTGACGTGTGTGGCGTACATCATCGTATTTATTACACAGTTAATTTGGGTTAAAGATGATTTCTACGATGAATCGAGATCATCTTTTAAACGAGTTAAATGTGCTCAAGCCGTAAGTAGTTCGATTGCGGCATTTGGAAGTACTGAATTCACAAAAACTGCTGCACGTATACTTATCGATTACCCGCTTCATCGCGGTGTCATGTGTACAAAATGCGAATATACACAGTTTCTACATGCGAGAAAATCACTGACGCAATTCTTAATTTTGTCTTGAATGATACGTCACCGGACGTAACGCCTCCCCCCTTAGACTGTTGAATATCGTAGAGATTGAACAAGTGTAATCTAATGATCAATCAGTGATTTTTTCGTTACAAAAGATGCATAATAAAAACAATAATTAAGATTCAAATAATAAAAATAATAATAAAAATAATAATAAAAATTTAATAATTTTAAATAAAATTTCGTATCGTCTACATATTTCTATAAAATAAATAAATTATTTTTCTTCCTAACATTATTCTACACTTAACCCACTATTTTACTTTGTATCTCATGTTGAATACCGATTTTTCTAGCGTTCAAATGGCAGTGCGTGCGGATCACTATGGAATAAACGAGTACTCTTTCTTCGTTATGTACTCAAAAGGATATCTTAAATTGGGAGTTTTGCTGATATAATCCAGCACATAATGTATTATTATCAAACTATATACTAAGAAAAAATTGAATTATTTCCAAAAGAAAAATTTAATTATATTATGCAGGTATTTTTCGTAAAAAAAGGAAGGTTAATAGGTTGGAGTGATTTTGGTAGATTTTGACTTATCATTGCTCTTATGCATCATTGTATTTTACCTTTGATTGAAAATTTTCAGCCATTTCAAAAGTTCGATTTAGAACTCAGGACTGTGTTCTGACACGAGTAGCATTCACATATTTGCATTGCGTATGCCGTGCGTTAGAGTATAAAAATGTATTAAGTACTCAATACAGTGCAGAATAGTGTATCTTATGGAATGATCATGTCAGTATATGACTGAACTGATCACTTCCAGAACATATATTCCATTTAAATCTTAGCAATGTGAACATACCTATCTGAATTATTCCTTTTATTTGTTCTTCATAAAATTTCTTTTATAAGTGAGAACAATTTTTCTATAAGCAAAAACAGTTTGATTTTGCATAAAATTACAGTCAAATTATTTTTATCTATGTTTGTTAGGGTTGCAAGGTTTAGGAATGGTTTTATTTCGTTTTCTTTTGGATTAGTTCTATATTTTCTTATTCAAAGATAGATAGAATGATAAGTTATTAAATTGATCTCTGTAATGTTTTCTACTTTGTGACTAAATATTCATATTAAATAATTTTATTATTTAATAACACATCATTTTTATAAATAATATTTTGCTTATTTCATTGTTGCAAAATAAAAACTGAAGTATTTATTTAATATGCAATCGCAATATTTTTGTTTGTTGTCGTTAAAAAAGAAAAGATCAATATATATATTTTTTTTAATTGTCAACGATGTTATTGTTAGTCGTAGCATTATTTCTAAAATCTTTCATGTATGAATCTTTTTGCTGTCTTCGTAAAAATTTCTTAGAATTTCATTATTCAAACTTGTCTTATTCCGATCGCATTTTTATAAAATTATTAACTTTCTTAGGAAATATAGTTGCTTTTCACAAAATTACTAGCAATTTGGTACGAACAATTGTAGACAAATGATTAGTGATTATAATTTTAATTTGTAAATGTGGTAAAGTCTGGAAAGAAGTTTATCTTCTAGTTGACCAAGACGCGGGGTGGTTTGCTTCAAATGAGAGAGTGCAGCTGCAATTATAATTCTCTATTGCTGTATTAATTTTGAAAAAATAAGAAGAGATTATGATAGATGTTAATATTGAGTATGTTGTCCATATCCTAAAACAAAAATTTTGTGTTATTATTTTTTATAATATTGTCTTCGCTTGTTTTTCATAATTAGTTAAGATATTATTTTGTTTATTTGATAGTATTACAAATTCTTCTTTGTTGATCTTTTTCAAGTTTATTCATATTTGGTTTTTTAATAGGCCATGTTTTGTCTCCTCTTTTGAAAATTTTCATGATATTGAATTTATTGCAGCAATCTCTAGATTTTAATTTTAATCTTATATTTTTTACAAATTCTTTAAAATGTTTTTTATAATGCGATATCCATTTTAGGTTTTTGACGTTTTTATTAGATATTATCCCTTATAAAAATATCCTATAGAAAATCCTGTAGGAAATGCTATAGGAAATCCTGTAAGCATCCCGTAGAAATCCTAAAGGAATCCTATAGGATACTCTATAGGCAGTCCTATATGACATTCTATATACAAAGTTCTATAGGAAATCCTACGTGAATTTCGCGCTTTTCCTGCAGGAAATCCTATAGGAAATCCTATAGGAAATTCTGTAGGCAATTCTGTAGGAAAAACTGTAGACAATTTTACATGGAAAATCCTGCAGGGAATTCTGGAGTATTTTCGTGACAACATTTTATAGAGGTTTAGCATCTTATTTAGTGCTGTAACATCGCACAGCAGAATCAATGACAAACAGTCCTGGTAAGGAGATGCACCCGGGAACTGCCGTGCACGACTGCCGGCGCCTTACCGATTAAGCCCAGTGAGCTCAGATATCAAAATCAAGGTAATCCTTGCCACATTGACTCTCCGTAAAGAGTCGTTCGAACGATTATATCTCACGGCTTTACATACCCTCGCAGTTCCAATATGTTTATGAGAGTCGCGACTGCTGCGCTGCACTGCGGCATGCGGCAGAAGCTTGCTTCTCCAGAGCCTCGTTTATGTATGTTCGCTGCTATGCCACTATGGGGCGCATCAGTCGGGACTCTCATAAATACATTGGAACCGCGAGGGTATGTAAAGCCATGAGATTCAACCGTTCGAACGACTTTTTACCGAGAGTCAATGTGACAAGAATTACCTTGATTTTGATATCTGAGCTCACTGGGCTTAATCGGTAAGGCGCCGGCAGTCGTGCACGGTAGTCCCCGGGTGCTACTCCTTACCTAGAACTGTTTGCCACTGATTTTGCTGTGCAATGTTACAGCGCTAAATAAGATGCTAGACCTCTGTAAAATGTTTTCAAGAAAATACTCTAGAATTCCCTGCAGAATTTTCCATGTAAAATTGTCTACAGTTTTTTCTACAGAATTACCTACAGAATTTCCTATAGGATTTCCTATAGGATTTCCTGCAGGAAAAGCGCGAAATTCACGTAGGATTTCCTATAGAACTTCTTATATAGAATTGAGTATACATAAAAGCTTCGATGCGCGTTTGCTTTCGCGAAGTCGGTGGCTCGCTACGTCATGCTGTTGCGTAGCCGAAATGCTGCGTTCGTTAAAATTCAAAATTAAATCTTTGTGGGTCAGAAAATTACTGATCAGAAATATGAATGTTACTTTAATTTTAGAGATACGTCACAGACGTAACACTGTATCCAATTAAATTGTTATTCGCAGCAAATGGTAGACTTTCTTATAATTTTGACGTGTCTGCATCTTATCGACAATTTTCTACCAGGGGCAAAGGTTTTTCAATCAATTAATTTTGATAACAAAACACCTTTTTTTGTTAGCTCTTTATTTCGACGTTTCGGACATTTAAATATGTCCCTCCTCAGGAACCTAATAACAATTCAATGTACACGTTTAATAAACCAATAATTATAACAAATTAAAAATTAAAAGTAATGTCCGAACTTACAAATAAATTTATTATTATGGTCATGTTGTTTTGCGGGCAACAATCCGATCGTCAATAGCACTATATTGCAATTTTCAAGCTTATGTACTAAAAGTTATTTGTATATGAATATCGGTGTATCACACAGACTACTACCACGTAACAATAGCCATCAGATTTTTCGGAGTGGGGTAAAGCACATTGAAAACGTGCGAGGGCGGGGAGAAGTAGCAGGATAGCACGTGTTGGAAGAAGTGGCACCAATAGTCTCTTCACCGCCTAGATGAACTTATATATGAGTAATGTATATCTATGCGAGGCACCGTTACATACACTTTCACCATACGTGCGCTCCTAATACCTCTTCATATCAATGCTCAGAAATTCGCAATTATTTATCAAGGTATTCATTTGGCAGTCTGTTTATTTCGAATTATTTATTAATAAAATTTTTTTGTGTATGAATAAATAATGCTTCAGAGACAAGTCGTTTTCGTCTGTTGCTTTCGGTATCTAATATCTGAATGTTCTGGAAATTTATTGTATGGTTATTATCAGTAGTATGCATAAATAATGACGAATTCTAGTCTCTATCCGAATATTTTTTTAGACGTTCTTTTATTCTTACATTCAGCCATATACCTGTCTGCCCTACATATGACGCATTACAATTGTTACATTTGATTTTGTAAACGACATTCGCATTATTACATTTTTGGTTTTTGTTCTTCCCTAATATTATAATATTATTTAATTTATTAGTTGTACTGAAAACGACATTTGTATTACATTTCTTAAAAAGGCTTTTTATGAAACCTTCAAGTTCTTTAACAAACGGTAGACTTATGTATCTTTTTTATTGTTACTGTTTATTTGTTAATTATTTTTATCGAATTTTATCTTTTTTAACCGTTTTTTTATATGAAAATCTATTATGTCATGTGGGTAATCATTCTGCTGTAGGACTTTTTTTATAAAAGAAATATTGGTTTTATGGAAACTACTATGCGATAACATTATTGCACGATCAACGAGGCAGTAAACAATGGCTATTTTATTACTTAAATGATGGTGTAAATTGTAATTCAGGTATCGTCCTGAAAAGGTTGGTTTTCTATACCAATTTGTGAAAATCTTTTTTTCTTTGTTCTCAATAATTTCTAGATCTAAAAAACTAATACTATTATTTTGCGATCACCCGACAGTGAATTGTCATTTCGTGTCATAGGAATTAAAAATATTTTGTGTCCTCTATATTATTCTTATTAATACACAACGCAATGTCATCTACATATCGAAAGTATCGAAAGTAAGTAATATCGGTTTTGATTGTAATTTGCTAATACAATAAGATTCTAGATCTTCTATAACTATATCCGACAGAATCGGACTTATGGGATTATCCATAGCTGATCTGAAAGTTTGTCTATAAAATTTTTCATTAAATTGGAAATAATTATTATTTAAAATGTACTTTATAACGTGAAGAAATTCAGAACAATTAATATTTATCTTACTATGTAGTTGGTGCCATCTCTTTTCTATAGCATTAAAAACTAGATATTCTGGAACATTAGTGAACAAACTAACAACATAGAAACTAATAATCTCGTGATACAACGGGATTTGGATATTATCGATTTTTTCTTTTAATTTTAAGCTATTATCAATATGAGAAGGAGGAGTTTTTAAATTTTTTTGTAGAAATTTTGCAAAGAACTTTGATAAGGAATATGTAGGAGAATTTGTTGTGGAAATTATTCGTCAATCTGTTTATTAATATGTGCCATTTTAGTATTTAGTATTTAGAAAAAACTGAACCATTATTTTGTGATGAAAAATATTACGAGAAAATTAAAAAGAATCCCTTACGTGGGCTTGAAAGGAAAACTATTAATTTAATCAAATGGTTAAATAAGTTAGATTTTATTGGTAGTCGGAAAAAGCTGCAGCTAGTTTTGCAAAAATTCAACATCTCAAAAACTTACGGTTTGGTAAAAATACACAAACCTGGTTTTCCCGTAAGACCAATAATTTCCACAATAAATTCTCCTACATGTTCCTTATCAAAGTTCTTTGCAAAATTTCTACAAAAAATTTAAAGACTCCTTCTCATATTGATAATAGCTTAAAATTAAAAGAAAAAATCGATAATATCCAAATCCCGTTGGATCATGAGATTATTAGTTTGGATTCTGTTAGTTTGTTTTGTTAAGATATAAGGTACATTTATATCAGAGAGATAGTAAGTGTATGCGCAGCGCCATCACGCGAGTGAAGTAGTAAGCGTGTAGCGAGAGCGAGCGAGAGCGTTACTCGAATGTCGTCCTCCATATGAGACGGTTGTAATCGGAGAGAGAGCTGTGGACAAGAGAGAGAATAAAGTTCATTAATAGCTGTGTTAATCTTGAGAGTGGTTTATTTGACCCTTTGATCATTTAACACGGTATCAAGATACCCGATTATTTAGTATAGGTCTTTCAAGAGCAATAACATACTGAAATTCTACGAAAAAGAAAGTACTTTTAAGTTGAGCGCGTGGTAAGCGCAAGAACAAAGAAAAACGCATGGGTGAAAACGGAAAAAAGTTAGTCCAAACTAAAAGCGAAAGTGAGGAAGAGTTTTTTGATACAAAAAATAGAGAAGTAAAAGAAGAAGAAGTTCCTGTTGAAAAAAAGATGGCATCGGAGAACGAATGGTTCACGCTGCAAGTATTTGATGGAATGCACTACGACAAGTGGAAATACAAGATAAGATTGTTCTTAGAATTCAAAGAATGTAATGAAGTTATTGTGAACGATGAAAGACAGGTGACGATAAAAGAGATAAAAGCCAAAAATTATATTGTGAACAGTATGACAAATATGACTCCATTAGAATTAATTATTTCAGAAGAAAGTGCCGAAAAAATGATTGAAAAGTTAGATCAAAATTATTTAATTAAAAGCAGTGCTGTAAAGTTGCTGTGCAAAAGAAGGCTGCTCGATTTGAAAATGGAAGAAAATGAAAACTCGACAGACTTTTATAATGGCTTTCAAAAATTAGTGAATGAATTAAGTAATGCAGGAGAAAAAGTGACAAAGGAAGATAATTTGAACTATTTTTTGTTAGCACTGCCTGAAAGTATGTCACATATAGTTGCTGTAGTAGATGCTTTACCGGAAAATGAAAAAACAGTGGAATATGTAAATCGAAACTAGCATTAGAGTCTTGAGCAACGAACTAGGTTCAAAGATAAACCAAAAGAATGATTTAAAATAATCAAAGAAACATAGTATAATTAGATTGTTAGTTGCATCTAATGGTAGTTTTCTTTGTATTACTATATAGTGATCCTAATGGCTTATCTACCAGGTAATGTTTTTGTAAATAAAAAACAACATTTGTCGTGTTTCTACATTTTGTTAAAAATTTTTTTCTTTCCATATAACATTTCTCCTTGTGTAAAAACGTTGTTAAATTTTGAAAAGATTTTTTTGCCTCAAAACCAAAACTTCTGAATATCAGATATAAAATAAAATTCAAGTTAATGTCTTTTCTCGTTTCTAAATAATGCGATAGTTTTTCTTTACTTGTTTCGTGTTGGTTTAACATACGTGTATGCGTGTTGATTCAATGTTCGGGAATCACTGCAGTCTCCATGGTGTGGTTGGATATAATTGGAGCTGGTCTTTGGAACAACATACTTTTTTCAGCCAGACGTTGAATTAATTCGATTGTTAGTTGCATCTAATGGTAGTTTTCTTTGTATTACTATATAGTGATCCCCTAATCGCTTATCTACCAGGTAATGTTTTTGTAAATAAAAAACATTTGTCGTGTTTCTACATTTTGTTAAAAATTTTTTTCTTTCCATATAACATTTCTCCTTGTGTAAAAACGTTGTTAAATTTTCAAAAGATATTTTGCCTCAAAACCAAAACTTCTGAATATCAGATATAAAATAAAATTCAAGTTAATGTCTTTTCTCGTTTCTAAATAATGCGATAGTTTTTCTTTACTTGTTTCGTGTTGGTTTAACATACGTGTATGCGTGTTGATTCGATGTTCGGGAATCACTGCAGTCTCCATGGTGTGGTTGAATATAATTGGAGCTGGTCTTTGGAACAACGTACTTTTTTCAGCCAGACGTTGAATTAATTCGATTGTTAGTTGCATCTAATGGTTGCATAAAAAATTTTTAACAAAATGTAGAAACACGACAAATGTTGTTTTTTATTTACAAAAATATTACCTGGTAGATAAGCCATTAGGGGATCACTATATAGTAATACAAAGAAAACGACCATTTTCATAATTCTGCACTTCAACTTTTTTATTTTACATTTTTTTAAATTTTGCTTCTTTTTTTTTGGAATTCCAATTTCCGGTATATATTTCTCTCGGAATATTTTTTTTCCAAATTTCCCTCCCCCATTTATAAATAGAACTGGTCATAATATAAATAATTTAATAAGATAATTTATTATAAAAAATCGAGATTTATATAGGCTAGGTGACTTTACCGCTGGACATATTTGAACCCGATGGACCAAATGGCATTATATTTGATATAATTCTTTGTGCCCGTAATTGTTAAGTATGTTTTTGAAAACATTGCTTTAAAGTAAAAGAAAATGTATGATTTGGTAAAAATATCATGTTAAATATAAATTTTATTTGAAAAAGTAATACGTACATGCCATAACTATTATAGTCAAATATGAATCAAGTCATTTTGTCCATACGGTCACAATATTTCCTGCGATAAAGTCACCCAGCCCATAAGTGGCTTATCGAGTAATAGACCGGGGGCTAGCGACAGATTTTTGAGAGTGATCGATGCCCGTCTGCCGTTTCGAGAACTGAAATATGTATCCATTTCAAATAGAAAAGTGCAATAAAAAAAACGCGCTCGAGGGTAGCAAGTAGAGGGTCACGAACAAAAAGTGTTATAAAAAAATGGCTAAAATAATGTATTGATGCCCGTCTGCCGTTTGACTGGAGGAAAGTTCGTGAAAAAAAATCCATCGGAAGCTTATCGGCAGACAGTTTGGAGCGATAGGTTCTTCAGGACCCCCATGTTCAAAATGTAAAAAAAAAGTCGTAAAAAAAACTCATTGATGCCCGTCTGCCAAAGTTAAGGTACTTTCAGTTGGTCGAAAGAGGCTTGAAAAACTAATTGGCAGACAAATTGGAGGTGTACAAGGTATATTAACTAAATTGTTTAACTGTCAAATTTTTGTTTTACAAGAAAACAATAGATGCCCGCCCCAAAATTTTTTTCAGATATATTTCACACCGACAAATATCTATTAATTGAATGGCAGACAGTTTCAGATGATAGAACAACAATTACAATATAAAAAATAATGCAAAATTAGTTCATCTAAAAAAATTATTAATGCCCGTCTGCCATTCTAGTATTATAATAAATATGCTATTTCATGACGATTAGTGCACCGGCAGACTGATCTACCATATAGAATAATAATTAACCATAAAAATAATCATACAAAAATAATGCATGTAAAAAAACAATTGATGCACATCTGCCATTTTAACATTATAATAAGCATGATATTTTGTTACTATTAATCTATCGGCAGATGGTTCTGGTATATACAATAATAATTAGCAATAAAAATATTTATGCTATATAGTGATGTATATGAAAAAATGATTTTTTTTTCATAATCTATTTATATTATTGTCGTTGATATTCACTGGGATTTATTTAGTGACTTTTCTTGATTTTAATAGTGTAAATCACATGCACACACATCATCATATCCCACACGCGCGGAAATGCGCCCTTCGGAGCGACTCGACCGTTTCTTCATCCGTCCGTTACGAATTGTACTCACTCACACTGTTCATACACACACATACCATACACCCAGACCCCTCTATCCCACCACTTCTCCCTTGGGCTGCGACCTTGCGAGTTTCTGCTCGATCTATAGGGATCGTCACTTGAACTGTGAGTCTCTGTTCAGAGTCTATTCCTACTTCTTGGAAGGCAGATGTTCCAGGCTCCGAAATTTTCTCTCGGCTGTACGGCGTAGGTAATTAGTTTCTTTCTTCCGTGCAACATGTCTTCTGAGGAGAGTGAGAACTCTAATTCTGAAGAAAAAATTAAGTGTTTTTTGTGCCATGGAACAGACAATGTCAAAGCATTTAATTCGAAAACTTTAACAAAATGCAAAGAGACATTAGCGGTGAAAATAACGTTAAGAAATAATGAGCAGTTTAAGGACATTGTTCTTCCGGAAAACGAAGCGGATAATTCCATTGGGTATCATTCGAGGCCGTGTTACAGTAGTTTCACGTCAGTGCAAAAAAAATACAAATCGACAGAAACGGTCAATACAAATCAGTAAGTAAATGTTTTCATTTTTCAATCGTATTTACGTGTTCTATCTCTGTCCCTCTCTCTCTCTTTCTCTCTCTCTTGTTTTCTCTTTTTCTTTTGCGCGGAAATTTCGCGCGCGTACACGACGGTTGACTCCAAAACGACTTTTGATTTTTTACAGCCAGTACCTAATCTCTAAATTCGAATAAATGCAATTCACTTTGAATAACTGAATAGTCACTTTTAATAAGTCCAGATCCGTTCACTTATTGAAAACGTGAACGGATCTGGACTTATTAAAAGTGACTATTCACATATTCAGAGTGAATTTCCATATTATTTGAATTTAGAGAGTATTATTTCCTTAAAAACGGTTACATATTTTCGGTTAAATGTTATTGTAGAGTTATGAAAGTATATGTATACTAATATACCTATACATCGCTGCGCACCTGGCTAGCACGCGCGTACGCGGCAAGGAGAGAGGGGACCGCCGAGTCGAAGTCTGGCAATATATATGTATATGGGTGTGTGTGTGCGTGTGCATATATATATATATAGCACTGTCTCGCTTTCTCTCTCGCAATCTCCCTCTCTCCCTCTCTCTCTCTCTCTCTCTCTCTCTCTCTCTCTCTCTCTCTCTCTCTCTCTCTCTCTCTCTCTCTCTCTCTCTCTCTCTCTCTCTCTCTCTCTCTCTCTCTCTCTCTCTCTCTCTCTCTCTCTCTCTCTCTCTCTCTCTCTCTCTCTCTCTCTCTCTCTCTCTCTCTCTCTCTCTCTCTCTCTCTCTCTCTCTCTCTCTCTCTCTCTCTCTCTCTCTCTCTCTCTCTCTCTCTCTCTCTCTCTCTCTCTCTCTCTCTCTCTCTCTCTCTCTCTCTCTCTCTCTCTCTCTCTCTCTCTCTCTCTCTCTCTCTCTCTCTCTCTCTCTCTCTCTCTCTCTCTCTCTCTCTCTCTCTCTCTCTCTCTCTCTCTCTCTCTCTCCCTCTCGATCTCTCTCCCTCTCTCTCTCTTTCTCTCTCTCCCTCTCTCTCTCGCTTTCTCTCTCTCTCTTTCTCTCTCTCTCATTTTTAAATTTACTTTTTGCAGGCAAGGCGATGAACTTCAAAATATTGATGAGAGTGACCAGCAACAGCAAGAGTCGTCTTCGCAAAAAGATGGACGTGATAGTAATTGTATTTTTTGCCAGCGAGAATACAAAAAATTACAGCGAAGTAAGAGGTATGAGAAGTTATCGTTCGGAGATCATGAGCATTTCAACATTATCAAAGATTATGCCACTCAATGGAACGATATTGAATTATTAATTCGATTAGATGAGCATGTGAATAGAAACGATAAAGTGCCGTATCATAAACATTGAAGGCTAGTCGGAATTTCTCTGGAACGCAAAATAGACATCGAAAAGGTACTTGAGGCAATTAAATAATAACTAAAACGTATTTAACCAAGAAATTTAAGAAATGTTTATTTTTTTTCTGATTTTGTCTTATCCATTAACGCCAGTGCCGCTCGCACTCTGCCATTTAGATGGTACTATTGTACATACCGATAAATCTGTCCTCACACGACTGTTAGAGAGACAAGTGGAAGAGCACCATGTACCGGAAGCTACTGATATCCTGTTAATTGATGGTTTTTTTTGTTATATTCACAAAAAAATCTGCCACAAAAGTTTGGAGATGTTGCTATCGAAATATTAAAACGAATAACACATGCAAACACCGGAAAAAAAATTTTCATCTTATTCGATACATATCATACTCCATCGATCAAGGATTACGAACATATGCTGAGGCATAATTTTCAGAAAGATTATTGCATTTCAGGTGAATATAATGATTAATTCATTATTATTTCAATATATGATAATAAATTGAGGTATATTAATGTTTGCAAAATCTGAATTTTTAGGCCCAGAGCAGAATCGACCAGCGGATTTTGCCGCTGAATTAAAAAATATGAATTTTAAGACTGCTTTCGTTAATTTTCTTATTGAACATTGGAGCACTGACGGAGTGGCAAAATTCATTGCCGAAAGAGAAATTTACATTTCTTTCGATAAGTGTTATAAATACAGGGCTGTCAGTTGAGTCGTTACAATGTCGGTTGTTAATGAATTCACCTGTACTGGTCATGAGGAAGCCGACAGCAAATTTGCGTTTTTCATGAAAAAGTGTGATGGGCCGAAAAATATTTTAATTAATTGTTGCGATACAGATATTTTAGTCATAATTTTAGGAAATATGGTCCATTTTGATGAATCATTAGAAATATGTCTGAAGTTTGGAACAGGCAATAATATGAGGTACATAAATGCCACCCAAATAGCCAAAGCTATCGGACCGCAGGCCTATGCTGCTCTGCCAGCACTGCATGCCTTCACTGGGTGTGATTATAACCCATCCTTCTATAAAAAAGCCAAGTCGAAACCATTCCAGTTATTAATGAGCAGCGATGAATCCAAGGTGACCTTTGCGAATATACTGGATTCGGCAAACCACCAAACAATTGAAAAATTTGTATATCAAATGTATGCCACGCAAAAAAATGGATTGAAAAAAAAGGTATGATTTTTAAAATAGTTTTTAATATTCTTGTGTATACTTAACTAAAATAAATAAATTTTATATTTTTTATTAATTTAATTAGATTCAGTGAATGATGCCCGGCTGCATTCATTTGCAAGGAATTATGCCGTAGTTGACGATATGGAGAAATTTAAGAAAAATGTTGGCAATTTTGATGCTGGCATACTTCCTCCGAGTCAACGCGAACTCCATCAGCAAATTTTAAGAGCAACGTACATTGCATCGGTTTGGTACAACGCAACGTTATGTACGCCGACAACGCTCAATCCACTTGAGTATGGATGGAAAATTTCGGAAGAAGATGCAAGCAAGTATACCTTCAAATGGTTTGAAGGAAGTGAGATGCCTGAGTTAATCGAAGATGTACTACTTGAAGCAGAGAGACCTCGTGCAGGTATGTTCAAAAAATAGAAACTATAAAAATCTTTAATTTTTTCATAAAAATAATATAAATTTTGTTAAACTTTCAGATGAAGAAGAAAATTATTCTGACGGCAGTAGTTGGGGTACACTTCTGGCAGACAGGGGGCGTGGCCTAATGGCGCCAGTGAAGAGATAAGAGGTGTCGGGTAGATATAATCTTGGGGTACGGTTCTGGCAGATGATAATCTTGGGGTACGGTTCTGGCAGTTGGGGAGGTGGGAGAAGTGGGTGGAGTGGGTGACGATGGGTGGTGGGAGGAGGTGGGTGGTTGTGGGTGGTGAATTTTTAAAAAATTTGAATATTTGCATATTTTTGCATACTGATTTAGAGATGGGGAGAAATTTGCATAAATTTACATATTTTGTCACATTGGTGTTAGGGAAGGATATTTGCATAAATTTAAATAAATAATTTATGATTGTTTATAACAATTAAAAAAATTTTTGAAATTTGAATATTTTTGTTATGATAATCTTGGGGGTACGGTTCTGGCAGTTGGGGAGGTGGGAGGAGTGGGTGGAGTGGGTGACGATGGGTGGTGGGAGGAGGTGGGTGGTTGTGGGTCGTGAATTTTTAAAAAATTTGAATATTTGCATATTTTCGTATACTGATTTAGAGATGGGGAGAAATTTGCATAAATTTACATATTTTGTCACATTGGTGTTAGGGAAGGATATTTGCATAAATTTAAATAAATAATTTGATTGTTTATAACAATTAAAAAAATTTTTGAAATTTGAATATTTTTGTTTTGCACAGTGTCAATAAATTTGCATACATAATTATACATTTAAATAAATAATTTATGATTGTTTATAACATTTAAAAAATTTTTTAATTTGAATATTTTGTTTTGCACAGAGTCAATAAATTGGCATAAATAATTTCCAATTGATTATAATATTTTAATAACTTTTTTTATTAATATTTAAAAGTGGAGAATGTTGTTTTGTAAATTTATAAATAAAAAGAATGAAAATCAGTAAGATGATAAGGATGGATGGATGTTTGGATCGGAGTGTGTGAGAAAAATAACCAGGTATATTTTTTGAAAATTCGGTTTTATTTTTTCAGAGATAAGATACAATATACATTTTTGAAAAATAGATATGTGTACATGTGATAAGATATATCGAAGATACAATAAGTGAGATTATAAGAAATGTCTTACAGATTTAGATTTACAGCATTGATTATGATGATTACATGTTATTTTATTATGTAAAAATTTCTTATTATTAATAATATTGTTGTACATTGATACACTCAACACATCGTTAGCTCTGTAATTATTGGTAAATAGTGTACAAAACATATTAAGAGAATAATCATTGCACATATAAAACAAAAAATCGATACAGTAATGGCCACACACGTCAGAATCGAGACACTGTAGTTGTTGTATGTTCCACTCGTACACGACACAATTTCTTCGGAGTCTATTGATGTGATGTGGAACTGATGGGGGTAATCCGTAGCTGTCGAAGAAAACTCCATGTCCATCTTTGTCGATGTAGATGGCCACCCAATGTGAACCAGGTTTATGGCTTTCGTCGTCATTAGCAACAAGGGCACAGGGGCGTGTCAACACAATCGGTATTTTGTTCGCTGGAAATACGCCTAGAGTCTGTGCCGGAATGTGTCGTAGAGCTTGCTGTAGTTGAAGTGAGTTCATTCTTGATGCTTGAGTATAGGTTTTGGTCGTGAGAGATATCCCCACCTTTTTCTCCGCCTGTCTCGTTTGTAGTAGTAGTAGTAGATGAGGGGGTAGGGCTGACCTGTGTTGTCGTCGTCGTTGTGGAATAACTAGTTTTAAGGTTTTTCATTTTAGCACAAAGATTATCGAGGTTCTGTAGTTGTTGGGCGTCGGCTATGTCTCTTGGCATCGGTGTTGGCGAATGAAGCGTTTTCATAAGCCATATTCGTATTTTATATGCGAACCCTAGGGCGCAGGCAAAATATTCTCTTTTTTTGCCATGATAAAACCAGAAATGTTCATTCACGCGCGGTAGATTTTTGAAGGAAGGACACGAGTATTCTTCCAGATTGATGATTTGTCTTGAAAGAATATTTTCAAGAAAATATTGTTTTTGATAACCGCGAACGTAAATGCGAACAGCGTTCCTGGCTACTTCTTTGAGACCATCAATTACATCTTCTAAAGTAGATTCACCATCGAACCACTCGATACCGTGTTGATAGACGGATAAATAACTGTTTGTAGCGAGTATGCCTTTTGGTAAATTACTACTTTTACACGGTGGTTTAATTATCCAATGTGCAAAATAATTACAGTCAACTCCAATGACAGCGATTTCTTTTGGTAGGAAATCACCATTTTTATCGTGAAATGCTTGAATATCTATTATAAAATCGAGTTTTTCCATGGTAGCGTCCACGTGTGTATAGTTACCCCTCGAGCTGTTTGAGCAGACTGATAAGTGTGGCGGTATGCTTCGTGGCTGTTTACGACTGTGGTCTCCCTCTCTTATTCTTGAGCGTCAGGGATAGGGGCTTATGAGTTATAGTCGGCGATAACCTGTCTGGACGAATCAATTTCTAGCACGTTGTCGTATTCGGCGTAAAGTACACAGTTTATTGTTTGTGTCAAAGCTTTTTCGAAGCCGACTTCTATTCTGATAGTACCGCTTTTTACCAAATTCCAATGATTGGCAAAGTGTGCAGACAAATCCGGTGTTAAATCGAATGCGAATAGACAGTAACCGTTAGCGTAATCCAAGCGATTTATATCATTTCCCTCGTTCATATAATGTATACCAGTTCCAGAGAATAAGGTATGATAAGCTTCGACGTATTGAGGTGAGTTTCCGGCAAACTTTGGTTGCAAAGGTTTGTTAGGAATCTGGGCACCATCAACGTATAACGAAAGAAAATTGATTGAAAAATTTTGGAAATTGAATGGGTTGAGAGTCCGATCCCCATTGAAAGCTTTATTATTTACAAAACCCAGTATAATTCTTTTCGGTAGTTGGCCTAAAATAACGTTTTCTAAATTTTCACCAGTTATTCCACTATGTATGGTAAAAGATTTAATTTCCACTCGTGTTATTGGATATTTAGCGGTGCTTGACGCGAGAGTATTTGCGTGAGCTATTAAAACTGTAGGACTCACTTTTACACGACGTACGAGTAAAGTTGCTTCGCTTATGTGCACAGAGTAATTGACATCTGAAGCATCCATTAAACAAAACGTGTCTTTGGAGCGTACGAGTCTCAAGCGAACTTCTACACCGTTCAATAGTAGTTTGTCTTGATTAAAAACATCACAGTGTAAATGACCGATTAGATCAACAGTTTTACCATCTTGCAAGTACTTCTGTCTTTTTATCAGTCCTTGATTTTTGCCAGTGCCAGGCGCTTCATCCATTTCCCCAGCGACATCGTTAACCCAAAGGTTTGTCGTTAAATGTGAAGATTTTGCAGCAGGCCCATAATTGAGTAGGCTTTCTAAATATGCTCTGTAAGGATAAGCATTATTTGCTGGAGAGACCAATTTCTGATTAAAATATACATCAACTTGATTGAACATTGAGTGCAAAAAATTGTTCACAGGAGCCACGAGAGCATCTTTTTCCTTGGTGTATGGTGTGAGTCGCACTTTCACTTTGATTAACGTATGTGCGAGATCTAGATAATCCTCGTTTTGACCATTTATACAAAATTCTATCGGACTCTCGTCGTTCAACGACGACACGGGTTTGTAAAATACCCATCTTGAAGATTCTAGAGCAGTTTGTGTAGGTGGAAGAGAAAACAAATCAAGCTCGGTTTTTAAACACGGCTCCGTGTGACTGTGTAAAAATGACATGTTTCTTATTATTTTTTTTTTAAATATTATACGAAAATATCAATGTTTTTATTATTATTATTATTTTCAAATATTATCCGAAAATATCAATGTTTTTTTTATTTCGATTTTCTTCGTACACTTTTTAACTTTTTGTTTTGTCTTCTTTTTGTCTTCTTTTTAATTTTTCTCTTTCCTATTCGTTTACGTTTGACAGTTTTTGAGCGTTTTTTTCGTTTTATTGAAGAGATCCGACGTGATCCACGCACACTACGCGACTGTCGTAGAGTTTTGTGGGACAAACCTTTATAACCGGATCCTTCCATAATTTTATCGAGTTTTTCCACCGCTTTACGTTTAAGATTTCGTCCTGATTCATTCACTCTATTTTTAAAAGCTTCTTTGAATGATCTGTTATTTTCCGCAACGTCGTTAAGAACATTAACACCAGCGCGTAGAGCTTCTTTTCCAACAACCCGAGCACCTTTTGCAAGAAATGGCAGAGCGCGTCGAAACAGACCTGTGAAGAACGAACCCAAGCCATGTCCTCGTTGTCGTTGAGAGCCAACATAAACATTGTTGATACCTCTGCCGCCTCCGCCATACTGATGATGATATTCGTCGTAAAAACTCATAATGAGAATTCTCTTTTAAAATGTAGCGTCACAGTCAACGTTCCAAACTCGAATGGTATTGATTGGCCAAACTGATCTCTTATATCGATATCTATAGTTTGAAATCTATTATTTAAGAGAGGTACATAATTTATTGAATCAAATCTTTTTACTATTGTAGTGCCAAAATTAAAATTTTTTGCTTCGAGATTTACTATTCGAAGTAGAGGTGCATGTGTATCACCAACTATGCAAGGCTCGCAGAGGTTAGAGTATATAAATAGCTGATCCGGGATGGCTCTTGCAAGACTAGCGGGGTGTTTTGCCACAGATGTTATCTCAGTCGTAGACGCTTTTATCTTTGAAAAACCATCTTCAAAACCTAAAATTCGTTTTACATGGTCTGTAAATGAGACAGGCTGACAAGACTTATTTTCTGGTAGTTTATTAACAATTTCTTTTATAGTAATGTAACCACCTTTGTCGTCATAAATTAATTTTGAACATTCATTTTTATTATTTAAATGTAAAAGTGTTTCGTTTATAGCGCTCACAAGACTATTTATCGAGTTATATGTACCATGTTGAAAATGTTTTTCTCGTTGACCAGCCCGCGCTTCTATTAATTTAGTATCGCGACGACGAAGATGTAAAGTTGTACATGGAATGTAAATTTCTGAAAGACCGACTACCCATTTATCGTACACCATTATTTCTCTAGGTAAGCGTGTGGAGTAATTAGTTGTTGTGTTTAACGGAAAATAACGCATACTACTATTGCTCGGTAGTACAATACTAAATTCGTTGCGATTCATTTTGTTACAATTTTTGCACCTCTCTAGCAGAAATCCAAGAATTAAATTTTTCCGGATAGCCAACCCAACTAACAAAATATTTTTTTTTTTGCTCCCTTGCCACGAGTTTGTAAAATTTTGTCAATTTTGTATACTTGTTTCTCGACACGTTTCTTGTGAACAAGACTGAGTTCTTCTGGATAAAAAAACCTTCTATATTTTCTCCATCAAAATCATTCAGCTTGTAGATAAATAAGTGTTGTCTTTTTAAAACACGCACAATATTAAAGATTTCTTCACTCCAAGATTTTGCAGCACCCTTTTCAAATCTGTTTTTGTCACGGCTTATACGTACGTTATCATCAATTTTATATTTCGGTATTTTTCGATAAACTTGTTTCCGTGACGCGCGTTCAACTAAATTTTTTCTAGCGATGTGAGCATTATAAATAGTTACTGCTGCCGGAGCCATTTTTATAGTACTATGACGTGTCTTGTTGTAGGCTGTTATTAGTTTTTGTAAAATGTCAATGTATCGATAAGTATTTTTATAGGTAAAATATCTGTACATCCGTTCTTTGATAGTACGTATAAAACGTTCAACAACAGCCGCTTTAACATCAGGATTGGTCACGACGCGAAAGATGATATTATTTTCTTTCAAAAATTTTTGTAAAATACTTCCAACAAATTCCTTACCTCGATCGGTTTGTAACATTGCGGGAAAACGTCCTTTATTATTTTCTAGTATTTTTTGAAAGCTTTTGTAACTTCTTGAGTGGTTTTGTCGCGCAACGGCTCTGCCCATGCATATTTGCTCAAAACATCAATGAGAATTAAAATATAAGAAAAACCATCGTTGTAATTTTTAAACGAAGTCATTTGCATTAGATCGCCTTCCCAAACTTGATCACGGGCATTAACATCGTAAAATAAGCGTGGAAATCTTCGTCTTATAGTTTTGTGTAATGTGTACGCATCTTGTTTTGTTAACCATTTTTTAATTTTTTTATCCGGTATTTTCTTTTTGTTTATTCTGATTAAATTTCTAGCTCCGGAAAATCCTGCTTCGTTTTGTGGGTCAAAGTATTGATTTTTTAAAGTTTTCATATTAATACTTTATCCAGAAAGATTTTTGTTTTTCTCGAGGTGTTGAAGAGACAAATTTGTTATTTTTCCTTTTGTTTTTTTCAATACTAGAGTTTCCAGCTTTTATTACTGTATTGGATAATTCGCTTAAAGAATGATTGTTTTTACTTTCAATAAGAAGAGTCTGGTCATTGTCGTCTTGAAAGCTTTCTTCAATAGATGCCTCTCTTTTGCTAGAGTTTATCTTACGAGAAAACGAGTGATTACCGAGTTCCCAAATTTCAGGGTTTCCGATAAATTCTCGTGGAGTTGTAATATCTTTAAGTAATGCTGCAAATTCTTTTCTACCGATGGCTTTGACGTTCTTTCTATTTCTACAAGCGTCGTTCACCAAATCCACTATGTTGGAATTTTTTATTTTATCACCATCTATGTACACTACGCCACTTTCTCCCCATCTGATGCGATCGCTGTTATTTTTTAAATGGTTGAGTAGTAACTGAGCTTTCTTTTGATACAACTTTGGTACGCTTTGTAAAATCGGATCATCTTGCATACTATTGGAAGTAAAATCTTCGTAATTATCTTTGGATGTACGAGTATTACGTCTTTCTTCAACGAAAAATAAGTATCTTTGCAATACTCTTAAATAATCTTTTAATCTGTCATGGTCGTTTGTGTACGTTTTAGAGTCTAGAATTGTTCGCATTTCATTATCCAAGCGGGTCCAATTATCTCCAATCGTTTGTGTGGTTTGCTGTGGAGCCGGTGCTGACGGTACTGATGTGGATATCGAACTGTTTGCCGTATTTACATTGGTAGGGTGTCCACTTTCGTGTCGAATTCTATCAAGTTGTTCCTTAGATATTAATACCATTTTTTTTGCTCTTTCCATTATTATTTTAAAAATATGTTTGAAAATATTTCTAATATTGAAGTAAGCAAAAGCGGTAAGAAACCGCCACCTTTTTGAACGAGAAAACGTTTCTTCCCCTTCCAAGAATTTTTACGTAAAGTTTTTTTGGCCAACTTTCTCAAAACAGTTTTATATTTTTTCAATTTTTGTTTCTGCGCAGATTTTATCGACACTACACCTTTGATCACATTCAGAGCACATTCACAAATATACTTTATTAATTTTTCGTCTGCCGCACGTAGTAGAGCAAGTCGTTGATTCTTATCAGAATGTCTCAATGCTTCTAAAAGAGCAATATATTTTTTACTAATCGGAGGGTAGCGTTTTATGCGTTGAACACGGCGCCTTCGCGTAGTAGACTGATCCATTGCTCATCACACACTGAAAAATTATTTAAAACCGCTTGTAATTTTGTTTTTCCGGAAATGAGTTTGTGTTTGTCGAAAATTTACTGGTGAAACTTTTCCATTGTGATTCAGATTTTTTTTTCATCTTTTTTTTATCTGAATCGCCGAGTAGTTTGGTTTTTTCAGAGCTGTTTGAGCGATCCATCTCGACGACTGATCAAAAGATACTGAGATAAATTTATATCTTCACAGATACATATACTTAAAATACATTCGCATAGGTGGTGTGTGTATTTCGGTATATATACGTACTGATACTCATCATCTGGAAAAATACAAGACCGAAACCTAAATTCGTCCAACGTACTCTGTTTACAATCAATCATTAGATACCCGTGTCCTTTAGCTGTTGCATCTTGATAAGCCTCTTGTACAAATTTCGAATCTTCGGGATATATCTGTCTTGCAAGATGTTGTATTTGTGCTCTATCACGTGGATTTTTAAATAAAACGATATAGGATGCGTTGAGGCTAATGTCGCGCGAGTGTGTTGACTTGTGGAAAATATTTTGTGTAATAAACATTACACTAATATTTTTATGATGACTTCCTTTAGTTAATAAGTCAACTACAACGTTATTTGATGATTCACGCATCAAATCGTCTATTATCACAAGCTTTTTCGAAAGTGGATCGTTTGAATAATCGTCGGTTTTCGGTAAACCTTCACGAAATTCAATTTGCACACCGTCGCCTACATAATTTTCGCTTTTATAACCGTCTTGCCACTCGGCGTAATAAAACAAAATTCTGTCAAACGCGACGTCCGCCATATGTTGCCGAAAATTTAAAAACTTTTTCACAAAAACCGTTTTTCCACATCCTGTAGGGCCACAAATAATACTTGTCCATGGATGTTTCCATCTTATATCCATGGTTGATAAACAATAACTAATTTAAGTATAAGCCAACCACACACAGCTACCCACACACACACACACACACACACACACACACACACACACACACACACACACACACACACACGCACACGCACACTCCCACGCATACACACGCACACCCATACGCATACACACGCACACACACACACACACACACACACACACACACACGCGCGTGCGCGCACTAGGGTGGGGGGCGGCGGCGGCGGCGGGTGATTAGCATACCTGGCATGCACGCTGGGGGGTGTAGGTGTACCCCCACCCCGATGAGCTCGGTGGGCCCGGCGGCCTCCCAGCTTATCTAGCTTGCATAAAGCGCTTAAGGAGGGGTGAGCGAGTAAACAGCTTTTCCAGCCCCCTCGCTCGTCTACCAGCAGAATAATCTTGATCTTCCAGCAACAAGGACCGTTTATTTCGTGCTGCTCTACTCTTGCGTTATTTCAATTTTACAATGAACGGCATTAAATTTCACGAGTCGGAAAAATTGATCGAGAAAGTTCGAAACGTCAGAATTTCTTGTTTTTCTACACCATCTTCTTTTTACGTACAAATAATAGCTGAGGATGAAGTATACCAATCACTTGAAAATGAAATGAGCGAGTTTTACGATGCAACTAGTTCTTTTATTCAAGAGTCAATATTATTCAAAATAGAGCGGAATACATCCGTAAAAAAACTGAAAATACACGAGTTGGAAGTAAGTATTTAAAAGCTAACACGGTTTAAAAAATATTATTTAGAATTTAATTAACTATTTATTTATTTACAGCCAGGAATGTATATAGCGATTAGAGTGAAAGATCGATGGTTGCGGGGTGCTGTAGGTGAAAATCCTCTGCAGTGTAAAATTATAGACACCGGAAAAACTTTTAATTTATCTCGAACAAACGAGCACATTGGAATTTTCGAGCTAGATCATCGTTTCCTAGTTTTACCAGCAAGAGCGATTTTGTGTGGTTTAGGAAAATTTTACCAATTTCTTCAAAGGGGAATCGTTGGACAGAACAAGCGTGTCAGTTGTTTAAAACTTTAACAAAAGGACGCCAACTACGTGCATATTTTTTACAACAAGAACTCTTTTCAAATAGTTTTTATATATTTTTGTCAAGTGTAGGAGTAGATGGAGGCATTGTTCACATCAACACAGCATTATGCGCTTTCGATACAGCCATAGCTAATGTTGTAGGGTTACATCACCCTATCTGTTCATTTGATACTCCATGCTAGTGAAATAATTTAAAATAATTAAAGTACGCAACTTCTAGTGTTTGAAAATATAAATAATAATAATAAGTTCAAGTCGTTGTGAGATTTTTTTTTTTTTCGCAAATGACAAATAAAATGTTTAAAACTGTAAAGATATAAACAATGCGAATGTAAAAAACAAAAGTATAAATGAAAAAAATGTAAGCAAGTTTTTTATGAAAATAAAATTAAATTTGTAAATAAAAAAGAGTGTAGAAATTTGCATTTATAACATAGGAAATTAATTAGGTATTACAATAAATAAGGTTATAAAACAAATAGTACGATTTTTTTGTTTTTTTGTTTTTTTACAATAAAAATGAAAATATAATTTTATTAAAAATTATTAACCGACTACAATTTTCTTAATTCTAAAATAAACGCATACAATACTTTAGACATTTGTCTTTACAAATTTTTATGATTAAGTGTACAAATCATATCGCTTAAGGTTATAAAACAAATAGTACGAATTTTTTCACAATAAAAATGAAAATATAAATTTATTAAAAATTATTAACCGATTACATTTTCTTAATTATAAAATAAAACGCATACAATACTTTAGACATTTGTCTTTACAAATTGTTATGATTAAGTGTACAAATCATATCGCGTGGATCGTTTTCGTTTTCAGATCTATAAACTGTGTTGTTCATTCGGAAATGAATCGCCTTAATTTTATTTTTTTCGATACATTGTAAAAGAGTTGAAATTGTAATGTCTGTAAGTGTGATAAATCTTGTGATAAACCTAACCTCATGAATTTGATCTTTTACACATTTACTTTCTCTACAAACTGTTCTTTTTTTAACAGGGCAATACATAATTCTAAATCTACCAACAAGTTTTACAGTTATCGTTATATTATTATTATCATATTGTATAGATTCTAAGCTTTTAAACAGCTTATTATACTCCAACATTTTTCCTTTTTCTTTCAAAAGTATTAATGAATGAATGATTTTATGCCATGCTAATCCCTGTAACGTCTTTCTATAAGTAGGATAGTATAAACAAGTAGGTACGTTACAAGTGAGTATTTCACACAAACAAGGGTAATCTAGTTCCTCACGTAAGAAAACCTGAGTCTCTGTAAAAATAAAATTATTATTATTATTATCAAAATTAAGATCTTCGATCGTTACAAATACATTTATCCATCGCTATTTATTAAACCTCGATGATTACGAATACATATGGTATTACATGCGTTATCAGGGTTTTTATATTCATAATAGACATTTTCTCTTTGGAAATAAATCATGCTAATTTCATGTTTATCGATACAACGTAAAATCCCCATAAGTTTAGTATCTGTAAATAGCTGAGAGCCTTCGACAAATCTAACTTCATGAGTTTGGTTTTTCACACATACACTTTCTCTACAAGTTGTTGAGTCATTAACAGGACAATATACGCTTCTAAATTTGCCGTACACCTTAGCGTTTATCGTTATATTATTATTAAATTTCATATATTCTAAACTTTTCAACATATTATTATACTCCAATATTTTTCCTTTTTCTTTCAAAATTATTAATGAATGAATGACTGTATGCCATGCTAACCCCTGTAACGTCTTCCTGTAAGCGGGGTAATGTATGCAGTTAGACACGTTACAGTTATTAACATGACAATAGCAGCTACGGTTTACTTCCCTGCGAAGGAGAATCGATGTCTCTGCGGAAAAAAAAAAAATAATTTACTATTATTGAAAAATTATAATGGTCGATGATCTCTGGCACATATATTGTAAGCCTCGCTGTCTATTCCATACCCCAAATAAAGATCTATGTTGTGTGGACGAAAAATAATCGTGCTAAGCTTATTCTTATCTATCAAATATAAAAGATCGCCAACTGGTCGATCTATGATGTTACAGACAGCACGTATAAACCTTATCTCATGGATTTGGTTTTGAAGACATTCGGGGTCCTTACAGTCTATCTTTTTGTAAACGGGGCAATACATCTTTCTAAACAGTCCTTTTAACGTCACCGTCACGTTAAGCTCGATGTGGTATTTAAACGGGGTCATCGCATCAAACAGATTTTTGTATTCTTTAATTAGACCGCCGTTTTTTAGAATTACTAACGCATGAATTAACGTATGCCACGATCGCCCTTGTAACGTTCTTTTATAAGCTGGATAAAGTAGACATTCATACGTGTTACAGACATTCGCATTACACTTACAACCACCGTTTCCCATTTCTTTCTGAATATAATTCCACGCTTCTGTAAAAAATTAAAAATTAATAAAAAAAATGCAAAATTATTTTCTTTTTTTTTTTTTTAAACCCATACGGATAGGATTCGCCGTCGGAAATAAAACATCGTTTTTTTAGAATTATTGAACATGTTTTTGTCTCTTCACAAGTTACGACCTCATGCGTAGCGGTTCTTTTAATCGTGTTATTACGCAATTGAATATTGTTTACCGTATTTTCATTGTCACGTTGTTTTATTAATTTTAATACCGAGTCAAAATTAATTTGTAATGAATTTTTATAATTAATACGTATACCCTTAACTTTACAGGTTTCAAACATTTCTCCTGAACCATTATACACCCGGTACGCGTAAAACTTTGGCCCTCCTGATATAAAGGTTTTTATATAAGAACCTTCACCATATATTTCTAATTCGTCTGTCATGTCTCCTAGTAACGATCCTAAGGGTGGTTCGTATTCCTTTTTCTCTCCACGCTTGCTTACGAATATAACTGAATCAGTGTCGTAATATAATACGCGCCTATCTAACGCGTGTAAATATTCAAATAATTTTAAACGGGCCTGCGCTGTGGTATATGCAGCAATAGCTACATTTGTACAAGGGGAATTTGATGCCGTGTCCTCTTTGTAAATCCAGGATACGTACATAATATCTTCTTTTGCAGGGATACAGTTTTGGACCATTTTTTCGGGGTCATTTATCAGTTTACTTAAATCTTCATATGATTTTACGATCGTTGTTTGTGGTAGATTACCACGTTGTCCGAACTTACCCCAAAACGAATTTAAACAAAGTTTAGAAACCAACCGCATGCCTGAATTTTTTTTAATATTTTCATAGTCGAGTTTTATACCTTCTTGAATTTTGTAATTTTCTATGTATTCTGACTTGTCTTGTTCTGTTTTAACATATTTGGGCCACCCGCTCGCTTCTTGTTTGAATTTCAAAAATGTATTTATATATTCCGAAAAAAGCCCTCCGTTTTGCGACACAGGATCGTATTTTGTAGTTTTATACTGCCAAATTACATCTACTTTTAATAATTTGTAACCTAAGTCCAAAGCTTTTTTTATTTCTATAGAAACCCATGTACCTAACAATTTACGATCGTCAACGGTCTTATGCGAACATTCCTGTTGAGATAAATTTTCACAACAAGACCTACATAAAGGAAAAAGTAATTTATCGGATTCTATACGGTAAAACAGGGTGAAATAATTCGGTGGGAGGTAAAATTTCACATTTCACTATTCCTTCTACGTTTTTGTGAAAGTATTCAAAATTTACACCCGTTAAATTTAAACATTGTGGTCCTACATAAATATCCGGATGTCCTATAGGAAAAACCCCCGTCTTACAAATAAAGGGATATAACGAACAAACGTCATAATATTTAATGATTTCATCATCCTGCGTGTCAAAATATGTTACTACATTACCTGTGCGCCCTCCATAAAACGCGTCATGCGGGTTTAAGGATATCTTTTGCGCAAGTGGGTGTTCTTTTAGAAAATTGCAAAATTCAAGATTGGTTTTTATTTTCCTATCAAAATCACATTCCCACATCTCAATGAGTTCATAACCGAAAGATTTAATTTTATCAGATATTATTATCGTGTTTTCAAAACGCTCTAAAAAACTTGAATTATTTGTCAATATTTTATCGCGATCGTTCGGAAAACAACGAGGACACCCATGAAAAAAACAACCGTGAAATTGGAAGACTATCCCTGTATCTGATGTTATTTTTAAATACCCATCTACTCGTGGCCCTTGTTTTAATACATATTCGCGTGATCGTCCTGCATGTATTATTTTACAGCCTCGAGCTTTTTCCTCCCATAAAAGCCATTCAACACATTTTTGAGAGTGGTTATTGACTCGAGTGTAGCCGTTATATGGTATGAGACCTATCGTGTTTTCACGTAAAAAGTTTTTACGATATACGCGAGAACATGCGCTAGCTATCGTAATACTTTCTGTGAACGGATCAACTTTTCCGGCTTGTAAAAATATTTTCCTAAATTTCATACAAGCTTGTCTTAAAATACAGACATCTTGTATACAATATTTTTTCAATTCTGTTTTTAAATTAAATTCTGTTGTACAAGCTTCTGCGTACCATTGTAAAAACACCTCGCGTTCCTCTTTACTCATCGCATCGGGTGTGTAAAAAGAAATATCGGGATATCTACCTATATAATTTTCATTTTCTTTTTTGTTAAATAAGTGTGGAAAAAATCCTTTTTCCATATCGTCGGGTAAACCAAAGGTTTTTGGTAAACAAGATAACTTCATCGGAAGATAATTTAAACTATCTATAAATATCGTAATTCCTATTTGCAATTTTATGATGTTCCTGCCATTTAAAATTACTTGGGGAACTTCTTTTTTATTTTCAACAATATATTTAAGAATAAATTGAGCGTCAAACGCCTTGGCGTTATGGGCTATGCAAATAAAATTTTTAAAACTTTTCCTTTTAAATCTGATTACAAACTCTAAAAATTTTGACAAACAATCATCTCCCTCGTATACGTGTTGACGTACTCCACAAAACGAACATAAATTATTTAAATTATTTGAATCACTACATGCATCGCAACAGAGCTGCACGACACATAAGTTTGGTGTGTGAATAAACATCGACCCCGCTAAATGTGTGTCTTGTCGTGTCTCGAAATCGTAAAACACGAAACAGTTTTCTGGGTGAACACTGCTACTTTGTTTTTTGTTGTTGTTTAACACAATAGGTCTCATCATACACAAATCGTTTATAGCGTGTACGCTATGGCACTGCTGGCAATATGTTTTACCACACTCATGTTTACGCTTCGATAAATTTATTATTTTATAACATCCCGGACAAACTTTTATATTCGAACAGATTGATCGTTTTAAATTTTTATAATTTTTATTTCGCGCCATTGATCCTAGCCGTTTATGATTTTTAAAACAGTTTTGATTAAAAAATATCCGACCGCAATCATCGCACTTTATATTCGACGAATTTGTACAACTAGGGCTCGAGCTACACGCACTACATACCGCTGTACACTTATGTTGTAGAAACTGACGATATGAACGATTGCACGGTGAACAATAAAACATTCTACTTTTAACACCTAATAAATTTAAAATTAAATTGTAGTGCCTAGCTTCCGAATAATACATAATATTTAATGTTTTTTTGTATATTCCCCGCGATATCGGCTTCCCCGTCATATAACGGCGCGGTACCCGTCCCAAAAGTTTCGTATTCAAATACTTTAATTTTTATATTTTTTGTTTTATAATAAGCTTGAAATTGTGAGATTTCCGGAATACCACAACCTTCGTCCGGATTTAAGCTAACATTACACGTTTTCATTAATTTTATAGCCTGCTTTTCTTGTTCAGACGTTTTCCTAATCTGACTCCATTCTTTTGTCCATGTAGGACCACTATTTTTCCTAATAAAAACTTCACCGCAAACTAATGCCCGTGGTAAACATAAATTATCCGTATTTGTTATATTGAGAATACTTTTAGTATCTATTGTTTTTAAATCACCGCGCGGATCACCCTTCCCGTTAGGAGTTTTAATATATGTCGCCACTATTGTGAAACTGTTATCCAATCTGAATTCGCGTCTACTTTGGCATATGCGCTCAAATAAATCCCATAAATCCTTAAAATTAAAATTATTTATTGGTCGATAGTATAACCACGCTGCTCCCTGTATGAATTCGTTAGAATTCATCGTAACACCTATCACACAATCTTCCCGGCCGTGTTTTAAAAAATTAACTATATCCCGCATCGCGTCTTCTAACCATACGATTTGGTTTGCATCATTATCGGGCTCTTTAATTTTAAAAACGATTTCCCGCGACACCATCCTAAATACCTTATTAAATTTTTCGCATTCGTTAACTATAATGATTTTACTCCTACCATTATTGATTCCAAACTCGTTCGTCGTGGTCGTCGGCTGCGCGGGTCCCCCACTACTGGTTCCTGGGACCGCTTCATCACGGTTATTGATGTTGCTGGTGGTGGTGGTGGTACTGGTAGTTGTGTCACTGTTGGTCTCTGAAACTGCTCCGTCGCCGTTGTTGCTGCTGCTGTTGAGGCTGGCGTCCTTGTCGTTAGCGGTACTGGCGCTGGTGCTGGTGGTACTGGTGTTGCTGGTGCTGCTGCTGGTGTTCAGGACGGTGTCACTAGTGGAACTGGTACAAGCGTTTGTAGTAGTGTTGGTCTTGTTGGTGATGGTCCCATTAGCTGGTGGAAATATTATTTTAAGAAAATAGATTTTAAAATAGAGAATATAATGATATAATACAATCCACTCACCATTACGACTTTTTTTACTTGTTGACCTCGCATCGTCCTCGGCTTTTCGCTTACGTGACGGCGTCTCGTTTTCCTCTCGTGTTTCGTCGTCGTCGTCGTCGTCGTCGTCGTCGTCGTCCCCGTATAAACTAGTTATTACTGATGAAATAAATGATTTTTAAATAATTAAATTTTTCTATTTTTTTAAATAAACAAACTTTATACTTACCAAGTTTGTGATAGTGGTCCATGAGAGGTTTTACATAGCCATCTTCGCTTTTTTTCTGGTTGACAATATCTCCCCCACTGTGATCACAGCAATGTCGCTTTTATGTAAAAATTTTTTATACAAAAAAGCTACATCGACATTGTCCGCATGTTGGAACATTTCCCGGATAATTTTTATTAAATCCTTTTCTGCTAATCGTAACAACGTTTTGAACCACTCTTCTGTATATACATTAGGATTCGCCTCCATCCCGATCGCCAAAATCTTGGCGCAACCCGATACAACATTATGTAACACAGTTAGAGACATGTTGTTGTTATTGTCGTTGTTGTTGTTTTTAAAACACTTATTTTTAAAAACTGAAAAACTGTCACGATACACTCTTCACCGTAGAAATAACACAGACTTCAGCAAAATCCAAAAATAGACACTCGCTTCACCGAAAATCCAGAAACGAAATAAAGAGGTAGAAATTGAAAGACAACCAAGACACACGTTTCTGAGACAATTCGAAACTGAAATGAATACCGCTCCAGTTTTCATTTACCTCATAACCTCGGTATAGCTCGCGACAGCCCCCTCCACCTTCTGAATTTTCTCGTATACACCACCCTGTGTCGGCGCCCTTGCACAGATCTGCTAATAAGAAATCTTGAAAGATTCTCAGATTGTTTTCACGTAATATGTTTACTATATTCCAGAATAGATTATATATCCAACCTAGCTGGAATGACCATCATACCTTAGGCGTTAAAAACGATTATAGATGTATCTATCCCTGGGTTCGGTGGTACATACAGCTCTCAAAACGACCGGTATATTTTTATACTCTAAATAGGACAGTCGGGTGAATCCCCCAGAGACACATTTACGCTCTCTCTCTCTCTCTCTCTCTCTCTCACACACACACACACACACACACACGCACACACACACACACACACATACACACACCGATTATCCTACCACACGGCGCCATCCGATAACACCAACGCCCCACCATTACCACAACACCTATAGTACTGAAAGAGGCCTTTCTTAAACCAGCCCCACCCGGCATGGGGTCATCATGCTCACACCGTTGTCTGCCACGGATTAGTCCGCTCTCGATACTCCGCCCGATAACATCACCACCTCGACACCTATACTACAGAGATATTTTCTTAAGGAGACTGTTATATTTTTCGAACGGATTTACATCTAACACAAATCGTAGTTACGAAGCGCTCGTAGACGAGTATACATCGACCCTTCACGAAAAGTATCTTCATTACCGATCCCGTACATCGATTTCGCTAATAACACTCGCCGCCAGTGTAACAATTACAGAATCATAAAAAATGCTTTAGATAAAATAAAGTGTTATTTCTTCGCAAATATTCTTACGTCTTTTCAAATTTCACGACATAATGGCACAGGCTATGTTAATATCAGAAGATAGCCAATGTTCAAATGCGTTCAAAAATACGTGTACAAGAAGGAAGAGAATAACCATGACCGAGACAGAAGATAAAAGTTTAGAAAAAGCTTTAAATTTCAATATTCTTACAACCACATACCCTCTCAATAATTCAGCATCCAAAAAGGTAATTGTCGGTTTATATTACGACAAAAACTCCAAATGTTTCAAACCATTTATTCAGCTTTTGAATAGTCACTATACGCACGGATTAAAGCTAGATTCAAATACATGGGCCGGCATTCAAAATCGTTTTCAAGACATTACACTATACTTTGACAATCTAGGAAACATCGAACGAAACGATAAAATACAACTCAATAATGTTGATATTATTTTCACAACATCGTACGGTACTAAATCTGTTATATTCGATAAGGGATTTACAAACCAAGAGAGTACGAAAAAAAGAAAAACATACACACCTGCGGTCATCATGCAAAAACGCACTTTTGAAGGTCTAAAAAGATCGGCTGTGTGTGTCGACGAAAGATTTCGTCGGCTTGAACGTATTACTTCGCTAGTGAATAACTGTAAGGATCTAATTTGTGATGAATTGTCGAGAATTATTTCGTCATCCGATTTAACAAGTACAGATAGCGAAAAGATCATCAAAACAAAATTCAAAGAACATGGTGATGAAATAAAAATACGGATTAAAGATGAATTGGACTCTGTGAAAGACCCAGCATTTGTTAAATTCTACTTTGATATTTTGTACCTTGAATTAACTACACTCTGTTCTAATTTATTTTATCATGAACTAACGAGTATATATTGTAACGAAATTTTAAAAGGTTTCGACTCTCAACTCATTTAAATATATATTTGTACAAAACTTTATTTTTATTCTCTACGTATTTGTAAACAGTATTATCTTTTCAAACTCGCTCATCTACATATATTCTATCTTCGATATATCTTATCGCATGTACATATATCTATTTTTCAAAAATGTATATTGTATCTTATCTCTGAAAAAATAAAACTGAATTTTCAAAAAGTATACGTGTTTATTTTTCTCACACACTCCGATCCAAACATCCATCCATCCTTATCATCTTACTGATTTTCATTCTTTTTATTTATAAATTTACAAAACAACATTCTCCACTTTTAAATATTAATAAAAAAAAGTTATTAAAATATTATAATCAATTGGAAATTATTTATGCCAATTTATTGACTCTGTGCAAAACAAAAAATATTCAAATTAAAAAATTTTTTTAAATGTTATAAACAATCCTAATTATTTATTTATTTAAATGTATAATTATGTATGCAAATTTATTGACACTGTGCAAAACAAAAATATTCAAATTTCAAAAATTTTTTTTAATTGTTATAAACAATCAAATTATTTATTTAAATTTATGCAAATATCCTTCCCTAACACCAATGTGACAAAATATGTAAATTTATGCAAATTTCTCCCCATCTCTAAATCAGTATGCGAAAATATGCAAATATTCAAATTTTTTAAAAATTCACCACCCACAACCACCCACCTCCTCTCACCACCCATCGTCACCCACTCCACCCACTCCTCCCACCTCCCCAACTGCCAGAACCGTACCCCAAGATTATCATAACAAAAATATTCAAATTTCAAAAATTTTTTTTAATTGTTATAAACAATCATAAATTATTTATTTAAATTTATGCAAATATCCTTCCCTAACACCAATGTGACAAAATATGTAAATTTATGCAAATTTCTCCCCATCTCTAAATCAGTATCCAAAAATATGCAAATATTCAAATTTTTTAAAAATTCACCACCCACAACCACCCACCTCCTCCCACCACCCATCGTCACCCACTCCACCCACTCCTCCCACCTCCCTAACTGCCAGAACCGTACCCCAAGATTATCATCTGCCAGAACCGTACCCCAAGATTATATCTACCCGACACCTCTTATCTCTTCACTGGCGCCATTAGGCCACGCCCCCTGTCTGCCAGAAGTGTACCCCAACTACTGACGGCGATGAGTCCGATTCCGAAAGTGGATCAGAATCCGAAGATTCTGAGAACGGTGACATCGACGATATGACCGATGAATCAGACAATGATGACTGTGAAAGCAATAATGAGTCTGATTGAAATAATTCTTTATATTTTAATATTTCTTTTTTAAATAAATATTTTATTTTTTTGTTTAAATACTATTGTATATTCATTTATTATTAATACCTACATTTCCTTTCCGTTTAATTAATTGTACATTGTGGGGTGACGATTGAGCCGGAGTGGCTTATGAGTGCTTAAGGGGACAGCGAAGTTAATGTATTTTAAATGGACGGTGGCGCTGTAACTAGTATAACGCTTTTTCATTATATAATTTAGAAAATTTTTATCTTTTTGGATTTTGGAGACTTGAGCGCGCTTTAAAAATTAATGTTTAGTTATTTGCCAAAATCGCAACTCAAACAATCAATTAATTGCCTATAAATGACCGACCTATAAATTGAAAAATTAAAAGATAATATTTTTCTTAATTTCATGACTTGAGCGCACTTCGTGTATAAATTTTAAGTATTCTCCCGAAATTTCAGTTTAATCGGTTAACTATTCGAAGAAAAAACTTTGAAAAACTAACTATCGGGACTTCGGCTTTCCCTTAATGTAATTCGATTCTGAGAAAGTAAACTCCTCCTGTGCTACACATCGTAATTTTTAACTCACGAGTTATTTTTACTTACAAATAGCGGATTTGATAATTCTATGAATTATAAATAACTTTTATTCAAACGCCAATTATAATACTGTTTCAACTTTGAACTGTGATTTTTAATTTAAATGTTCGATATACAAATATTGGAGATATTCTTTCAGAAAGCATTCTGCTATTTCAGTTAGCAGCGGTTTTTTAATGAGTGCAGTAATTAATCTCATCGCATTTTTTGCATAATTATATTTATTAATAAATATTATTCTATATATTAGAATCGTCTGCCGATAGATTAATAATGTTAAAATAACATGTTTATTAAAATGCTAAAATGGCAGACGGGCATCAATTGTTTTTTTACATGCATTATTTTTGCACGATTATTTTTATTGCTAATTATTATTCTATATACTACATTTGTCTGCCGATACATTAATCGTCTTAAAATAGCATATTTGTAATAATACTACAATGGCAGACGGGCATCAGTTGATCTGAAAAACAGCATATTTCTGGTATCTATTTTGTGTCTGCCGAAATCATCTATCGTCAGAAACTGTCTGCTAAGCCACTAAGTTATATAGTTTTGTCAAGATAATTCAACATTGCTTTGGCAGATGGGCATCTATTGTTTTTTTGTAAAACAAAAATTTGACAGTTAAAAAATTTAGTTAATATACCTTGTACACCTCCAATTTGTCTGCCAATCAGTTTTTCAAGCCTCTTTCGATCAACTGAAAGTACCTTAACTTTGGCAGACGGGCATCAATGAGTTTTTTTTACGACTTTTTTTTTACATTTTGAACATGGGGGTTCTGAAGAACCTACCGCTCCAAACTGTCTGCCGATAAGCTTCCGATGGATTTTTTTTTCACGAACTTTCCTCCAGTCAAACGGCAGACGGGCATCAATACATTATTTTAGCCATTTTTTTATAACACTTTTTGTTCGTGACCCTCTACTTGCTACCCTCGAGCGCGTTTTTTTTATTGCACTTTTCTGTTTGAAATGGATACATATTTCAGTTCTCGGAACGGCAGACGGGCATCGATCACTCTCAAAAATCTGTCGCTAGCCCCCGGTCTATAATAAAAGTTGAGAATACAAAATATTCTATGTAATTAGAAAATTTTGTATGCTTATAGGTATATAGTATCTCTAGATACAATTTAGACACAATCAAGGTTGATTTTGGTCCTCTCGTATAAGTTATCTACAATATTATTATTAGTTCATTGGGTCCAAATATATTTCCTGCGCTAAGGCCACCCAAGTCTTGAATCTATCAACGAGCAACTAAATTGTGGATCTCAAAGGAGATGTACCTATAATTACAGCCTAAAGACTGTACCTATAAGTATACAATATTTACTAAATAAGAAAATTAATAAATATTTTAAAAAATTTTAAACATACCTTACAGTACAACAGTGAGTGGTGGAAAAAAAACTTCAATTATAATGAATAATAATGAATGTACAAACAATTTATTTAAAAATTAATAAACTTGTAAAGCCATCCACATTTAAATACTCTTTCATATGTAAAGTGCTTTTGTAAGTATATGTGAATTCACCAAGACTAGTCGGGACTCAAATTTTGTAAGATACTTTTTACTTTATTTTGTTATACGAGACTTGGCATAAATTTTAGCTGAGTTCTGTCAACGGGGACATCATCCCCAAGACGTCGCCTCCTTGCGCTGTCGCCATCGCTATCATGACTGTTTTTGATAGCTGCTAATATCGAGTACACGTGGGCGCGCTCGGTGCCGGCTTCGTGTGATTTTGCTATCGCGGGTCAGCATCGAGTAGCGCCGGCACGAGACCCGCTGAGCATCGTTTCTCCTTTCTCCACATTGGCAGAGGTGTAAAGTTATGAAATGTCAGTTTTCCTTTATACTAGAATACATGTACAAGTTATCGTTATACAGGGTGTGTCATTTTAATTGACGCATCCGAAAATTTCAAAAACGGCGTCTCCTAGAAAAAAATGATTCAAACAAAAGTTCTAGGGTACGGAGGGGGCCAACTGATAATGACCTTCACTTTGACCTTGAGGTCAAGGATCAAGGTCATTTGAAGGTCAAATCGATTTTTTGCATAGGAACCCCCACTTTTGACCACGGAAATGGAATGAGCGGCAAATTTTACGTTCAAGTATGACCTTGATCCTAATTTATAATTTAATATTTAAGGTCATTCTAATGATTAAATTGATCAATGTATCCATTTAAAAAACTACGCATTCAACCATTAATCACAAACTTTCATCTTAAGTGACTTCTAATAATTATCAATAACTAACTTTTACCTAAGGTGAGCACTGGTGATATGATTTCTGCTTGTGAAATTAATCTCAAGTGAAAGGCACTTAAAATTTAAATTAAAGGAGCAGTTTGCTCATTCAGTTAATACGACAGACATACATTATTTTGTGGAGTCTCCGCTCTTTATTGTTCACAGTTCAATAATTTGTTCTTAAGTTTTAATTATAATTTTTCATTTTGCTTCCAATTTAACAAAAATTTTTTGTCAAAAATTATGGCAGACTACCCACCAGCTGAAACTGTTGATGTGTTGATAATTTTCGGTGAATGTCATGGTAGTTACCGATCTGCTGCTAGACGATATGCAGAGCGTTACCCAGATCGGCGACATCCTAATGACAGAACCATTCAAAGACTAAAGTTGAAAGCTCAGAATGGCCACTTAAGTCGACATCGTCCAAGTCGTATATACGACGAAAATGATACACGTGTTCTTGTAATTTTAGCTTACATTCACCTGAATCCGCACACAAGTTGTCGAATCATTTCAAGAGAGTCAGGTATTCATTTTAAAACTGTTTCAAGAATTATCAAAAAAGGGAAATTCCACGCATATCACATAGTATTAGTGCAAGTTTTAACTTCCAATGATCATCAAGAGCGTTTAAATTTTTTTAATTGGGCTTTACGAAAAATTGAGGAGGCCCATGACTTCTTTAGGTTTGTAATGTTTAGCGATGAAGCTACTTTCAAAAATAACGGCGAACTTAATAGACACAATTGCCCTTATTACTCAGAGGTTAATCCTCATTGGCATCGACAAGTTGATAACCAACACCGTTGGAGTCTAATGGTCTGGTGTGGCATCGTGAATGGTTATCTAATTGGCCCATACTTTTTTGATAAAACTGTAACAGGAGCTATTTTTCGAGAGATGCTTAGTGACCATTTACCTGGTATGCTTGAAAATGTTGATTTGGCGACGAGACAAAGAATGTACGTTCAATTAGATGGTGCAGGGCCGCATTATGCACGAATCGTGCGGGACTTTTTGAATAACATGTATCCGCAAAGATGGATAGGACGAGCAGATCCGGTTTCTTGGCCTGCCCGATCACCTGATATGACATCGCTTGATTTTTTTGTGGGGATTCATAAAAGATAAAATGTATGAGAAAGCGCCAACTACAAGAGAAGACATGAAAAATCGAATAAGAGAAGCTTGTGCGGCAATTCCAAGAAACGTACTGCTGAAGACTGTTGATAATTTTCAAATTAGAATCAACTTATGTCTCGAAGCTAATGGTGCTAACTTTGAACAACTATTACGAGGTTGACATTGTTTGATATTGAAAAAGTAAATTACTCCGGAACGTGAGAGGCGAGGTGACTCACGGAAACAGAAAGCATCCCGGAACGTGAGAGGCGAGGGGACTCACGACAACAGAAAGCACCCCGGAACGTGAGAGGCGAAGGGACACATGATAACAGAAAGCACCCCGGAACGTGAAAGGCAAGGGGGCTTAGAAAAATTGAGCACTCCAACGAAGTACTTTCCTATCACGTCTACGTCGTTGTGTCTGGGTAAAGCTAGAATAGGTCTTTGTCCTTCTTGGATCTCTTCGATCTTTATCCTAGATCTTAATGTCTATGTCAAGGCCTAATATTGACCTGAAGATCAATATCATAGTCAGTTGCCCCCCCCCCCCCTACACTCAGCTTTTGTACAAAACATTTTCTTGTGTAGGCTGTGTAGTTTTCCAAATGTTTGAATGCGTTGACTGATTTCCTTCTTTACATTACGCTGACCTTTGAGTTTGACCTTCAAATCACCTTGAGCCTTGACCTCAAGGTCAAAGTGAAGGTCATTATCAGCTGGCCCCCTCCGTACCCTACAACTTTTGTTTGAATCATTTTTTTCGAGGAGACGCCGTTTTTGAAATTTCCGGGTTCGTCAATTAAAATGACACATCCTGTATACATACATATATATATACATATAAATATATGAAACGCTAGTAATGCAGACACTTTCCGGAATTGAAATAGACTTATGCAGACAGAGACCGACTTATACAGATGTCAGAATAAATAGAGAGATTATTTCTGTAGTCACGCAAGACTTGTGCAGACACTGGTATAAACGGTATTACACTTATGCAGACGGGTCACGTGGTCTTATACATTGCTGTCAGTATAAGTCCATGTTCATATGATTATATATATATATATATATATATATATATATATATATATATATATATATATATATATAACATAGGTAGGAGTTTGACCAATCACAACAGAGCAGCAGTCGGAACAAAACAGCTGATCGACGAGAGAAAAGAAGAAGAAGAAAACAAATTTTCAATCTGAAAACAGCCATCGGAAATTATAAACTCAAATACAATCAAAACGAAAGAATATTTTTAATTGAAATTTGTTATACATATAGTATGTCAAAAGAGCTATCCATTGATATATTAGTTGTATGGGCTATGGGGCTTCTGCAACTTTACCCGCGACCTACGTTACCGACCACGGGTTGTACTCCTCGCTAACTTACCGACAGTCGATTCCAACTGATTTTCCCGTCGGTAGTGAGTGCGCCTGCAATACAGATCGGTTTTCATCTACAATACTGATCAGTATGGTAACAGATTTTTTCTTCATGGTAATACCAACCAGATCTATGGTAACATATTTTTTCATCATGGTAATACCGACCAGATCGATTTACCAGCGAACATCGGGATGTCTCATGTATCTCAAGTAATATTCCTTTACATATGTAATAAAATGAATAAAAATGATTATTGACTTATATTATTTTAATATTAACTACAAATTGAATTGAAAAAATATTCAAACTTTTGTTATGTATGACAGAGTCAATGAAATAAATAAGCCATGTGAAACATATTGAATGCTTCTCCTCATTTTTATCATTATTTTATAATACTTTATCAAAGTATGTAATATACTATTACTTCAAGTAAAATGTAAAAATCATTATTGAAATAGATGTGTATTGTTACCCATCGTTAAAGTTAATAAAGTTTAAAAGTTTTATATCTTTGTTTAAATTTATAAAACTACTATTACTTTGTATACAATACAATAAATTGTACAATAAATTATTATTGCATGATTATTTCCGTTTCAACTTCAACTAAACTTTATTAAAATATATTTAATATTATTTATTTTCTGTAAAAAATGTATAAAATTTTTTTATTTAATTATAAATGTTTTACTGAAATTGAACTTTAATTATAATTTTTAGATGAAAATGTTAGTTTGAGACTTATAATAAAAAAAGATGCAAAAGAAATAAAAATCAATTTAGTTTTTATTTATAATATGAAATATAAAACTTAGAAAGATTAATACATAGTAATACAATAGTTAAAACGTAATATAAAAGTAATACAATGTGAAGTCCGAAATAAATGAATTGAAAACAGTAATTGGTTATATAATATTATTTATTGAAATGGAATGTATGTATTTACCAATTCCTATGGCTGGTTACAATGTTGAGATACAATTATTGTTGTTACGCCTCGTAACTGCTCAATTGCGATTGTATTTAAATTATAAATTATGCTCGCTACTTTGACGAGGCTTACAAATAAAAACTTGACTCGAATGTCGTCTGAGTTTGACGGAGCTCTCCAGTTTCCTTGTACACTGTGACTGACGTGCGTGATGCATTTCGCAGTTTTTATTATGCGGTTTAATTGGGTTAGGGATGATAAATTGAGATCATCTTTATTAAAAAATTTTCGGTTGCGGCTTATACGCGTAGCATTTAAGCGGTAGCATTGTGAAATGCTGATTTGTTAAAAAATAGCACGCCACTGTCTTCTGGAGGTCAATGGCTCTCTACGTCGCACGCTCTACGGTACGATGCCTGAGCGAAATACTGCGTTGTATTCTCGTGTTTATATGTCAGGAAATATCTGATGTGAATAAACTTTCAGAATGAAATTCTAAATCTCTATAATACGTCTCCGGACGTAACAACAAAATTAAATCTGATATTATATAATAGTTAAATGTATAGGTATATAGAGAATCGTTTAGAAAGGATATAAAAAATCATTACAAAACTGAGACTTAATGTATTAACATATCAAAATAGCTATATGTAAATATATAAAATGCATTATAAAAGTAATATAAAATATTTCAGTTTGGTATAAATCCGTGATCCAAAGGTTACGCGTTCTCCTTGTAAGTGTATATTAAACATACAAAAAATAGCTATGTATAAATGTATAAAATATATTATAAAAGTAATATTGTGACCTGTCACTTTGGAGGAGAGCGATAGATCGGATTTTTGTGACCCGAGTGATAAAATAGTTTGCAGAATGGACACCCCACGAGCTTAGTCGTTGAACGTGTGTGCGCCTTGCCTTGACACGCCGTGGTCACTGCTAAGTGGGTTGTAGTAAGGAAATGATATTTGGTTTTTATTGGCGGTTCGCCCGTTCGCAACACGCCTTGCGTTGTGGTGCGGCGGGGCTCTTCCACTTTATTCGCCTCGATATCCAGCAGTTAGGGAATGGCTGGGTTTATCTTTTCCGTCCGGCGTACGCCTTGCGTTGTACGTCGGCGGGAGCAGACAAGTGTCTCTGAGGTCTGCCGGAGTACGAGTACCGTTCCAAGCTCGCACTGTACAAGTCGGTAGCCAGCGCGCTTGCTCGCTCAAAAAGGGGAAGAGAAAAGATCGAAGGAGAAGGGAGCGCCAGTCTAATATACTGGGCGTGCGGAACGCGCAGTGAAGCCGCGCGCCGCCCCCCTCCTCACGCACTTAGGCGGAGTAATGGGAACACTAGCTGCTCCTTCTCATCCTCTCTCTCGACGATTGCTATGCTATGTGCGTATAGCGACAGCCGTGCGCATGCTCGCGTATTACCCCTCACGCGTTCTGTGCATGGACTGTACTGTTACATCGCCCCCCTCGAACAAAATTGAAGTGTAACCGAAAATTTTTTCGATACCGTAAAGTCCAGTCATCACTTAAATATATTTACAACCAATACCATACTACTGAATCTTTCTACGTTGCAGTATATCACATCGTATATACTTATTTTTATATCTAATTTTTATTGTATTTTTGCCCCCCTATTTGAACAATGCTTAACTGATATTTTAGATTTGTTTTCATTCGCATCTCAAATGATATTTTCTTTTACAGTTACGCTCCCTCATTTAATATATATATATACACACATTGCGGGAACCGGTACTTTTGAGGATCTATAGTTTTTTTCTCCAGAGTTCGTATATGCTTGACTAAAGAAATAACTCCCTCTCTGCGTTGAAGGTATTAATATAAATCCTCAAAAGTACCGTTTCATACCGAAGGAATTTTGAGGATGTCCTCAAATGTCCGAAAAATCCTCAAAGTATCAAATCCGTGCTGACATAGATCCTCAAAAGCTGCATTTGATGTATTTATCTCTCTCTCTCTCTCTCTCTCTCTCTCTCTCTCTCTCTCTCTCTCTCTCTCTCTCTCTCTCTCTGTCTATATATATATATATATATATATATATATATATTTGTATGGAACGTGACTTATGCAGACAATTTCTGAATTCTGAACTGGTGCGAGACTTATGCTGACTTTGCGGTACTTATGCGGACGTCCGCATAATTTTTACGTGTTAATTTTACATAAGTATTAACACGCGATGTCAACATAAGTCCTGTTTCATATATATATATATATGTATATATATGGGTCGTTCTTGTACTTTTCGGTCATAACCGGTCGCAGGGAGTCAACCGATTTCCTTGCTAATTTTTCTTGTAAAAGTACACATAAAAAAAGTGAGAAAACCGCAGTATTAGCCCCCGATATTCAAAATTGAGACAGCTACACTCTGCTGAATTTCGAAAAATCGTCAAAATATGGGTATCTTCGAAATATTCTGTAAGGCTCATTTTTTGATCGATTTGAATGATTCAAAAAAGAATTTTTTAGTTATATTGTCTAGTTTTAGAAAAAAAAAAGTTTGTGGATTAAAAATAAAGCAATGAAATTTTTACACAGAGGAAAACGTGAATCTAAATATTTTCGTTTTTTGGGTCATCTTTCAACCTCTGTAGTTCCTCGAGTTTTATAGATATTGAGATCGAGTGGTGCCTATTTTCTTCGTCTTAAAAAGGCGTTTCATTTTAACCGGGCGATCGATTGATTTGATTAACTACAAGCAAACATACAGCTCTTTGAAAATGGTCGATTTTCAAAAATCGCAATGTTGGCACCCCTGTAACTTTTTTCAATGAAAATCAATTGAACTCGGATTTAGCGGAAAAAAAGTATCAACCTTCTAGAAAACGACCCAATTTGTTTCGTTAGGTTTTTTTGGACTTTTGCAAAAGTTACGAATTTTTTAAAATGGGCATTTTTCGTATACGTATCCATTAAGGGCGTGTACAACTAGTGGCTCCTGAGGCCAAAATCAGCTAAATCGATGGATTCCCATGGGTCTAAATTACTTAAAATTCATGTATTTATTGCCCGAAGAGTTGAAAATATTAAAAATATTTTATTAAATAATTTTAAAATGCTACAAACGAGAAAAAAAATTACAAAAACTCTTAAAATTAAGCAATGAAAAGTGGTTTTTCAATTTTTACAAATACTTAATCAAATAATTTTAATATTTCCAACTCTTCGGGCCATTACAGCATGAATTTTAAGGAACTCTAAGACTTGTCCCATGAATATTCATGGAATACTCTTTTTTTTAAAGGCTTCAGAAACCTCTATGTTTAAGTCCCCCTTTAATACGTAAAACACAAATCATCAGTTTCTTGTTTGAGCATCCACGGCAAAATTTATATTTCGAAAGATATTTTCACCATCCTATTTTTCAAAACACTGTTTCTATATCTATAAGGGCTCTTGCACGAATAAAGGAACCCGCTCGTGTGTGTTTATGTTCCTTCATGTGTGTCACTGTTCTTCGATGTGTGCCCTTGTGCTTCGAACACCGAGGAATAGTGAAGCACATCGAGGAACATAGGGAGGAAATACAATAGGCGCCGTGCTCTGCTCCGTGCCCTGCTCCGTGCTCTGCGTTATCTGCGCCGTGGTATAAGCATTCAGCTGATTGGTTGATTCCACCCATCCCGTCATTAGATATATACATATGCTCTATGATCCTAATAGAATCAACCAATCAGCTGAATGCTTATACCACGGCGCAGACGACGCACAGCACGGAGCAGGGCACGGAGCAGAGCACGACGCCTATTGTATTTCCTCCCATAAACACACAGCGAGCTAGCTGTGCCTCGGTGTTCCTCCATGTTCCTTCTATTCCTTTATTCGTGCAAGAGGCCTAAGAGCTCGTCTGTAACGGTCCTGTTTCTTTTCCCATGGAAGATTCTTACATCTCGGATCGAATATCCATAGATTAGGTTTTCTATAGATTCATTTTGTTTTTTTGAAGCAATACTTTAAGCAATGAATATCGTCGATCGTCTTTTCATATAGTACAAGTACAATAGACACTGTGGTGTATTTGTAGACACGCCCTAGTGTTTACGAAGATACTATACATGTCTGTAGTGTAAGTATCGAAATATAAATTTTGCCGTGGATCCTCAAACAAGAAACTGATTATTTGTGTTTTACGTATTAAAGGGGGACTTAAACATAGAGGCTCCTGAAGCCTTTAAAAAAAAGAGTATTCCATGAATATTCATGGGACAAGTCTTAGAGTTCCTTAAAATTCATGCTGTAATGGCCCGAAGAGTTGGAAATATCAAAATTATTTGATTAAGTATTTGTAAAAATTGAAAAACCACTTTTCATTGCTTAATTTTAAGAGTTTTTGTAATTTCTTTGTCGTTTGCAGCATTTTAAAATTATTTAATAAAATATTTTTAATCTTTTCAACTCTTCGGGCAATAAATACATGAATTTTAAGTAATTTAGACCCATGGGAATCCATCGATTTAGCTGATTTTGGCCTCAGGAGCCACTAGGTGTACACGCCCTTAATGGATACGTATACGAAAAACGCCCATTTTAAAAAATTCGTAACTTTTGCAAAAGTCCAAAAAACCTAACGAAACCAATTGGGTCATTTTCTAGAAGGTTAATACTTTTTTTTCCGCTAAATCCGAGTCCAATTGATTTTCATAGAAAAAAGTTACAGGGGTGCCAAAATTGCGATTTTTGAAAATCGACCATTTTCAAAGAACTGTATGTTTGCTTGTAGTTAATCAAATCAATCGATCGCCCAGTTAAAATGAAACGCCTTTTTAAGACGAAGATAATAGGTACCATCTCAATATCTATAAAACTCGAGGAACTACAGAGGTTGAAAGATGACCCAAAAAACGAAAATATTTAGATTCACGTTTTCCTCTGTGTAAAAATTTCATTGCGTTATTTTTAATCCACAAACTTATTTTTCTAAAACTAGACAATATAACTAAAAAATTCTTTTTTGAATCATTCAAATCGATCAAAAAATGAGCCTTACAGAATTTTTCGAAGATACCCATATTTTGACGATTTTTCGAAATTCAGCAGAGTGTAGCTGTCTCAATTTTGAATATCGGGGGCTAATACTGCGGCTTTCTCACTTTTTTTATGTGTACTTTTACAAGAAAAATTAGCAAGAAAATCGGTTGACCCCCTGCGACCGGTTATCATCGAAAAGTACAAGAACGACCCATATATATATATATATATATATATATATATATATATATATATATATATATATATATATATATATATATATATATATATATATATATATATATATATATATATATATATATATATATATATATATATATATATATATATATATATATATATATATATATAATTTTATCCTGGGATCCTTTTGAGGATTTCATAAAGGTTTTCTACAATAGTAGTGACACAAATATAAACATTGTTATAAACAATCAGGAAACAAGTGCGTGACTAAAGAAATAATGACCCTAAGGTTATTGACTAACACCACGACGCCTGCGGCGCCCGCTTTTACGGAAAAATATTACGGAATTTCCGAAATCGATGTATTAACACAATATTGTGGATGCCGCAAAAATCCTCAAAAGTCGGTATTTTTGCCGAATATAATCCTCAAAATGCTGTAGAGCTATATGTTTATATATATATATATATATATATATATATATATATATATATATATATATATATATATATATTTTAATACGTGAAATAACGATAACAGTGAATTTCATGAATTAATAACTTTTAATGTTTCTTATTTTTTATATTTAATATCCATTTATCAAAATCTATTGTCTCGTCTTCTAAATCCTCCCTGTTCGTTGGTATCCCCATTAATTGTAATTTGTTTGATTCTAAATTAGAGAAACAAATTAAAACGAAAAATAAAATCAAATTAGAACTTTTTTCTCAAATTTTCTGTTTCTTACTGTGTGTATTTGTGTGTGTGCGTGTCGTACCTTCGCGTTCTTTATCATCCTCCAGCCGTCTCTTTTGCGCCTTCCGTATATTATTTGACGCTCGTGTCCTCTCCATTTTTTTTTTTTTGTTTTTTGGCATCAGCGTCTGGGTGCACTTGTGTACCTTTCCCCGCATTTGGTCCGGTTGGGACGCTCGACCTTCCTCCCACCATCCGAAATCATCTCCGTAAAATGGTGTAGTTAACGGCGTTATGATTTTCTTTGCGCCGTCCTCTCCCTTTCTTGCTACACTATATGTGTTTGACGTGGTTTGGTACGAGGTAGGCCCCGTCTGCGTATCACAATCTTGCATTTGCACTAGGTCTGTGCCCGTTTGCGTGTCGCTATTGCGTTTCATCGATGCCATACGTTTTACTGGTTCTTCCTTTTATGAAATGTACCGGTCGACTGATGATCTTGTGTCAGGATTTTGACTCTTTCTTTTAGTTTTAGTCTATGTTGTTCTCTGTGTATTCAAGTTTCTATGTTTTTGTCTGCGTGTCTATATATGGGAGCGTCCAGCAGAAACGGGCCACCGAGCGCGCGCGGTGCCTTTTTTCGCGTAAAAGGCGCTCTGTTTAACTCGTTCATAATCGTATGTTGCGTCTTTGAAAAAAAACCAAGGACCTATATCGATAGATTTTTTCCTGCTCTTTCCAATGGTGTGATTGTTTTTATTGCGAAACGCTTTCTTCCGGACGAAAACTCGAGTTGAATATTGAAAGCCATTTTTTTCAAAGTATATCATGTTTTTTTTCAAAATAAACTACACCATTGGAAAGTACAACTCTTAAGCTTCAAAACCCTATCTTGGAGAAGTTGGAGAAATAAAGGGTTTAAAAGTAACAACATGAAAAAGACAGCGCCGAGGGTCCGCGCGGGCCCCTCGCGCCTGTGCGTACGGCACGTTTAAGTGCACGCTCTATTCAATTCGCTAATAATCGTGTACCAAGTCTCTGAAAAAAGAACTAAGGACATATATCGATAGATTTTTTCCTGCTCTTTCCAAAGGTGCTATTATTTTTATTCCGAAATGCTTCTGTTCGGGATTAGTACCCGAAGTGCCCGCTAGATGGCAAGCACCAAGCGCGCTACAAAAGCAATGCCAGACGAGAAAGTTTACGGAAAGTATCCGACAATTATATATTGACGCCCCAAGATTTATACAAATGAGCAACTGAGTATTTCAAAAATATTGAGTGCTTTTTTTCATCAAAAGACGATTACTTAAAGGCTACAGAAAAGCTACAAAATAGGCTAGCCTCAGCTAAGACAATACCTGAAACTCAATTGTTTCATTGTATTAAATTATTAAATGATGCCAAAAAGTTAGAACTTAAAAGATTTTCAGCGTCAGAAGATTCTCGATTATATCCACCGATCAAAAAAGAAAAAGTACTTAAAACTTAAACAAAGAAACAAGCGGATGTCGCAAAAAGGACAATTCTTATAAAATCAAAAAAATGTAAAAAAATTAGAATTTAAAGGAAAAGGTAATATTGTTATGCCAGATTAAACAATCTACAAGGTTATTTTAAATTTCTGTTTCACTGCTTTTAGTGCGTTCATGGATATTTTTATGTTTAATATATTATGTTTTTCAAATTTTGTTATATAAATGAACAAAGTTCATTGTAATATTATACTAACTGTTACAACTAGATCCACAAAATTATGTCCACGCATTGGCATGGTAAGTTACAAAACATTTTATATTTACAAAAAAGAAAGGGCGAAATAGCACATCGCGTGTATTAATCCGCCCTTGAGCATAGCGTAAAAAGTTCGGGCAGCCGCTGTCTTTTTGATATTACTATTTTTGAACTTTTCATGTTTCAACTTAAAAATATAATATGTTATAGTTTAAGACTTGTACTTTTGAAGAATATAATTCATTTTGAAGAAACGACTGATATTTTATTGAAAAAATAGAGTTTAAACATTCAAATGGAATTTTCAACTAGAAGGAAGCATTTCGGAATAAAAATAATAGCACCATTGGAAAGAGCAGGAAAAAATCTATCGATATATGTCCTTAGTTCTCTTTTCAGAGACTTGGTACACGATTATTAGCAAATTGAATAGAGCGTGCACTTGAACGTGCCGTACGCACGGGCGCGAGGGGCTCGCGCGGACCCTCGGCGCTGTCTTTTTCATGTTGTTACTTTTAAACCCTTTATTTCTCCAACTTCTCCAAGATAGGGTTTTGAAGCTTAAGAGTCGTACTTTCCAATGGTGTAGTTTATTTTGAAAAAAAACATGATATACTTTGAGAAAAATGGCTTTCAATATTCAACTCGAGTTTTCGTCCGGAAGAACGCGTTTCGCAATAAAAACAATGGCGCAATTGGAAAGAGCAGAAAAAAATCTATCGATATAGGTCCTTGGTTTTTTTTTCAAATACGCAGCATACGATTATGAGCGAGTTAAACAGAGCGCCTTTTACGCGAAAAAAGGCACCGCGCGCGCTCGGTGGTCCGTTTCTGCTGAACGCTCCCATATATGTATTTGTATGTGTGCTTGCCCTCGCGTTTCTTAGCTTTGTTTACTTTTGTAACCGTTTCACTTTCCCTTCATAATATTTCCTGTCTTCGTCATTTCATCCTATACTTATATTTAACTATGTACATTTCGCTTTTACATTTAGTGCGAGCTTGGGTTCTATATTTTCTTTATTGACTTTATACATTTCTTATTTCTAAATTACAATACTTTATTATATTTACATTTTTGTTACAAATTCTTTTCGAAATAAGGTTTAAAATTTTTCATGTGGAATTGACCTTTCTCCTTTCCCTCATTGTCTACAATGATATAAGTGTTTTCCGCAACCTTTTTCTTTATTATACACGGACCTTCATATACGTCAAAGAATTTATGTACCTGCTCTTTTTTTGAGCTCGAGATATTTAAAGATTTTAATAAAATTTTTTCTCCTATTTCATATTCTTTATGAATTCTGTTTCTATTCTTTCTATTTACCCTTTTTTGTACTTGCCGGTGCATCTTTTCTCTAGCCAAGAACAGTCTTCTCTCGTAAGGAATGTCATCCGTGCTTTGCGCCTTCATATATTTTTTCCAAACTCGTGTGGGTTTTCTATTAAAATGTAGTTCTAGTGGCGTTTAACCCGTAGTTTGTGGTGAGTTTCATTTATAATTTTCATTATTATCGCTGTATATCTCGCCCACCGCTTATGCACATGTTGCGTGTATACGCGAAAAAATCTCCCTAGTTCTCTGTGTATACGCTCTACTATATTTGATTGGGGATGACGTACCGATGAGAAAATCGTTTTTATTCCTTCATCTATTAATTTATTCTCCATTTTTTTGACGTAAATTGTGTTCCATGGTCAGTCATTATTGCAACTGGTTTTCCATGTTTAATTATGTAATCTTTAAATATTTTATTTATTACCGCTAATGTATTAGCTTTTTTTATCTTGTAAATTACCACGTACTTTGAAAAAACATCTATTATTGATAGTATATAATTTACCCCGCCTACCGAAGTCGGAAGAGGACCATAGAAGTCTATTGATAGAATTTCGTTTGGCTTATTTACTAGTATCGGTTGGACTAATTCATCGTACCGAATTGTTAAATGTTTAGATTGTTGACAAATTTCGCACGGTTTTACTACTTTATTTATTCTTTTAAACATTTTCGGAGCGAAAAACGACTCGTTTATTATTTTAAACGTTTTATACGCTCCTATGTGGCCGTATGCCTCGTGAATATCTGTTACAAAAGATATTAAAATTCTGTCTGGTATTACTACCTTATTTACTGTATTTATTGTTTTATATAATAAATCATTTTGAATTTTATAATTATCCACTATCGATTTGTCCTTCTTTTCTAATCTATCTTTTATTTTTTGACAATATATGTCTGTTTTTTGTGAGTTAACTAAACTTTTTATTAACTTAATTGTTTCCTTTTTTAACTCAATTTTATTTATAGCACTTATAATGATGTCAGTATCATTTTTTAAGTTTGAGTTTGGGTGCATTTTTCTGCTCAAATAGTCCGCACTAGAGTTTTTTTACCCTCAATGTGCTCGAGTTCAATATTAAAATCCTGGATTGATAAACTCCAACGCATCATTCTCGCGTTGTTAAATCTGCTCGTGTTTAAAAATGTGATTGCCTGATGATCCGTTCTAACCACTATCTTTTTGGCACCTTTTAAGTATGACTCTAATTTATGTAATGCCCATACCACGGCGATTAATTCTTTTTCAGAGGTAAAATAGTTAATTTCGCTGCCTTTTAACGTGCGATTAACAAAACAAACTATTTGCTCTTCTTCTTTTTCATTTAACTGTGATAAAATCGCGGCAATTGCGTAATTACTCGCGTCGGTCGTAAGAATGAATGGCTTATCCTTGTTTACATAGGCTAGTATCATACAGTTATCCAAAGCACAAATTATTTTATGAAAAGCTACTGAATGATATTCCTACCATTTAAACTTAACATCTTTTCGCGTTATTTCTAATAGAGGAATTGTTAATTCTGCATAGTTATTTACAAATCTAGAATAAAAGTTAACAAAACCTAAAAATGATTGAATTCCTTTTAAATTTATTGGTTCCCGAAAACATTTTATTGAAGTAATTTTTTCTGGATCCGGAATTATACCGTCTGGCGTTAATATACACGGTGACCCATTTTAATCGCCGCACCCGGATTTCTCGGAACCTGAGCCAGATACAGAAAAATGGTTGAGACAAAAGTTATAGGGGACAAAGGGGGCCACATAATGGTGCTAACGTCTTTGACCTTTCACTTGACCTTTGAGGTTGTTTCAAGGTCAAAGTGATTTTTTCATATGGAAACACCTAGTTTTGACCCCGGATTCGGAAAGAGCGGGAAATTTTACGTTCAAAATCATATTGAGAAATTTTCTCCAGGTCATTTCAAGGTCAAATCTAGGTCAAACTCAGAAAAGTCCGTTTAAAATCGTTTTTTCCATGAACCACAGGCTAAGCTGATTCAAATTGATCGTAGGCTTAATAGAGGAACCCACACACCCAAAACTTACACATCCTAGTAAACAAAACTCAAACTCGCACATCCTAACCCCATACACTTCATGCCCTCACAGCTGAACTGTTACACCCCGGTCCCACAACCATACCCCACACCCCGCAGTCCCATACATCCCTATCCCATGCATGCTAAGCCCATACACCCCAAATCCACACAACCTGAACCGTGAAAAATTTTTCTCAAGGGCAAAATGATTTTTTAACCGAAACTTTAAGATCGTTGAAGCTTCTGTTATAAATGTATTAACCTTACTTTTTGCACTATCCAGAAACAACGACGTGGACGTAGTAAGGATTGTTTCCTTTCGGGTGCTTAATTAAAGTGAGTCCCCTTGCCTCTCACTGGTCGGGGTGCTTGATTATAGTGAGTCCCCTTGCCTCTCACTGTTCCGGGTGCTTGATTATAGTGAGACCCCTCGCCTCTCACTAATGTAAATAAATTTTTATTTAACCTCGAAGCAAGTGTTCGAAATTACGACCATTTGCTCCAAGGCACATAGTCAAACGCCTTTGACTATCTGCTCTTGTAGTGGGTTGTTGCTCAAAAATAGCATTTTCCAAATATCCCCATAAACAAAAGTCTGATGGTGAAGTATGGGATGAAGAAGCAAGCCATTTCACCGTACCTCCTCAACCAATCACTCTAATGCTAAAGTGTTTATTAAAAAATGCTGTTATTATGAGCGTGAAATGTGGTGCTGCACTATCCTGCTAGAACCTGAAAAATAAATTTAAAAGAACCATTGACGGAACCTATTTTCTTCGTAGATGTGTCTTTAATGATTACATTATCAAAATTAGTATTTCTGAAATTCGAACGCTACTAATTCACATTATTTACATAAAACAAAAAAATAAAAGGAAGTTTTAGTTTTATTTGCAATTAAAATAAGAAATAATGCTTTATTGAATTGAACACCTTTAATGTTTTAACGATTATTTTATTTTAAAATTTAAAATTAAAAAAGTGTGACAAACGAAGTATTTATGGCAATTACAGTTAGCTAATTAAAGTTACCGTAAATTTCCAACGTTTTTCCTTTTTAGGCGCGACCGTATACGGGCGAGCCTTATAGTTATTAATATTTTTGATACCATTTTACTATTTAAATTTAATAGTAATTAAATGATAATTAAATGATAAAATGATAATCGAGTTGTAACTATCCTTGCAATAATTCATCTTGACCCACACATTAGCGCTCGTCAAGTCGAAAGGGAAATTGGTATTCCAAAAAATACTTTTTTAAGAATTATGAAGGTGCTTCAACATCACGCGTTTCATATTACTTTGGTTCAAGAGCTACAGTTTCGGCATTTCCAGCAGCGTATTGTGTTTTGCCAATGGGCTTTACAAATGATAGAAAAAGATCCAGACTTTTTTAACTTTGTTCTTTTTTCTGATGAGGCACAATTTCAAAGTGATGGGGAACTGAATAGGCATAATTGCCATTATTGGTCTGATGTGAATCCTCATTGGGTCAGAACTGTAAACCATCAAAGAGTATTATTGTATGGTGGGGGATTATCAATGAATATTTGATTGGCCCTTATTTTTTTGAAGCAAATGTAAATCAACATAGCTATTTGACGCTAATAAGAGATGAACTACCTGGATTGATGGACGATGTTGATTTAGAAACGCGACGAAGAATGTGGCTCCAGCAGGACGGCGCAGCACCACATTTCACTCGAATTGTAAGGGCTTTTTTGAATGAGCACTATGGTAACAGATGGATTGGTCGAGGAGGTCCGGTTAACTGGCCTGCTTGCTCACCCGATCTTACATCACCAGATTTCTATTTATGGGGGTATTTAAAAAATGCTGTTTTTGAGCAACAGCCCACTACAAGAGTCGATATGCAGTACAGGATTCGTCGAGCATGCGCTGCCATTCCGAGACAAACTTTGCTGAACACAGTTCGCCATTTTCAAAGGCGTTTGACTATGTGCCTTGAAGCAAATGGTTGTAATTTCGAACACTTGCTTCGAGGTTAAATAAAAATTTATTTACATTAGTGAGAGGCGAGGGGACTCACTATAATCAAGCACCCCGAACAGTGAGAGGCAAGGGGACTCACTATAATCAAGCACCCCGAGCAGTGAGAGGCAAGGGGACTCACTTTAATTAAGCACCCCAAAGGAAACAATCCTTACTACGTCCACGTCGTTGTTTCTGGGTAGTGCAAAAAGTAAGGTTAATACATTTATAACAGAAGCCTCAACGATCTTAAAGTTTCGGTTAAAAAATCATTTTGCCCTTGAGAAAAATTTTTCACGGTTCAGAATGTGTGGGTTTGGGGAGTATGGGATTAGCATGCGTGGGATAGGGATGTGTGGGACTGCGGGGTGTGGGGTATGGTTGTGGGACCGGGGTGTAACAGTTCAGCTGTGAGGGCATGAAGTGTATGGGGTTAGGATGTGCGAGTTTGAGTTTTGTTTACTAGGATGTGTAAGTTTTGGGTGTGTGGGTTACTCTATTAAGCCTACGATCAATTTGAATCAGCTTAGCCTGTGGTTCACGGAAAAAACGATTTTAAACGGGCTTTTCTGAGTTTGACCTAGATTTGACCTTGAAATGACCTGGAAAAAATTTCTCAATATGGTTTTGAACATAAAATTTCCCGCTCTTTCCGAATCCGGGGTCAAAACTGGGTGTTTCCATATGAAAAAACCACTTTGCCCTTGAAATAACCTCAAAGGTCAAGTTCAAGGTCAAAGACGTTAGCGCCATTATGTGGCCCCCTTTGTCCCCTATAACTTTTGTCTCAACCATTTTTCTCTATCTGGCTCAGGTTCCGAGAAATCCGGGTGCGGCGATTAAAATGGGTCACCGTGTATATCCTAAGAATTCTATACGCTCATGACAGAATGTTAATTTTGCGAAATTAAAGGTAATATTATGATTTAATGCTCTTTGAAAAAGTAACTCCAAATGTTCTAAATGTTCTTCGAACGTGTCTGAACGCGCGTGCACATCGTCTACAAACGTTAATAAAAAGTGCTGTAAATCAGCCGTTACATCTCCGAATGCACGAATCAATGCCGCTGAACTCGTTTTAATTCCAAAAGCCGAGACATTAAATTCAAATACACGATTTAAAATCATAAATGCTGTATATTTTTTACTTTCCTCTGATAAACCGATCTGCCAATAACTACTTGTTAAATCTAAACTTGACATAAAGGGCTTTTTTTTGCATCTAAGTAGAATTTCATCTACTGAAGGTGGAGATTCGTAATCCTCCATAAGTTTTTCATTTAATTTGCGACCGTCTAAGACCAGTCGTATATTGTCTTTCTTCTTTGGAACGACTAACATCGTGCTTATATAATTACTCTGAGAAGGTCTAATGATACCTAAATTTAACATTTTCTCAATTTCTTTTTCTACTTTATCTCTGAATGAATTGGTACCGCGTACGGTTTTGAAAAAAATGGTGTATCGTCTTTTAAACGTAACACATGAGTATAATTGTTAATTAACCCCGGCTTTTTTAGAAATACGGGTTTATATTTTATTATTAACTTTTTCAAAGTTTGTTTTTGTTCGATCGATAATATGTCGCTTGTATTAATTTTTTGTTCGATTTCATCGATAGTGACATCGAACTCATTGTCGACGTAATTCTGGAATTCAAGATCCCCGTTTGAATGTAGTGATTTAAGGTCATTTTCGCCATCAAGACATTCAGTGATCTGAAACCCAAAATTCGTCTTTGAATGCAATGATTTATGGTCACTTTCGCCATCAAAACATTCAATAATACTCAAATTAGAATATTGTTTTAAGTCGATTATGCTAACTATATTATACGATATCGACTCTGTTTTATTATTTACCGTAATCTTTATATTTTTCGCCTCAGTGTTAATTATCATTTTTAATTTTTCTTGGGAATCAATCCCGATTATATATTCTTTTATTAGCTTTGGTACCACGATTTATTAAATTCATTGTCAAATTGTTTATTTGAGTAGGTATCATCACCTGTAATGTTAAACGTGCCGATTTATTTCCTGTCACTGCTTTAATAAATTTTCCGCATAACGGTAACGTCGGAAATGATTTCAAATACTCTAAATTTTCGTTATAAAATTTTTCCGATATGGCCGTTACTTCGCTACCAGTGTCTATTAATGAATTAACTATTTTTCCATTTAATGAAATATTTATCTCTGGACACTGTGAATATTCAGTAGATTCCTCATTAGGATCAATATCAAAGGCTAAATCCTCTTTAACATTTATTAAACTATCTTATATATCTTAAAAGTTAAATCCTCTGGAGTCTTTATTAAATCAGCAGACAGTAATTCGATTTTATTTGGAAATTTACTCACAGTTGTATCCCGATAATTTTCAATTTGCGTATTTTCCGAGTCTGGAGATACAACTACATCTAGTTTTCCGATTTCGGAGTCGATGTCGTTACTGCTATCTCCATTCCTAAAATATCTATATCGTTATGATATTTTAGCGCGGTCTTATTGCTCACTGGCGGTGTGTGTTTTTCTGTCTCACGTTTCGGAGTTGTATTTTTACTATGAATCTGAGTAGCATTTACATTCCGGGTATGCCATTGTTTCTTTTGTTGGTTCTCGCCTGTGTTTTGATTTTGATTCTTATTTTGAGAGCAATTTTCCCGTCTCTCGTCAGATTTTACTTCGTTTTTATTTTGGTCTCTGTTATTTCTCCTATTCTGGGCTCTCTTATCATCATTATCATAATCCGTTAGAATTTGGAAAAGCGTGTTTTTTATTTTAATTGTTGACCGGAGAAATCATGTCTGATCCCTTTCTCAAAATGTCCTACTAATTTTTCTGCTATTTCCTCATCGGAATATGATAACTCTAATTCCTTCGCGTACCCGAAAATCATTGTCGCGTCAGTAACCCTATCTAATTTGCCCCCCACGTAGAAGGTACCGAATTCAACTTTCCGACGCGTCTGCCTTTGTATTGTTGAATTCCAAAATCTATTTTTGAATAAATTTTTAAATTACCTGTATTCTCGTACGTCACTTTCATGAATATACCATCAGTCTTTTGCTAACCCCTCTAGAGCTTGGGAAACTATTTGAATACTTTCTCTTTCATTGATTTTCATCAGTGAAATATATCTGTCTAAATCACTTAAGAATTTAACTGGTCTTTCCTGATCAGTACCCTTGAAAGAAGGAATTGGAATTTTTATCCTTGACTTTTCTGAAGTTATAGTAATATTTACGTTACCTCTATTTTCATTATTACCTTTAGTCTTTCTTAATTGCTCAATTTGTAATTGTAAATCATCACAACTTTCTTTAAGTTTTTCTAATAAATTATCCTTAACTTCAATAATTAAGTTGTCATTTTCTACAAATTCTTTCAATTCTTTTAATTCATGATTCATATCTTCCACTTTTGTGGTCCATGATTTTACACTCTCCGTCAAAGCCTCCAATTCGTCCTTTCTCGGGCATGCTTGTAAATGCATATTAACTTCATCTACCTTTTCGAGATCATTGCTTATTATCTCTAAAATCCTATTTAACTTCGCTTCCATTGTCTCATGATCCCTATATAATTCCGTCATTTCATCCGTTAACGCATTAATTAATTCCTGCTGCTTATATAAATAATTATATTTCTCTTCGTCCATAGATATGCTCTGTAACTGCCGAGACAAACCTAATGATCTACGAGATTTAACCATTTTGAGGAATTCTAACTGACAATAATGGTAATTCAAGAATTTAAGTTGACAGAATATTGAGACCAATTAAAAACAACTGCAAAACTTAACTTTTGAAATTTCTAATAATTTTACCAAATATAATTTTTCAAAATTGTGATCATATGAATTCACATAACTTCATTACCAAAAAGTATAAAAAAAAATTTTTAAGAATGAAAATGTTAGACCCAATGTGTAATTAGCTGAAGGCCGCTTACCAATGTGTACAACACCTAGTGTTTATCATCATACAGCACGTAGAAGAAGGTAGTGCGTGTTTGTTCTGATCATGACCTACGCTTGCGGAGCACGATTATCACGCAATATATCAAAGGAACTTGTTTACACTGATGTTTACTTTCTCAATTTTAATTTCGTTTCACAAATTTTCCTGTGCTAGAATATTATTTCTACTTGTTAATACTAATGAAATTTAGCGTCCTCTTTATACAAGTTACTCTAATCTTTCTCATTATTTTTTTTTTGTATTAATTTTGTGCTTTTTAGTTATTTTTGTATTTTTTAGTTTTTTAGTTTGCATACATCTTAATATTATTCATCCGTAATATAATTCTCTTATTTCAATTAACTTATGCTTAATTTAATTTTAAATTTTCTAGTTTGCTTATTAGAGCATCGATGTCCTTCTCGCGCTCTTCTAAACGTTTTTCTAGATTTTTATATTTTCCAATTGTAAGCGCGGTTAATTTGCCCACGTGTTTACCTATCCTGCATTGTTTCCGCGCCATTCGTAAGACTTTATTGACTATATAATTGTTAAATTCCGATATTTTCTTATTAAATAATTCTTGTTCCTTTAACCTTAGTTCTAATTCTATCACCCTATAAACCAATCTCGACTCCGCGAATACCGGGTGCACGTCGGGAATCATTATTTTTCTATTTCACCTATTTAGAAAAATTTTCTAATACAATGAACTCAACCACGAAACTCATAAATTCCCTGTGAATTAAGTACATAATACTTAAGGTATGATAAATAGAAACCGCGCGTTTGTTATGCTTCTTGACTTACGTTCGCGAAGCACTATCAACACGCCGCATACTAAACTATTTTGATTATTACGGAATTGCCGAATTACAATCAACTTCTATCTTACTTAGATTTTCGTATTATTAACATTTTCCCATTCCTTACAAAAGAAAACCGTTTTACAAAAAAAAAATAAACTTTGATGCTAATTTTCTTTTAATGTCTATGAACTTAATTCTATTTATAACTTTCACGTTTTTTCTCTACACTACACCAATCACACTATCCTATATCACTCGGGTCCCTGTTCGGGCGCTATGTTGTGACCTGTCACTTTGGAGGAGAGCGACAGATCGGGTTTTTGTGACCCGAGTGGCAAAATAGTTCGCGGAATGGATACCCCACGAGCTTAGTCGTTGAACGTGTATGCGCCTTGCCTTGACACGCCGCGGACACTGCTAAGTGGGTTGGAGTAAGGAAAGGATATTTGGTTTTTATTGGTGGTTCGCCCGATCGCAACATGCCTTACGTTGCGGTACGTCGGGGCTCTTCCACTCTATTCGCCTCGATATCCAGCAGTTAGGGAATGGCTGGGTTTATCTTTTCCGTTCGGCGTACGCCTTGCGTTGTACGTCGGCGAGAGCAAACAAGTGTCTAGGAGGTCTGCCGGAGTACGAGTGCCATTCCAAGCTCGCACTGTACAAGTTGGTAGCCAGCGCGCTCGCTCGCTCGAAAAGGGGAAGCACACACAAAATCACGTTTTCTGGTATTATAGCTTTATCAGGAATATAGCATAAGCTTGTCAGCACTATGTCTTTATTAAAAGTTCTTATTAAGAAAGATTTTTTTAACTAATTGATTCATGTTGTTACGCAAGCTTATTAGAAGAGTTAACCCTACACACCCCTCCACGATTTCAGCGGTGAGGCGGCGAGTGCCGCAGCCCACACTTGTTACACTTAGCTGTAGCAAACGAGATCCCTACTACAATAAGATAGTTCACTGTACACCCCTCCACGATTTTAGTGGTGAGGTGACGAGTCACTACAATCCTAGTTTCGCATGTTCACTCCCCACTTTCACATCTTTTCTCTCCCACTTGAGCGGCTTTTCTGACTCAGGTGGTGACTTAGTGAAGAGTTCACGGGTTCATTTTAGTATGGATGATGCCTCAGTGAAGAGCAAGCGTAAAAAGACTGAACTCAGCGCTTATCTGCAGCTCCAAATGTTGCACAAAATTCTACAACTATATGAAATAATGGTGCATATGTTGTTTGTGGTAACTACAAATTTTGTTAAATTTTACAAGATTTTTTTTCTTTAGTTACAGGAACAAGACTTTCATCAATTTTTAGTACACATCGAAAACTCAACTTTTGCAGAGATTTTCTAATTTATAATTTTTAGTGACATATTTCAACTCAACAAGATTTTTTAACCAAGTCAACAATGTTTAGAATTTTTTTAGCTAGATACATGCAACATAAATTTAAAGATTTTCCAGTATTTTCACAGCCAGGACATCAATTTTCAAGACACTTTAAAACTTGCTTTTTAACAGAGACTTTTTTATTTATAATTTTTAGCGACATATTTCAACTCAACAAGATTTTTTTAGCCAAGTCAACAATGTTTAGAATTTTTTTAGCTAGATACATGCAATATAAATTTTAAGATTTCCCAGCATTTTCACAGCCAGGACATCAATTTTCAAGACACTTTAAAACTTGTTTTTTAACAGAGACTTTTTTATTTTTACAATTTTTAGTGACATATTTCAACTCAACAAGATTTTTTAGTCAAGTCAACAATGATTAGAATTTTTTAGCTACAGTTCCTTTTAGCGTATTATTTTTCAACAGGAAAATATTTTTATTCACTATTTTTAATAGAAATTTATGAATTAATATCACTACTTTTCTTAGTTATTTGTATAATATTATTTAAGTAATATATAGGATTATTTAGTCCGTTTAGAAACTGAACTATTACTTTGAAAATAATTTTTTCCTGATACATATTTTTAGGAATAATAGTTTGTAAATGTATATGTTTTAATCTCTTCATTTTAGAACAAGTGTTTTTTTTTATCATTATAATTTTTATATTTTTTGCTAACAATTATTTATAAAATTCGTTTCTATAGATATAAAACTAGTTTGTCTTAAATAAAAGTTGGGAATGAATCAAGTGATCTCTTTCAAACGCTATACGACTAACGCTATAGGAAATCTTTGGAAGGTAATAGAACACCTAAAACATTTCGTTATATTTACAATCTCGTACTTTGATAATAAGCGACTCTTGAATTCGGTGATGAATTTAATTCACTCCAGTTCAGTTTCTGATCCCGAATAGTAGTGAGAGAGTGAATAGATTAATAAAAATGATTTCAACTTGTAGAATAGAAAAATCATCGGTGGCACCGCAATATGGAACGCGCAAAGTCACAGTCACACACTTCCGGAGAGATCTTCGTAAATTATGTGATCTTCCATTATCACCATTTGCAGAAGTAAATTTTACTATTTGACTATTAATTTATTTCATTTTGATATTTAATTTTTGTTTTAACACTTATTCTTATAAATTTAAAAAAGAAGTTGACATTACATATAGATAGTAATATGCTTAAATTATTTGTAGGAAGCGAAACAACAAAGATATTATAATAAAGATGTTATATTGCACAAAGACCAAGCAGTGATACACCAGAAATACAAGAGGTATTTATTTTATATTAAATTATTAAAATATTAATTATGAAATTAAATAATAATAACTCTAATAAATTTTTATTTATAGATAGATGATCAACAGAACAATGATCTGTTACGCTCAGATGAGAAAACTGTTGAATCGATTATGCAAGAAATAATAGAGGTAATTATTTTTACTGAATTTTTAAAATAAACATATCAGATGAAGATTATAATCATGCACAAAAAATCTGAAATCTTTTAATATAAAGAGTCTTGGTGAATATTCTGATTTGTATATGAAACAGATATTTTACTGTTGGCCGATGTATTTGAAAATTTTAAACATCAATGTATGAAATCATATGGACTTGATCCAGCTCATTATTATACTACAGCTGGTTTTTCTTGGGATGCAATTCTTAAATGCACTGGAGTCAAATTAAGTCTTCTAACAGACATAGACATGCTTTTATTTATCGAACGTGTTATAGGAGGCGTTTTAAGCAAATGTTCTAATCGTTACGCTGCTGCTAATAATAAATACATGAAAGATTATAAATAAAATGAAGAGGATGTATTTAATGTATTTCGATGCTAATAATTTATATGGCTGGGCAATGACACAAGCTCTTCCTTATAACTCATTTGAGTGGGTTAACGATTACGAAAATTGTAATTTTAATGCTGATGATAATGCTTCGATTGGTTATACTTTAGAAGTTCATTTAGACTATCCTTTAGAAATTCATGAGGAACACAATGATTTGCCATTTTATCCAGAGCATGTGAAACCGCTTGGTTAAAAACAAAAAAAGCTTTGCGCTACATTGATGAACAAACGTAACTACGTTATTAATTATCGTTATCTAAAACAAGCAATTGCGCATGGACTTCGACTTGTTAAGATACATATAAATTGTTTTAAAATTCAAACAATTTCCTTGGCTCAAATCTTATATTGATTTGAATAGCTCTATGAGAGCAAATGCTAAAAATGAATTTGAAAAAAATCTCTTCAAATTAATGAATAATGCAGTTTATGGAAAAACTATGGAAAATGTACGTAAACGCGTTGACGTGGAACTTTTAACACAATGGGAAGGAAGATACGGCCTAGAAGCTCATATTTCAAAACCAAATTTTCATAACAGTGCTATAATTAGTGAAAATTTAGTAGCTGTTGAACTAAGAAAGGTAGAAATTTTAATGAATAAACTAATATATGTGGGACTCACCGTTCTGGATGTATCCAAGATACTTATGTACAGTTTTCATTATGATTGCATGCATAAAATGTATAATAATAATTTTAAGCTTCTTTATACTGATACTGATAGCTTATTTTATTCTATAAAATGTCATGATATTTATAATAATATTAAATCGAATATTCATTATTTTGATACTTCAGAATATTTAGTGAACAATGAATTTGGCATTTCACAAGTAAATAATAGTATATTAGGGTGGCAAACACGAGCTGGGGGCTGGCCAATTTTACTCCCGTGGTGCGTATACTATTTTTCCTCACATCGAGGCTGAAAATGCCATATTTCCGTTTCGGAGCCGGGCGGGAATGAGGCACTTTTGGCTCGGTGTGAGGAAAAAAATCATTGGACTAATGAAAGACGAGTGTAATGGAAAAATACTCACAGAATTCGTAGGATTAAGAAGTAAAATGTACAGTACACGTGTAAATGGAGAAGATGCTATAAAAAATCAAAGGGATTAAAATAGCTGTTATAAAAACTATAACTTTTAATGATTATGTTAATTGTTTGAAAAATTCATTGATTCAAAAGCGAAAACAGTGTATGATATGATCAAAGTTACATAAAGTTGAAACAATAAGACAAGAAAAGATTGCACCAAGTCCTTATGATAATAAAAGATGCTTACAAGAAGGTAGCACAGAGACACTTGCTTGGGGACATTATAAAATGTAAACTATCTTATTTTTTTAAATTAAAATCAAACATAAATAAATTATAAATTAAAATAATAAACATTTATTTCAGATGTAAGCAGGTAAAGCGTGTTCATTTTCAAGAAAAGTTTTCTATTCATGTAATGCATACTTGGCTATATGCATATCAAAGCGCTCGACGAGGTGAATGGGAAATGTTTGCACGTAATCGTGAACGGTTTCGATTAAGAATTGAAAAACTTAGTAAAGTACTTGATCCGATAATTTTAACAAAATGTTAGGGATTTAAAATAAAATAAATAAATACATTTTTACATTGATATCATTTATTGCTATCTTAAAATATATATTACATACAATTTTCTTATAATTTTATAAAAATATATTACAAATTTCAGATTTTCTTATTAATCTTTTATATAATTTTTATCTATCCAACTATTATGAGAATTATCAAAACCTAACCATTTTACATAGATGTTATTATCACGTTTTTCAATATTTTTTCTATTAGATAAATATCAGAATATCTAGTCTTCAGAAGTTCTTCAGCATAAAATCCCCCTGCAATTGTTTTGTCCTGGTAATCCTTCAAGTGATAAATCATGGGAACTGTATTGATAACTTTACAAACAGTAAAAATTTCGGTTGACCAATTTGGTGTGTAACCTTTCTGAAAAATTTGTTTACTTTTACTTACTCGGACTTTGTCACCGATTTTAAATTTTATTTTATTAATTAATCTTCTTTGATATTTATTAACACGGCTAAGAATTTGTTGTACCTTTGATGGAGTTACATCTTTTGGTTTCATTCCAATGGTTCGATGATATGTACTGTTATATTGTGATACCAAATAAGGTAAAATATCTATCCATTTATAATTACCATGCAAACTAAATTTTGTCCACATTTTATTTTTTAATGTACGATTAAATCGTGCACATATTGATGCGTTTACATTACTATAAGTTGAATGCAAATTCATATTATAACGTTGCATGAGATCTTGAAAGTTTTTGTTATAAAATTCTTTACCACGATCAGTTTGCAGATTTTTTGGTATACGGCTTTCTCGAAATATTAACTCCATTCTTTTATTCACATCTTTACCACTTTTCTGTTTTATTGGAATAGCCCAAGCAAACTTTGAATGGATATCTAATACAGTAAGCAAATATTTATAACCTTTATTTTCATACGCATATGGAATCATTTCTACTAAATCAGCTTGCCATGTTTTATCTATATCTCGCAAATCAAACTTACCACGCTCATAATTAGGTCGAGCTGGTTTATGAAGTTCTTTTACTAGCTGTATATGTTCTATTCTGCTTCTTTAAAATTTTTTTATATCCTTTCTTTTCAGGTAGAGAATAAGTATTAGTAGAATATTTTTTCCAATCAAAGCTAGATTTTTCAGTATATTTCGTACATTCAAAATTGTGTCTCCTTTTTTCGTTCAGCCTCCTTAAAAGGAGTATATTTTATATCGTTGTATTTCCGCTCCATTATACTCAATGAACAATTAGAGAGTACGTTAAAGTATTTATAGTTTTACAGCGTTGCTTATGGAGAGGATGATTAATTTTCATTTATAAATTTTTTAATCTCTTGAATATTTATGTCATGTTTGTTTAGTTTTTTATCAATTTCATCTTGTTGATTTTCAACAATTACATCTAAATCTTGAATATCAGATTTTATTTTTGTTATAATATTCAATACGCTATCAATCTCAGCTCTGACCATTCGATGTAAAGTTGTTAAATTTACAGCATCAGTCAATTCATTAGGAGATGCAACATTACACAGTCTTTTTTTGTCAATGTCATACTTGCCAGTATCTGTGAATTTGTATCCAATACCAACAGGACCTGCAGTACCTTCAATTTGATTTAAATGACGTCCAAACACATTTATTTATTTATTTATTTATTTATTTATTTATTTACATACACTCATATTAAATTTTATTTTTGTTATGATATTCAATACGCTATCAATCTCAGCTCTGACTATTCGATGTAAAGTTGTTAAATTCACAGCATCAGTCAATTCATTAGGAGATGCAACATTACACAGTCTTTTATTGTCAATGTCATACTGACCAGTATCTGTGAATTTGTATCCAATACCAACAGGACCTGCAGTACCTTCAATTTGATTTAAATGACGTCCAAACACATTTATTTATTTATTTATTTATTTATTTATCTACACTCATATTAAATTTAATATATAATATTAGCTTCACGTAGTTCTTCTATGATCGAGTGAATTTCGTTTATATGATTCTGATTACCAGCTGATTTTTCAGCTAATAATTATTTTAATCGTTCTACTAATTTATTAGGATCATCCCAATATATATATAGTCGATATTGGTCATTCTTCGTGCTATCTTAAATGGTGGGGGTAAAGCTAATCCATTATCACTTGTAGAGGAACGCTTAAACGATTTTATTAATTTAGAAATTAAATTCTTATATTTCAATGTATTTTTCTCACGAACAGATTCTTCTGATTTATAATATTTTCTGTAAGCATAAGTCATATTTCTCCGTAGTTACTTATATCTTCACTTGAAATAAGGCTTTTATTTGGATCTTTTTTAAATATTAGTTCTACAAGACCCTGGCTTTTCACATATTTTTTATCAGCTATAATTATATAATTATCATCAAAATATATAGGAGCATTACCAATCATATAACCTCCACGCAACTTACGTACATCATATATTGTATCTAGTGATTCAGTTTTACTGTTATTTAACATTTGCAAATATTCATTAATCCCTTGTTGGTAATTTTACTTTTGTTTTGTTGGCAGTGTTACTTTTGTTTAAAACTGATAAATATTCATTAATATTATCACCTTTTAGTGTAGTATTATTATAATTATCATCTTCCATACTTTCACTTCCACTTCTTGCTGATTCAAATGAAGTATCATGTTCATTTTCTATCTCTTCTTTTTCAACTTCCTCTTCTTTTTTAACTTTCTCTTTCTTTTTTACACTATTTCGTTTATTTTTTATTTCTTGATTAGTTATTTCAGAAATGTTCACTAATTTTTCTAATGGTTGAACGATTGACTTAAATGTTTCATTCATGACTTTTTCAACGTCTAGTTTGCTTGATTTGAACAGTTTTTATTTCTGTTTGATAGCATCACGTGCTTTCTCCATTTGTTTTAAAATATCGATCTTATCAGTAAAGTTAGCCATCTTATTAGTTCAATGTCTAATGACATACTATTTAATTAGTTTCCAAACGACTTATATTTATAAAAAAGCAATCAAATCCTTTTTTATATCTACCATTATTAATTTCACGCTCTTTATCGATTACAAGAAAAGTATTTATTATTCCAACAAGATGAACATAAATTTTTAAAAAATTGATATGTCATATCAGTGGTAACGTGATCATTGTAAATGTGTTTTAAGTTTATATCATCTTGACGAAACACAATTAAAAATTAATATTGTCTCGTACTAAATGTTTAGGAACTTGTGCATAAGATTGACCGAGATAGAAAAAGTCAACATTTTTATGTCTACCCATACAATAAAATGCTTTGACGTTATCTTGTTTTTCACATGATATATCATCGAATATCATGATAGAATTAGATCGAGCTTCATCGGGCGAAATAACTGAATCATGCTCATGAAATGGTAAGTATTTAATTCCTTCGATTGGTTCGATGAGTTGTGCAAGAAGTTTATATTTTGGCTGATTAAGAGATTTTGAAAACAAATAAATATTTTCGAACTTTAAACCATGTGGATGAGTTAAAAGTGCTAGTAAAGTATTTGTTTTACCACAATTTGAAGGGCCTGTGATGCATGCTCTAATGTTATTTGGAAGTAGTTCTCCATGTCGTTTATATTTTTTTTATGTGGCTCAGTAAAAGTATCAAAATTTATCACTGGTCATTTAATAGTTTGTTTTTTAAAATCCATTGTGCTTGAAGTTATAAACGAAACTGTAACAGTAAGCTATAAAAGCATTTACAATATTTATAACCATTAAGTCAGTCAGCATTAAATTTTAAAAGAGTTATGATCATTCATAAAGGTAGAGGATTAGTGAGCAAATTCATAAATAATTTACCCTTCGAACTTCATATACCTGGTTACTAGTATTGTGGGCCAGGAATGAAATTACAACAAAGACTAAGACGTGGTGATCCCGGTATAAATTCGTTAGACGCAGCTTGTAAAGAACACGATATTGCTTATTCGAAAAACCGTGAAAACCTCGAAGCGAGAAACGTTGCAGATAAAATTTTAGCTGAAAGAGCTTGGCAACGTTTTAAGTGAAAAAGCTACCGCTTACAGTATTGCAAACATCATGAAAACTAAGTCTAAACTTGAAATGGGGATCGGTAAGAGGAAAAAAAATAAGAAGAAAGCAATGCTTACATTGAAAAAACTCATAAAATCAATGTCAAAGACTATCAAACCAAGTAATGATTCAAGAATTGCTATTCAACCAGCACTCAGAACTGCGCGTAATAGTATAAAGATTGGTGGTAAAAAGTATATTAATATTCCACGAATATTACTTGTTCCGAAAGTATGTGGCTTTCTTCCTGCACTTATTCCAATATTTGCAGGTTTAAGTGCAATAGGTTCGTTAGCAGGAGGCGCTGCTTGTATAGTTCAAGCTGTTAATAAAGCAAACAACGCTAAACAAAAATTAGAGGAAATGAAACGACATAATGAAAAAATAGAAGCTTTGGCTCTTGGTAAAGGATTATACTTGAAACCTTATCAAGAAGGATATGGTATTTGCTTGAAGAAAAATAAAGTAACAAAAAAAAACAAACTCGTCAAGAGAGAAAAAAAGCATTATAACAGTAATACTTTCGAAACATGCTTTAACAAATTTAGATTTAAAAATGTTATCTATTTTGAAAGTTTTGGTGATTTACAGCCTCCAACGGATCTTATACAATATTGGAATGTTGAAAAAATTAAATATAATTATCAGCGGTATCAAACATTTAATTCATTTATATGTGGTCATCTTTGTTTAAAATTTCTATGTAATTTACTTAATCATTCTGACAATTATAATCTATATAAGAAAAGATTTCACGCTAAATCAGATTTAGTTTCACTAAATTACTCGAGATGATAGAATCATTGACACTTACTTTATCTGGCTCTTCGTCAATACTAGAAACCCACTATTTCCCACCGATAGAGCTTGATCCTGACAAAATGTATGTTCTTGGATTAATTGAATTATTAACATTTAATTCTATTCCTAATGTAGACTATGGTCAAAACAAATTTTATGTTGGAGAAGAAGTTATTGAAATACCTACAGGTAGCTATGAAATTCGTGATATAGAACGTTTTCTACAAAAGACTCTAGAGTCCAAAGAAATTAAAATAAGTATTGTACCTAATAATAGTACTCTACGCAGTGAGATTTCTTGAAGTAAACAAATTGATTTTCAACCATATGATTTTATTGGTCGACTGTTAGGCTTCACACAACGTTTGTTGGAACCCTATATAAATCACATCTCTGACTTGCCCGTCTCCATTTTACAAATAAGTGCTCTACGAGTAGAATGCAATATTTCGTCTGGAGTTTATATCAATCAGAATAAAGTACATACGATTCACGAATTTTTCCCAGCCGTGCCATCAGGATTTAAAATTATTGAAATTCCTACGCAAATCATATATCTCCCAGTTAATGTTAAAATTATTGACCATTTACAATTACGTATTATAGATCAGAACGGAAATTTGGTTAATCTACGAGGTGAAATTATTACAATTCGTTTACATTTGAAGAAAGCTGTATAATGGGTATTGTTTTTAAGACAACAGCAGTAGAAAACTATATTAAGACACCAACATGTCATTCAAAAATCAGTCAGCGACGAGCAGTCAAGCGACTAACACTACGAAACAAAAAGTTTCTAAAAAGTCTTGGATTAAAACTAAAAATAAACGAAGAGAACCGCAAGAGGAAACGTTCTTATGCCAATTAACTTGTATATTTATATGCTGTTATCGGTGCATTTTTGAAAATAATGGAGGAAATTCTTAATGTACAACACCTATTATTTTCGATGAATCTATATCACACTATGAGATTCACGCTCATCAACCATACACTTCACTAGCATTTAATAATAGTGATGAAATTCGTATATCTATCTAACATCAAGACTTATGTTTATTACCATCACGAAGTTCTTTACATATATGTGGAAGTCTTACATTTAAAAGTGGACAACCAGTAATAAATACTCAATTTGCAAACAATGCAATATGTTATTTATTTGAAGAAATTCGTTATGAGATAAATGCTATAGAAATCGATACGTGTAAAAATGTAGGTTTAACTACTCTTATAGAAGGTTACGCCTCATTCAATTCAAATCAAAGTAAAATTCTTGAAAATTCTGGATGGATCGACGTCGAAGAAACTAAGAAAATTGTTGATGATCGTGGAAACTTTGCTATATATATATACACCACTTTCAATGATTTTAGGATTTGCTGAAGATTATCGTAAAATTGTTGTAAACGTAAAGCATGAACTTGTATTGATAAGGTCTAGAAATGATATAAACAAACGCTGAATCTCATCAAGGAGTCGAACAGAATAATAGAACTGTATACGAAGATTTTAAATTTAATTTAAGTAGAATAGAATGGTTTCTTTTGTGGGCGTGGGGGAAGCAAGCTCCGCAGCCAGTGGCCCTACGACACCGGAACCCCACCAGCACCGCGTGAGCATTCCTTCAATGGGGCCCGTTCTGATCCACTGGACCCGTCACCGACACACACACACACACACACACACACACACACACACACACACACACACACACACACACACACACACACACACACACACACACACACACACACACACACACACACACACACACACACACACACACACACACACACACACACACACACACACACACACACACACACACACACACACACACACACACACACACACACTGTACGTACATTTCCTGCTTTGGTCGATGTTCGCCTGATGTGGTCTTTGAAGTTCCAGTGCCTGTCGATCCATAAGCCCAGGTACCGGATGATATACTGGAACTGTATCGTGTGGCCATCTAGTTCGAGTTTGGGGTACTCGAACTTTCTTCTCTTTGTTACGAGAACAGCCTCGCTCTTCTCCTGAGCTAGTTCGAGGCCGTGTGCTTTCATCCAGCGGCTGACTATTTCTAGAGACTCGTTGCATTTCCACTCTATTTCTTGTATAGTTGCGGCTACTGCCACCATGGCAACATCATCTGCATATCCTACTAAAACCACGTCCTTAGGTAGTTTGAGCCGCAGCAGCCCATCGTAATGTATGTTCCATATCGTGGGGCCACCTATAGATACTTGAGCGACTTCTGCCGTGATCGCGACTTCTGTGGTGCCATCGTCCGTTTTCACCATCAGCGTCCTGTCCTCTAGGTAGCTGCTAGCCACCCTCATTATATATTCACGGAGTCTTCTGTTAAGGGAGTGTGGTACTCATGCACTCTGTTTTACCGGCAGAACTCGGCAAATTCTATATTATTAAAATAAATATATCGAATTACATCTTATAAAGAGAAAGTTGCCCTGTGCAATGTAATAATCTACCAGCCTGCGTAGTTTTGAGCCCAAATATCAACGACACCCTAAAAAATTTTGCGAACGAAATTTCGGTTATTTTTGTTTTTGTTTTTGTAAGTTTTTGTAGCTAGAAGAATTTTTATTCCTACAAGAAATAGGTGTTGTTGTAAACATTTAATTAAAAGTCGATTCTACAACGAGGAAGTACAGAACATAATTTCGTTTGCAAATGAATCTTGAATTGAAGTAACGGAAGTATCGAAGTTTTTGGACCAGATATCAAATGAATCAACTACTAGTCTCCATGGACACTTACTGGTATAAGGAGGGGAGATAAGTCCACTGAAAAATCGTAGAAAATTCTTTTTTTATAATACTTATATGAAATTACTGTCATTTTTGCTTTCATTAACAGTGGCATTTTGCCTATCTTAATGTGCGGTACCCTTTTATACAGTTAAATGAAAGACGGGTGCTACCCACTCACCGAACACGTTGAGTAAAACGTAACTACAGGGGAAACCAATGTTCGCAGGGATTCCTAATTATATATATGGGAGCGTCCAGCAGAAACGGGCCACCGAGCGCGCGCGGTGCCTTTATTCGCGTAAAAGGCGCTCTGTTTAACTCGCTCATAATCGTATGCTGCGTCTTCGGAAAAAAAAACCAAGCACTTATATCGATAGATTTTTTTCTGCTCTTTCCAATTGCGCCATTGTTTTTATTGCGAAACGCTTTCTTCCGGACGAAAACTCGAGTTGAATATTGAAAGCCATTTTTCTCAAATTATATCATGTTTTTTTTCAAAATAAACTACACCATTGGAAAGTACAACTCTTAAGCTTCAAAACCCTATCTTGGAGAAGTTGGAGAAATAAAGGGTTTAAAAGTAACAACATGAAAAAGACAGCGCCGAGGGTCCGCGCGAGCCCCTCGCGCCCGTGCGTACGGCACGTTTAAGTGCACGCTCTATTCAATTCGCTAATAATCGTGTACCAAGTCTCTCAAAAAAGAACTAAGGACATATATCGATAGATTTTTTCCTGCTCTTTCTAATGGTGCTATCATTTTTATTCCGAAATGCTTCCTTCTAGTTGAAAATTCCATTTGAATGTTTAAACTCTATTTTTTCAATAAAATATCAGTCTTTTCTTCAAAATGAATTATATTCTTCAAAAGTACAAGTCTTAAACTATAAAATATTATATTTTTAAGTTGAAAGATGAAAAGTTCAAAAATAGTAAGATCAAAAAGACAGCGGCTGCCCGAACTTTTTACGCTATGCTCAAGGGCGGATTAATACACGCGATGTGCTATTTCGCCCTTTCTTTTTTGTAAATATAAAATGTTTTGTAACTTACAATGCCAATGCGTGGACATAATTTTGTGGATCTAGTTGTAACAGTTAGTATAATATTACAATGAACTTTGTTCATTTATATAACAAAATTTGAAAAACATAATATATTAAACATAAAAATATCCATGAACGCACTGAAAGCAGTGAAACAGAAATTTAAAATAACCTTATAGATTGTTTAATCTGGCATAATAATATTACCTTTTCCTTCAAATTCTAATTTTTTTACTTTTTTTTGATTTTATAAGAATTGTCCTTTTTGCGACATCCGCTTGCCATCTAGCGGGCACTTCGGGTACTAATCCCGAACAGAAGCATTTCGGAATAAAAATAATAGCACTATTGGAAAGAGCAGGAAAAAATCTATCGATATATGTCCTTAGTTCTTTTTTCAGAGACTTGGTACACGATTATTAGCGAATTAAATAGAGCGTGCACTTAAACGTGCCGTATGCACGGGCGCGAGGGGCTCGCGCGGACCCTCGGCGCTGTCTTTTTCATGTTGTTACTTTTAAACCCTTTATTTCTCCAACTTCTCCAAGATAGGTTTTTGTAGCTTAAGAGTTGTACTTTCCAATGGTGTAGTTTATTTTGAAAAAAAAACATGATATACTTTGAGAAAAATGGCTTTCAATATTCAACTCGAGTTTTCGTCCGGAAGAAAGCGTTTCGCAATAAAAACAATGGCACCATTGGAAAGAGCAGGAAAAAATCTATCGATATAGGTGCTTGGTTTTTTTTTCAAAGACGCAGCATACGATTATGAACGAGTTAAACAGAGCCCCTTTTACGCGAAAAAAGGCACCGCGCGCTCTCGGTGGCCCGTTTCTGCTGGACACTCCCATATACAAACTGAATTAATTAAAAATACTCTCGGCATCCGTGCATATACTAATACGGCGAAAGACAGAGGAACATAAAGAAAAAGCTCAGAATACAGTACTCGGAAACGGCAATCTGGATCTTTTTTTCTGCCTTCGCGCCTTGACGTTAGCGCCGCATACATGAGCGGGCGCGCGAATTTCTATTGCTGCAGCCGTGAGCCGCGCAGCGTGCGTGCGTGTGTGTGGTACCAACAACTGCATCGCCTGGCTCCCGGCGTCTTTCCACTTCCCAGCGAGGACAGCTGCTGCTGTAGCACGGCATCCTGATAGATGTTGTCGCTCTCGTCGTTTTCATTGGGTGGTGGTGACTCGTAGGAGACAGCAAGGCAGCAGGATCGGCGACGAAAGCAGATTCGGTAAGCTCTTTCTTACTCTTTCTTAAGGTGGTTAGCCCTAATAACCACCCCGTGACAATTATTAATAAATAATAAATTAATATATCATTAATATATTATCCTAAAAATTTTAAACTTAAAAAAATGACAGTTGTATGATAAATTTTAAATATTGAAATACTAAATACATTGTAAATATAATAATATATGATAGGTTAAAAATTGAAGCTAGATATTTAAAAATTCGCAAGATATTATTTATAAGAAAACAAATTTTAATTCATAACTATAATTATAATGATTTTTTGAAAATTTCCAAATTGTGTGAAATTTAATATAAAGTAAATAATAAATAATTTAAAATAAACTAATTGATTAATACGTTACTAATATATTAAATGTAATTAATTTAATTTTAATCAATTAAAAAATTCAAAAACTTACTAATAAACGTCGCGAGAGAAGCCTCTGAATGGAGATATTCTATTCGTGCTGTCTCACACTCGGACTGCCAGATTCCCGCGTTTTCACCACATGTTGTCGCAGTCAATATCACATGCGCCCCCCATACTACGGGTCATTATCTGAAAACACGTGCTCAGCTTGTCTACCAATGGCTATGCGGCATCTCTCTCTCTCTCTCTCTCTCTCTCTCTCTCTCTCTCTCTCTCTCTCTCTCTCTCTCTCTCTCTCTCTCTCTCTCTCTCTCTCTCTCTCTCTCTCTCTCTCTCTCTCTCTCTCTCTCTCTCTCTCTGTCTCTCTCTCTCTCTCTCTCTCTCTCTCTCTCTCTGTCTCTCTCTCTCTCTCTCTCTCTCTCTCTCTCTCTCTCGGTCTCTCTCTCTCTCTCTCTCTCTCTCTCTCTCTCTCTCTCTCTCTCTCGCATCAACGCGTTTCCGTATATATCTATCTCACTTTAAGTGCCTAAAAAATTCGGGGACATCAATCTTTTAGTATAGGGATACTCTTTTGGGCCAGACTTTGTAAGAGCATTTACAATCCCTGCTATCCCATAGATATACAAAGGAAGGATTTTTCGTAAAGCCGAACTACTAGTCCAATATCATAAATAGTCATTCTAAATCTCAACAGATTTTTGATTTATAATCGACGTAATCGATCTTTTCTATCATATTCTGAATGTTTTCGTAATTCTTTTAGCATCGTTGAATGAACAAGCGGTATCGACGCATAAAGATTGACTATATGAAACAAAACTCATTTAAGACTCTGCTTCGATGAATGAAGGAATAGTCTCTCTTTCTCTGTTTTGATTGGCGCTTAAGTTCATGAATCAAACTTTCTGTATCGTTACAGTATACTAGTCCTTTATTCGAAAATACTTACATCTTCTGCACTCTATCTTCATATCCACAAATATCACTTATTCCAAACTGGATACTTCTACTTTGCAACACGTCAAGACACTTAAGGGGGTTATCGAGATTTTAAAATGGATTCACTATTTAATTTTTATGCAATAAATTAGTAAAATATAATAATGTAAGTACACACGGATGTGAAAGGCAAATACTTTCTGAACCGCAAAGAACTATTGTGATAAAAAATTGTTAATCGAACACGTAGATATTGTTTAATAAGTGAAAAAGTTACTGTCGCTATTTGCAAACTTTTTATTTTTTATTTCGTTTATATATCGGTCGTGGTGTATAGTATTTTGGATGGAGAGAAGCGGACTTTCAACCAACAAAAAACTTTTGTTAGACGTGTCTTAGGCCAACGTTTCGGGATTTTCTATTAATCCCCTTATCAAGGCTACAATGTTAATAAACACACTCTAATAAATAAAAAGATTACACAATAATTGTCACAGGAAATTAAAAAAATCACAAATACCGTTAAAAGAGAAACGTCACATACCTGTCGTCGAAGTATTACATCGCTTGTTTAGTGTAACAATATATATATATCGCTATAAGAAGAACGTTATTGATGTAAAAAAAATTTTTTGAAAAGACAGAACACATAAATAAAACTAATAAGCAAAAAGAGAAATAAAAGTCACGTTTTGGGTGAGATAGCTTATGACTTTGTCGACCAGATTGTATATTATCGCTATTTTTTGTGATTGTGGATGGTGGGAAAAGTAGTTAATGTATCGTCCTTAGGCTGTGCTTTTTCTGTAACAGTTTGTGATGATTTTGTTATTGTAGTTTTCCTTGTTTATTTTTACCAAAGCATAAGCCCTGGCTAGATTAGTGTCATTGACCTCAGTGGACGATAAGCGAGGGAATCATTCATCCGTATCCAAGACGCCTTTGTTGTCACAGTCTTTAATAAGATCTTTGATGGTTTTTTGGAGTTTATTGAGAGGCTGTTTTCTGATGGTCGTGTAATATTTGTTGTCTGATAAGGCAAGTTCTACCTTTTTTATGTAGTCGGTCTTATTCATCACCACGGTCACGTTTCCCTTGTCTACTTTGGTGACGAATATGTCTGGGTTATTATTTAGGAATATTTTGGTTTTGGTGAGGTTCTCGTTGATTATTCTGTCGTTACGGTTAATATGGTGCGTTCTAAATTTTCTTATGTATTCGTTGATGTGTGTTAAAAAGTTATCTCTGATGTCATTGTCTGTCTTACAGTTTCGAATGCCTATTTCCATGCACTTCAAGTATTCAAAAAGTGTGCGCTTGTCGGGATTAATGGAGAAATTACATTTTTCTCCCAGACTCAATGTATTCTTTGCATGGGTGAAAATCTGCGTGTCAGAAAGATTGACCAACCATTTATCTTTGATTTTTTGAATGTGTTGTTGTTATTGTGGGTTTGACTGTTATTATTACTGTTTGTTGTGTTGTATTGGTGTGGTAGGTTATTCTAGCGTTGGAAAAGACGGTTGAATTTAGAATTATGTTTTTGTGTTTGTTTATCGTAAAGGAACACACCAACACGACACAACATACAGTAATAATAACAGTCAAAACCACAATAACAACAACACATTCGAAATTCAAAAAACCAATGATAAATGGTTGGTCAATCATTCTGGCACGCAGATTCCCACCTATTCAAAGAATACATTGAGTCTGGGAGAAAATGTAATTTCTCCATTAATCCCGACAAGCACACACTTTTTGAATACTTGAAGTGCATGCAAATAGGTATTCGAAACTGTGAGACAGACAATGACATCAGAGATAACTTGTTAACACACATCAACAAATACATAAGGAAATCTAGAACGCACCATATTAACCGTAACTACAGAATCATCAACGAGAACCTCACCAAAATCAAAATATTCCTAAAAAATAACCCAGCCATATTCGTCACCAAAGCAGACAAGGGAAACGTGACCGTGGTGATGAATAAGACAGACTACATAAAAAAGGTAGAACTTGCCTTATCAGACAACAAATATTACACGACCATCAGAAAACAGCCTCTCAATAAACTCCAAAAAACCATCAAAGATCTTATTAAAGACTGTGACAACAAAGGCGTCTTGGATACGGATGAATGATTCCCCCGCTTATCGTCCACTGAGGTCAGTGACACTAATCTAGCCAGGGCTTATGCTTTGGTAAAAATAAACAAGGAAAACTACCCTATACGCATAATAGTCTCAGATATAGGCAGTTCCACCTACTCCGTAGACAAAAGTTTATCCTTGTTATCCAACAAATACATTCCCACACCCGTTTCTGCGATAAAAAATAGCATAGAACTGAAAGAAATTATTGATAAACTAAGTATCCCCGATGTTTTTGAGCTGGCATCGTTTGATGTGGTCTCTCTGTTTACAAACATTCCAGCCGTTATCATCCTTCAAGCCATTTAAAAAAATTGGAAAAACTTGAAGAATAAGATTAACCTTTCCAAAACTGAGTTCCTCTCCGTCATAAAAATTCTGCTCGACTCCACTTTACTACAATTTAATAATAAATACTGTTGAGGTTTGGATAATTAATAGTGTTGAGGTTTGTGGTAAATTAATAGTCCATTGTTTAATAGAGAGAGATAAATATAAAGACTTTATTTAGGTGGCAAGAAAGCCAGTCGGCACGTCCGACTTACATCGCAGTCGGAATAGCAAGAAGGTAAGAAACATTCTAAGTGCGCTACACTGCTCTCGCGTATCACGCAACTCTCATACAGACATACTGGAGTGGGGAGACACTCATATGTGTGTTACGTCCGCCGTCGCTTGGCAGACGCGCATACCATTGAACCTATCTTCGCGTACAGCGCGCTGCATGTTGAAACATTCACATATTCCAACAAATACTATAAAAAAATCATGGGAGCACCAATGGGGTTCTGCACTCGCCCTTGGTTCGCCGACTTAACCTTAGAAATTTTAGAAAAAGTTTATTTAAAACAACACAAAACGACATACTACTGTATAAAAGTACGTGGACGACTGCTTTTAAGGCACGACTTCTTCTAGGGAGAGCCTTATATTTTCGTCAGGGCGAAAATTGTAACACTTCAAATTCTAAAATTTACAACTTAAAAACTATTTTCCACCCAAAAGAAGTACATTTTAAGCGTTTTCAGAGATTTATGTAAGTCTGTACGTATGTATGTGATCAAGTAACCCGATTATCTCAGCGAAATTTCGACGGATCCAAACGGGCTTTGGAGAATATACTCGTCTAATTATAAGTAACTGACAGTTCTCTACTGAGCCAAATCGATCGACAAATAAAAAAACGCCAGGGCAAATAAAAATTTGAAAAAATCTATTTTTGAGCATACGGTGAACAACACTAAATTTAAGTCAAAAACAACAAATGCATCTGATAAAACTAATTAAAAGACGTCTTTTTTACATCGAACATTTTTTTCTATGAACAATATTTAACAATGTAATAGCGAAAAAATCGCTAAAATCATCAAAAATAGTCGTTTTTTTGCTGTTACTTTACAGGATTTGCATTTACATAAAAATGTTAAATACAAAAGTTATAGATAATATTGAATCAAAACTTTTTCTTATGCGACATTTTTGTGTACGATCAATTCCTGATGAGTTAAATCCAAAAAAACGGTTTTTAACGCCTAAATGTACATAAAATGGCTGATTTTCGTTTATAACTGAACAGAATTTGACTTTGCACAAAAATTTTATATATAAAAGTTATAGATAATATTAAAACAAAACTTTTTTATATTGAACATTTTTTGCTACGACCAATTCCTGACGAGTTGAACTCATAAAAACGATTTTGAACGACTAAATATACATAAAATGGACGATTTTCGGCTATAACTTGATAGGATTTGATTTTACACAAAAATGTTGAATGTAAAAGTTATAGATAATATTAAAGCAAAACTTTTTACTATTAAACATTTTTTTGTACAATCAATTCCCGACGAGTTAAATCCAAACAAACAATTTTTAACGCCAAAACATACATAAAATGGACGATTTTCGCTTATTTCAACGATTTGACTTTACACAAAAATATTGAATGCAAAAGATATACTTATGGATAACATCTAAACAAAACTTTTCCCCAATTAATATTTTAATGTACAATCAATCCTGATTATCTAAACCTATAAATACGACACTTTACATATTCAATTTTCGCTTATTTAACATGATTCGATTTGACAAAGAATTATTCAATGCAATAGCTTTAAATAATATCGGAAAAATCAATATAACATTCAAAAGATCATATAATTATAAAAATATAATCATAAGATATAAAATTACATTTAATTACAATGTCAAAATAGTACATTACGATACTGCCACTGAAGTCACATGTATCGTACGATATTTTATAGCACATTTACCTAAGTTCGCTGTCACGCCTATCCGTACCTTAATCAGTCCACTCGCTACGCTCGCGCGCTAACGTCACCGTGCAATAATCGACTACTTAAGTCACGGGTAGGCGTGACTTAAGTGCGGACTTAGGTCACACTGTGCTATAAAATGAGATAAACACATTGTAAACATAATTTTAAAAAAAGAAATATCTATTGTTTACAAAATGCCAAATATTATGTAAACTAAAACACTAATAAAAATATATAATAAGAAATATAAATTGATGTTGAGTAACAAAAATTAAAAGATTAAATCCCTAAATGTTTTTTTACTTAAAATTATTCTAAGTTGGTCCAAGAAACAAATTATTTTTTTCTAAAACATGGTCGTAGACAGGCAGCTAATATTGTATATAATCTAATCTTCTATTAACAATGTGATTAATAGAAGTTCTTCAAGTTTAAACCTTAAAAATAAAATTAAAAAACAAAGATCAAATTTTTGATTAAATATAAAATTGAGCCAAAGAATAAGCAAATATAATATTCCATCCTCACGACTCGTAACCATATTCCTGATATCACACATTAAATGATATTCGATGACGAATGAATCTAAGAAATCATTTTGTGACCATGAATGAAAATCCTTGAGGATATAGTTATTATATTGAACTGTCCCATCTAAATAAAACAAAGTAAAAGAAACAATAAAGTTTGTTGTTGGTAGGTAATGAGGTATGGCGGGTTTGATGTGGGGCGCAGGGCGGGGTCCAGGGGCAGAGCCCCTGGTGGGGGTGTAGGGGGCGAAGCCCCCCACCTGAAATAAAATTACTGATATATTAAAAATATTTATATATATATATATATATATATATATATATATATATATATATATATATATATCAACAGCGATATATATATATAAACTTCTTTCTGAAATACGACCTTACTAAAGAAGTTAATTATTTTATTTTAATTTATTAACACTTTATTTACTCCAACTAAAAAAAAAAAGAAATTTTACTTGAATAAAATTGTAGCTATAAAATAGATAGAAAAAAAATCGAGGTATCTATCTTGGTACAGAAATTGACAATTTGTTGGTATGGACTTCCTTAATATGTATAATTTAAAACAATTATTATAATAAGAAAGGTTTGACCCTGCTTGTTACTAAAGTAGACAATTCGAATTCAAAAACGAATTCATAGATTTCATTTATTTCTCAATTAAACATTTTGCTTCCTCCTAGAGGAAGCTTTGTGACATTAAATTTTTGAGTTGTTGTAAAAATATTTTATAATTGTGTTCCGAGATGTTAGGAATCAAAATACATGGTTTTTGAAAAATGTCTGTGTCTGTGTGTGTGTACGCCTAGATCTCAATTTCTACTCGGTCAATTTTGACCGGGCAGGTCTCATTTTCCGGCCAAAATCCGTTTTTTTTATTGGGGCGATGTGTTTTTGTTTTTTTTTCAAATTTTCGACTTTTCTCAAAACTGCTTTTTGATTTTTTTTTTTTAATAATAGGATCAAGTTATTCAAATCGGATGGGTAGCGTTCGAAAGAGAATTAAAATACCTATATTATCTAAAAAAAATTATTAACAATAACGTGTTTTTTTTTTTAGATGCTTATAACTCCCAAACTAAACGATCAATTTTTTTTTAGAAAAATCATGATAATGTGTAATATAAATAAATATAATCTGTAATGTTTTAATTCATTTAGTTGGTTAGTTTTTTAGAAAAAAATTGAACAATGAAAATTGATTTTTGTATATCCAACGATTACAGGAGTACCAATGACTTAATCGCTTCAAAATTCTTTGTAGTCGTAGATTTATAAATTTCGTTATTAAATATTAATTGAAGGAATCAACATATTAAGGTTGAGGAAACTACGGGCCAATGAATTGAAAGAGGTTTCTTTAAATAATGAATAAATATCGATACAAAATTTATCGTACTAATACATCACGATACAAGTGCGATAAGTGGCCCATTATTTCATGGTGTAAAGTTAAGGCCCGAGCGTAGCGAGGATCCTTTCACGGCGTGTAATGTGTTACTTAACGCATTAGTATCGTACAATTTTTTATAATACTGTCTGCCTTAAGTCCGCTGTCACGCCTATCCATGCGCTAAGCAGTTGATTATCGCACCGTGAGGTTAGGGCACGAGCGTAGCAAGTGCGATAAACACGGTGAAATAATGGACTACATATCGCACGGATATTTTTTTTAATTAAATTATACCTACTTCTAAAAAGATGAAATTTGCTTAAAAAAACATACGATGCCTGAAATACATTATAGAAGCAGAGTCCTATTATTTTTATACTTAAGCATATTTGCGCCAACTAAACATCGACAGCACTGAATGATGAGTACACCTGCTAAATCTGACTGATGGCTTTTATAACATTACAGGCGCAGGATTAATTTATCTTTTCATGTTGTAAATTTCAGCCTAATTAATTAAATAGCTTTTCTCTTATGAAATCTGAAGGGCCATGTAGTGTGAGCCTGTCCGAAATATTTATAGAGTATGCTTAAATAAATATTCTGGAAACCTGTCAGAATTATGAAAAGTTCACTATAACCTTTAAAAGTCAATTAATACTGGTAGTTAATGGATAAGCTCATTGTTCATTAACTACTACAATTCGACTGAATTTTACAGATTAAAATAACTTTTTTCACAATTTTTACACGTACTCAGATTATTGTTATGGCGGGACAAGCTATAGATGTATAGAAATTTCAGACACACTCACACGACACTACACTACAGTATATGGACCAAAATTAAAAACTTAATAAGAAAATTCATCCGGCTCCTACAATATAAAAGCCACTTGTCAGATTTAGCAGGTGTATTGAGCATTCAATATTATCGATATTTACTTTGAGGTGATGTGCCCGTACTTAATTCAAAAGACTAAGAATGATAGAAACAGGCTTCAGTAATACATCTCAGACATTCCATGTATTTTTGAGTTGACTCTATCTTTTTGGAAGTACATGTAATTTAATAAAAAAAAATTAAAAATACAGTTCTATAAAAAATACGCAAGCAGGGCCTGAATTAAATCTGAGAAATTGCAGGAATTATTTCTTTCTTTTTATTAAATTATACCTACAAAAAAAAAGATAAAATCAACTTAAAAATACATAAGATGCCTGAAATGCATTATCAAAGCAGATTTCTATCATTCTTATTTTCTTCTAAATGAAGTTTGAAAAGACATCCTCAAACTAAATATCAACCACATCAATGAATGAGGAATAGATATGTTAAATTTGACCGGTCGCCTCTTATAGTTGCTGCTTTTTCTGAAAGGATAATAAAAACCCTGAAACAAAAAATGAAGCTATAGTATTCAAAGAAGAGACCACAAAGTGGTCACAGTGAATTAAAATAAATACAGACTATATCAACTTCCATTGATAATCTATAGAAAGATGAAGCTGCCAAGATATGTGCATCAGGAAGCCCTTCACTCAAGGTTACCCACTGTAATGCCATTGTTGAGTTTCTCAAAGTTGCCGTTCCCAATTTGGTCCTATTTTTTTGAAAGTCTCCTGCTTTATGATGGTCATATAATGACGCCCTCGTGGAAAGAACAATTATATGAAGACGTGTTGTCTTCTGCAGGATCTCTTCGCCCTAAGCCAAAAACATAATTACAACAAGAATAACTAAGCAACGGAGGGAGTACAGAGAAGCCACACCCCTGTCAAAGGGGTAGGAAATTATTGCAGGATAGATACTAGCTGAAAAGTATAAGCCAATAAACTTTCTTACAGTAAGCTACTCACCAGATAATTTTTTCAACGAGTTCAGAAGTTGTCAATGTCCACATAAAATATGTCAATCAATCCAACATATAGTCCCAATAAAAAACGGTAACTACAGGTGTTTAGGACGCCGTGATGTCATCTGCAGGAGCTCTTCGCCCTAGGCCAAAAACATAATTACAACAAGAATAACTTGGCAACGGAGGGAGTACAGAGAAGCCACACTCCTGTCGAAGGGGTAGGAAATTATTGCAGGATAGATGCTAACTGTAAAGTAAACGAGAAAACATTCTCACAGCAAACTACTCACAATATAGTGTTAGCGTGTCGATAAGATCATTCATAGCACTATATATTTACCAAGATATGTTGAGAGAATTGAAATGGATCTTTGCACTCAAAAGTCGAGAAAGCGCATGTGTATTCTGAACTAAGACCTCCTCACCCTCACTTAAAGTTTACCAGAATGTTCGCACACAAAACAATACATACAGAGGAATTGTGTATGCAATTTCAGAGCAACTCAATCAGCCGGTACGGAGAAAATGACATTTTTCTCAAAAATTTCTTGCAAAGACACAGAAATTACAATATCTCCAGACTTGCTGATTATGTAGATCTCAAACTTGATATACTGTCTCTCAGCATGTATTCCATCATGTATGGAAAGTTTAAGATACTGATAGGGAATGGAAAGAGATCTTTGCACTCAAAAGTCGAGAAAGCGCATGTGTATTCTCAACTAAGACCTCCTCACCCTCACTTAAAGTTTACCAGAATGTTCACACACAATACAATACATACACAGGGATTGTGTATGCAATTTCAGAGCGACTCAATCAGCCGATACGGAGAAAACGACATTTTTCTCAAAAATTTCTTGAAAAAGACACAGAAATTACAATTTCTCCAGACTTGCTGATTATGCATATCTAAATCTTGATATACTGTCCCTCAGCATGTATTCCATCATGTATAGAAAGTTGAAGATACTTGTAGGGAATGGAAAGGGATCTTTGCACTCAAAAGTCGAGAAAGCGCATGTGTATTCTCAACTAAGACCTCCTCACCCTCACTTAAATTTTACCAGAATGTTCGCACACAAAACAATACATACAGAGGAATTGTGTATGCAATTTCAGAGCAACTCAATCAGCCGGTACGGAGAAATGACATTTTTCTCAAAAATTTCTTGCAAAGACACAGAAATTACAATATCTCCAGACTTGCTGATTATGTAGATCTCAAACTTGATATGCTGTCTCTCAGCATGTATTCCATCATGTATGGAAAGTTTAAGATACTGATAGGGAATGGAAAGGGATCTTTGCACTCAAAAGTCGAGAAAGCGCATGTGTATTCTCAACTAAGACCTCCTCACCCTCACTTAAAGTTTACCAGAATGTTCACACACAATACAATACATACACAGGGATTGTGTATGCAATTTCAGAGCGACTCAATCAGCCGATACGGAGAAAACGACATTTTTCTCAAAAATTTCTTGAAAAAGACACAGAAGTTACAATTTCTCCAGACTTGCTGATTATGCATATCTAAATCTTGATATACTGTCCCTCAGCATGTATTCCATCATGTATAGAAAGTTGAAGATACTTGTAGGGAATGGAAAGGGATCTTTGCACTCAAAAGTCGAGAAAGCGCATGTGTATTCTCAACTAAGACCTCCTCACCCTCACTTAAAGTTTACCAGAATGTTCATACACAATGCAATGCATGCTGAGGCATTGTACATTAAGTTTCAGATATACTCAATCAGCCAAATTGGAGGAAATTACTTTTCTTTCTTAATAATTTCCTCAAAAAGCACACAGAAAATGCTGTACCTCAACACTTGCTGATTATTTAGATCTGAAACATGGTATATAATCCCTCAGCATGCATGATATGGTCACGTGTGTAAAGCTGAAGATATTTTCAGAGAAAGGAAAGGTATTAGTATACTTGAAAGTCGGAAAAGCTCACGTGCATTTCCAACTAAGACTAACTTGACCCTTGCTCAAAGTTTAACAAAATGTCCTTGTGAAAAAAAGATGAAAACCCTGCAAGATTAGAAAGGAGCTAGTATTATTGAAATAATACTTACTCAAGGATAAGACCACAACTTAATTAGCAGAGAACTCGATCAATATCAATATCGATCCATACAGCAATTTAGGACACACAGTGACTGCAGATATAAACATTGATGACTGCCGTCTACTGGACTGTTGTGCGCACATGGTTGACATGGTGCGGGTGAGAGCCAGATAGGAAGCGAAGCCCTGTAGCGATAATACGTACGTAGTAGGCAGCTTTCTTGTGTTCACTCCGCACTGAAATTTTTTCACTAGAAGTTCGGCCCAGCCTTTTTCTCGCATGATCCGCGGCGCCGTGTCGCTTACGCAAAGAAGTTACGAGCTATCAGCTGAAGAGCCAGACGAGACGAGCAGGTGAGCTGCAGCGCATGCGCATGCGCGCACACTCTCATGGGTAAAGCCAACAAGCCAGCAGTGTCCCCGCCATCACGTGATTGGCGATGCTATACACGTTACCCATGTGAATATATGATGTTGTAATTTTTATATCGTTTATTGCGATTATTGCGAATTGCGTAAAATCAAGCTCGCATTGTCATCACTTTGCATAAACATCTATGTATTATATATAATATGTTATACACGAACAATATGACATGACTTGATAACCATTGCGCGGTAACATGTCTGTAAGAGACGGTCACTAATGTTTTTTAGACGGTAAATTTTTCGCTTATTAGCTTTACTGTTTGCCATATGGTAAGAAAAACTATTTTTTTTTTTTTTAATAGTATGCAAAATCATGAGTGCATTGCCCTTTGTAATGACATTATTAATCAATTTTCGCTTTTATAAAAATACAAGGTTCTCCTGAGTATTGCGGTCGTGCCTATTATGTAAAAACGAAGTTTTTACATAGGGAGGGGGCGGGCGACGAGCGAAGCGAGGAGCAGGTGTGTGTGGCGGGGGAGGGGGGGGGGCGAAGGCACGCTGGGGGGCGCAGGCCCCCTAGTTAATAATAAAGAAGGCAAAATCAACCAAGTCCTCTCAACAGTCAATAGCTACAATAGATACTTGCAGTTCACAATCGAAAGAGAAACAAACAATAGTATAAGGTTCCTCGACACTGAAATATCTAGAGCCAATAACAAAATCATCACAAATTGTTACAGAAAAAGCACAGCCTAAGGACGATACATTAAGAATTTTTCCCACCATCCACAATCACAAAAAATAGCGATAATATACTTTATAACATTTGCAGTTGGGTAACTGCAAATGTTAAAGTATTTTCAGTATCTTCACGAGATTGCGCCCCTCCTCCTTATCTTTCGAGCCGCTCCATACGGCTAGGAGAGCAGCAAGAACGAAGAAGTGCTCTAGCCCTACCTATTCTACACATCGGCGCTCACCAAGTCATACTACACAACTCTCCCCACTACTCTTCCTACTCTCCTAATCATCCGCCGGGCTATACACGCCTGTGAATACCCATCTCTCCTAAACTGTCCCACTTTACCTTCCCCCTCGCCCACTCCTTCTCGCAACATCGTTTATAAAAATAATTTCTCCTCCGTTTCCGTTTTCCTTCTAATTCAGCATTGTTTCTTGGTTGGATTAACTCACAATCAATCAACCGAGAGCTACAGTGGGACGTGGAGGGAAACACCGACGTGACTTTTATTTCTCTTTTTGCTTATTAGTTTTATTTATGTGTTCTGTCTTTTTCAAAAAAATTTTTTGTTAAATCAATAACGTTCTTCTTATAGCGATATATATTGTTACACTAAACAAGCTATGTGATACTTCGACGACCGATATGTGACGTTTTTCTTTTAACGGTGTTTGTGATTTTTTTTAATTTCCTGTGACAATTATTGTGTAATCTTTTTATTTATTATAGTGTGTTTATTAACATTGTAGCCTTGATAAGGGGATTAATAGAAAATCCCGAAACGTTGGCTTAAGACACGTCTAACAAAAAATTTTTTGTTCGTTGAAAGTCCGCTTCTCTCCATCCAAAATTTTTATTTTTTATTCGATTTTAATGGTTAAAGTCTCATTTTACTCCTTAAACATTTGTCTATAACCCATAAAGGCTTATATTACGAAATAATTAATATATGCGAAGCAACATATAATTGTTTACAGTACAATACAGTATAAACTTGAAGTTTATTGTGCTTAAACTGTAAACAATTACATATTGTTTCGTATACAGCGTGTCCAAAAAGTCTGGAAACACCCAAATAATTTCTCAGCTGAATTACTATTGGAAAATGTTAAGGTCGCCTTTGTAGTAATTTTTTACGAGGAATCCAATGGTGACCTTGGATTCGACCTTGGACCTCATTTTTGAGGTTATTTCAAGGTCAACCTCATTTTTTTAAATGGTAACCCCTATTTTTTATAGCGGAATCTGAAAGAGCGGAAAATTTTACGTCCGGATATGTATTAAGGTATGAGGTTGAGGTTACCCCCAAAGGTCAAATTGAGGTCAAAGTATGATTTCTTAAAAATTTCGCGAGTTCAGTGGTAAAACAAAACAAACAAAGGTAAGGTTTGGTAAGTTCGAACAAAGACTTGAAGGTGACCTCTGATTCGACCTTGAACCTCATTTTGAGCCTCATTTTTGAGGTTATTTCGAGGTCAACCTAATTTTTTTAAATGGTAACCCCTATTTTTTTAGCGGAATCGGAAAGAGTGTGAAACTTTACGTCCAAACATGTACTCAGAACATAGTTCAAGAAGGACCTTGACGTTCATTTGAAGGTCATTTAAACTTAATGACGGTCTGATCTTGTGTAAACTTTTTATCACACTGAGCGAGGTTAATTCTTTAGTAGTTTTCAACGAGAAATCTAATGGTGACCTTGACATTGTCCTTAAAAGTCATGTCAAGTTCAATTTTTTTACATTTAGCGTTACCCAGGAACAACGACGTGGACGTAGTAAAATCTGTTCCCTTTGGGGTGCTTGATTTACGTGAGTCCCCTTGCCTCTCCCGATGGGGTGCTTGATTTACGTGAGTCCCCTTCCATCTCACGATGGGGCGCTTGATTTACGTGAGTCCCCTTGCCTCTCACGATGGGGTGCTTGATTTACGTGAGTCCCCTTGCCTCTCACGATGGGGCGCTTGATTTACGTGAGTCCCCTTGCCTCTCGCATTTGATTTTTTTAAACAGTATAACATCTTATTTCAAGTGCTCGAACTGTTCTCCATTCATTTCTTGACAGTAACCTAATCGATGATAGAAAGCACCAACAGCATTTTCAATCATTTCAGTAGGAATGAGAGCTGATTCATCAATGATCCTTTCACGTAATTCATCTAAGTTTAAGGGTTTCGTTTTGAATACACGATCCTTCAGATAACCCCAATAGAAATAATCTAGAGGCGTTAAATCGGGGGACCTAGCTGGCCATTCAATTGCACCTCTTCGTCCTATCCATCGATTAATGAATACTGTATCTAAGTATGTGCGAACGTTTCGTGCATAATGAGCTGCTGCACCGTCCTGTTGATACCATGTGTTATTAAAGTCCTCTCCAGCTATTTCTCTTATAGCAGGAACAATTTGATTCCGCAACATAGTTTCATACTTTTCTGCATTTAAATTGCCATCAATAAAAAATGGTCCTATAATCCTATTATTTAATATTCCAGCCCAGACATTTAATTTTTGTGGATATTGTGACTTGGCTTCTCTTGCCCAATGAGGGTTTTCAACTGCCCAATATCTACAGTTATGCCTATTTACGCTTGAGTCAAGTTGAAATGTAGCTTCATCTGAGAAGACTATATTTGATGGAAAATTTGGATTTTGTACGATGCGTGCCACCATATCATCACAGAATTCAACGCGACGATCGAAATCATCTTCATTTAACTTGTGTATTAGCGTTACTTTAAATGGATGGAACTTCTCTCTCTTTAGTATGTTATGAATAGATGCTTTACTTATTTCGTGCACTTGAGCAGCTCTACGAACGGAAGTATGCGGATCTTCGGTGAATGTTAACACAACATCTAAAGATTTCTCTTCGTTACCTGCTGACATTGGTCTGCCTGATCGAGGTAAATCGCTGATAGTGCCGGTATTTTCAAACCTTCTAACAGTTTTTTGAACTGTTGAAAATGATAGTGGAGTTCCACCACCCCTAAATGAAGCATTAAAAATATCTCTTACGGCCCTATAAGATCGCTGCATGTGTCCCCAACCTCTCATCATGAGAATCGTTATTCTTTCTCTATCAGTGAGTTTGTTCATTTTTATTACTCTTCGTAGTAGATCTTATCCAAAAATACTTTTTGAGTTGAAAATAAAAAGAACTTTTAATTTTCAAAAAATATGTTTGAAAGATGACCAACGCTTTTCTGTGGTGGTTATGGAATGAATAATAGTTTATTGTCACTCTAACCATACGAAAAATAACAAGTAACAATGTTCAATATTTAAACGCTTCAAAAAATTTTACAATGAATCAGCTCTCATTCCTACTGAAATGATCAAAAATACTGTTGGTGTTTTCGATCATCGATTAGGTTACTATCAAAAAGTGGATGGAAAATAATTCGAGCACTTGAAATAAGATGTTAGACTGTTTAAAAAAATTAAAAAGTTTACACAAGATCAGACCGTCATTAAGTTTAAATGACCTTCAAATGAACGTCAAGGTCCTTCTTGAACTATGTTCTGAGTACATGTTTGGACGTAAAGTTTCACACTCTTTCCGATTCCGCTAAAAAATAGGGGTTACCATTTAAAAAAATGAGGTTGACCTCGAAATAACCTCAAAAATGAGGCTCAAAATGAGGTTCAAGGTCGAATCAGAGGTCACCTTCAAGTCTTCGTTCGAACTTACCAAACCTTACCTTTGTTTGTTTTGTTTTACCACTGAACTCGCGAAATTTTTAAGAAATCATACTTTGACCTCAATTTGACCTCTGGGGGCAACCTCAACCTCATACCTTAATACATATCCGGACGTAAAATTTTCCGCTCTTTCAGATTCCGCTATAAAAAATAGGGGTTACCATTTAAAAAAATGAGGTTGACCTTGAAATAACCTCAAAAATGAGGTCCAAGGTCGAATCCAAGGTCACCATTGGATTCCTCGTAAAAAATTACTACAAAGACGACCTTAACATTTTCCAATAGTAATTCAGCTGAGAAATTATTTGGGTGTTTCCAGACTTTTTGGACACGCTGTATATTAATTATTTCATAATAAAATCGAATAAAAAAAATCACTGCCCATTCATTGGTACGTAGCTTCCTCCAAATTAATGTATCGTTCCTATACGTATAGTATATATTTTAAATATAGTAGTTGTCACGGGGTGGATTTTCGGGCTAAGGCACGTTTCACCTGTGTACCTTAGCGGTTCAAATCCATATCTCTCGGTTCAACTCCCGGAGATATAATAGCCAGATTAGGCAACAGACGCTACAACGTCGTGCAATGTTAACCTAATCTGGTTACTTACCGTGCAACACGCAAGCCGAAGACTTGCGCTTTGTTTCTCACCAGTGACTCGAACTCTCCTCTCGTTCACTGGTTCGTGTGCCGGCTGCTCAGATGAAACAATACGTTTTCTCTTACGTAACGACCGCGGAGGCGGCGGGGAGCGGGGAATGACTAAGGTCGCGAAATAATAACTCGAGCAGTTAAAGTTAATAATAAAAGACTATTGTTTATTAAATAAAAGATGATGAAGTTAAATGAATAATTAATAATTTAGACAGTGGAAGTATCGCGTTGAAATAGGTTAATTTCCCTACCTAACGGTGCGCCAGCACGTTATCTCAGACGTCAGCTGTCTCGAGGGCTGACGTCACGCTCGCGGTAATTACGCTGTGTACGCGCGGTAACATAAGCCTCGCGTCTAGTGTAATATACGTAGCGTACTCATCGTCTACGTGAGTGAGAGAGCGGTCGCGCTCGTGTGTCGTGACACACACACACACACACACACTTAACTTAGCCTGAGAGAGAACAGGCTACTAACGATTGTCGTCTGCGCACTTCTTATGCGCACTTGCCGGTTACAAACTGCCGGCAAGCTAAATCATTGTCGGTGACCTTCTAAGGTTGATGACCCGAGCCTATGCTCTCTCTACGCTCGCTCTCTCCGCACAAGAACGCCTATTCGGGGCCGCTGTCCAGGTGGCGACGAACCTGGACAAACGGTTACGCGTACTTACTCGCGATGCGGTTGATACGTGCACGCTTACCGCTATTGTAGGTTAGATTCATACGGTGTGGTCTAGGTTTCTCGCAAGCATCCTCGCTGCTAGGCTGGCTTCATTGTATCGCCTCTCGTGATACTCTCTGCTGCTTTCGTGCCAGGCGAACATGCTTACTGCACTAGGATGTTGCTGGTTCGGGAGTACGACAGGTAGTTCTAGCCTGTCGTACTATCTCTGAGCTCTCCTCGTGTTTCCGTCGAAAGTACGGTATAACAGATTTCGCAGATCACAATAGTGGCCTCAGGATGTATCAGGATGTATGCACTCCTGAGGTTACAACTATCAAACACTTCACAATTATCTCGGAAAACGCGATATCACCGCGAACTCACTATCGCGCGCGCCTGTGTCCGAACGATAACAACCACAACATTGATGCCGGTCACGTCTCCCCCGGCACCTTCGTTATGCTCTCAATACAGCTCCAATACTGCATCGAGCTGCCATCTAACGTTCGTTACCACGAACTTATTTGTTGCCGATTTATTACCGACGTCGGTACGGCAGGCCGTGACATAGTACATTACAATACGTGTGCCTTAAGTAGCCCATTATTACATGGTGTGAAGTCACGAGTATCGTATACAATTTCATAGCTCGTGTGAAATAAATCCGCAATATTTTTCTTTTATTTATTTATGAATAATTAATTATTAAAATTATATTGATGTTTACATTTTTTACAATATGTTTATGATAAGCGGACTCTCACCATGTGTGCGCGGGCTGCCATTACTTAATCATAATTGTTTATAGTTCTTCTGTATTTATGATAATAAATAATAGGAAGTCGCGACGAGAAGGGTGGGGCGGGGGAGGGGTGGTCAGGGGCGCCGCACCCCGCCTTTAAAAAAATTAATAAAAAATCATTTAAATTCCATATATAGAATAGTGTTATTATTGAATCTAGAATATTTAAAACACGTACAAAAATTATAAAATAAGATTCTATGCAATTTTCTTTTGTATTTTTTACAAGAAATTAAAATTTATGAAATTGTCGATATAGAAAGGACTTCGAGTCCACGCTCCCGTTATTTTCAGTGACACGAAGTATTGATGGCGCCTCTACAGCAGAGTAGCGCAGTGGGCTTGCCGCTGTGCTCTTTCCTACCGATGCCGCACCTGCCGACGCCGTCGTCTACGCCGCTCTCGCGGCGCTCTCTCTACTACCAACTGCCGAGCTGCACGGACGCACGCCTGCTTCTCCCTCTTCGCTACCATTAGAAGACTGTTTGCAAAATAAAGAGCTGTGCTCAAGTTTATATAAAACCGCCTACGCCTTCCACTTATTTCTATCACCTACTCCAACAGGTTATGGGCCCGGCAACGCCAGGAAGGACTTAGAGCTGTGATCGGTGAATACAGACCTGAGTCTGCATGGCTAACTTGAGACGCGCGGCCATTGTTAGCAATCCGCGCGAGAAGAGAAAAATAGACGCGAAATTAGATTTTCGAGATAAGTATATAGACTTCGGTAGAAGTGTTTGTGTGTTAGATTAGAAGCCGTTAAATAGAAAGTTTTTTTTCCTATTAAAGAATAAAGGCGTGGGGCTGGGCGTGATACGAAAAATAAGTACACGTGTGACATTTCCCAGAAACGCATCGTTTCTGAGGAGTTCTATAGAAGTTAGATAGTTGAATTTTTCTCGTCATGAGAAATAGCTTTTATTAATTCACGATCCGAAAAATATAGAAAGTTTCAAGTGTGGTTAATCGCATTCGCGACACACATAGTTACAAGTGAATTACATAAAAGACGCTAGATGAAATTCGATTCTCTCTCTCACTCTGTCGCGAGTATATATATATATATATATAGACGTAAATTAGAATAGAAGCATTAAGTCAGCAAAAACAAATAAACACTGGAATGACGACATGAGGCATAGATGATACTGCCCTGCAGAGGATTCTTGCCCCCCATGTACAGTCGCTATTCCTTAGTGCGTGTCGGGACTTGCGTAAGTGTACGGCCGACTTCCGACATTATTGACGCCATTGCTGTGCGTGTCGTTACGTTCGGAGGGAGCACGAGCGTGGGCTCGGTGCGTACGGGAATAGAGACTAGCTTGGAACTACCTAGACTTGCTGTGCGGTCCACCTTGGTGAAAAGCAACATTAATTTTATATATAAAATGAAATATAAATTACGTAGAATAAATGCCTGGCATTACTGAATTTAGAAGTTTCGAAGCCAACCTCAAGGGCAACTAAAGATGTATGACGGAGACAAAATTCCAAAAAGAAGTGATGAGGCTGGCGACAGAGTAATTCTCTTTAATATATATACAAGTATATAATTGATATACAAAAATAAAAGTCATTCATAGTGTTACATATTTACATAAATAAATTTATAACAATATAAATTTTTTATTTATCGAAAAATAAAATTAGAAATAGAATGTAAACAATTAATTAAGAGATAATAGAATACAGATCTGTCCAATCTTTTTCGGGCATGCAATAATTTTTTTTGGCATGCATTTAGATAGATAGATGAAATAAAAGACCAAACATTTATTAGATCAATTGTTTACAATATTTAGATGATAACAACAACATAGCCGCAATTAACAGCCCACATACACGCCAACATATGTTTATATGCCCAGCAGAAACTAGCTGAAACTTTTTTCAAATAGAAAACTCGACAGTTAGATGCCTAAAGGTAACAACCCCCTTTACATAATTCCAATAACACAAATTTAGAAAACAATACAAATTTAGATAACGAAATAAATAATTCAGTGATCCAGCCAAACATAATAGGTGAATTAAATTGGAATGTTTAAAAATTTGAGATAGTCTTTAGGAGTTAAAAGCAGTAATACGAAATTAAACATTAAAAGAGATTATAAACTCACACAGAAAGTAGCATTATATGTCTGGCTGGATTACCTGAACTCTGAATTAAGATCCAACGACCTGCTTGAAATTATAGACGACAAAACACCACATCTGCTCAATTCAGACAAGCACAATTTAGAAAAGAGAAAATCTTTAGTCAGAGAAACAATAATAAATCATTTAGATGAATATTATCACAAAAAGATTTTAAATTTGAAAGATCAAAAAGAAATAATTATTAAAATCAAAGAATTTAGAAAAGGTCAAATCAAATGTAACAGCTTCCTCGGTTAGAACGCAGCTGTATCGCATCAAAATGAATAATAGACAAAAAGTAAACGAATTTAGTGATAGAGTTGACACTATTATAAAAGAATATAATAGTTGCTGTCACACATGCAGGATAAGGATTCTAATACGCAGGTGTAATAAAGTGCACAACACTTATTTAAAATATAGAAAACTAATAGTGTTTTGTTGTATATATTCACTAAGAAAGGCAAAGTATTTTGAGCGGTTTTTTGCTACAAATTGAAACTCTTTTTGAGCTCTCACGATCGTGTGCCACACATGCCGGCCAGACGGCAACTGCTGCCGCGTATTTTTCTCTCCGCGACGGAACTAGTTATATATGACTGACGCTAGGATCGCTACCGTCGCCACCATAATATTAAGAACAGGGTTTGAAATGATAATACATCTTTAAAACAAAGAAAAAACTTAAATTTACCAAAAAAATGAGCAATGCAAAATTAAATAACAGTATGATTAAAAGGCTCTAAATAAAAATTGGAGAGAGAAAATACGTTACAAAATATCAGATTTTTTACATTCTCCCACCTTGAGTACAAGGGAGAGTCGCGACGCAGTTACTCAACATTTTACAAAAAATCATTCAGGAAATCTGCTCGGAATTTTTACAATTCGACCGACACGAGTTCGTTTTTGTGACTTTACAACCGAGCTTGATTTTTCATGATGACAATCTTGATCTTATGGCATGACTTGCTGTAAAGTTTTCCCATAACCTTGCTGAACTTGTCTTGAACCCTCCTCTTTCGCATTGTGAATAGACTTATCGCAATTCGAATCAATGTCTATGGCGTCCTCTATTTTCTGATTTGGATCGGTTAAAGAATTTTCGAGAACAACCAGTCGTTGCAAAGGTCGCACGAGCTCTCCGGCTGCGGTCTTCAGTCTCGCTATGCGAGGGATACCTTCATTACCAGGAATCACCTGAAGAACCAAGGCCAACGGCCAATCTAGACGTTTTTGGTTGTCGCTCGCGATCAAGACAACCTGACCTTCTTTTATGTCACAGCTTTTTATTTTCTTTTTATTATATCTAGTTAGCTCCCCTAGATACTCTACGCGGAATCATTTCTTGAGTTCTTGACGTAAGCGTTGTATATATCTCAAGCGACGGGAAAGAGAAATCTTTTCTATGTAGTCGAGATCTGCAATACAGTCTTGACGTACTTCTTTTAAAAACATTTCGGGCGTGATTGCCACAAAACTATCCCTCTTCTCGGAGAGATGCGTCAACGGGCGTGCATTAACCACCGATTCACATTCAGAAAGAATGGTATACATCTCCTCGTAGCATAAAGACGCCCTGCCAAGGCTACGTCGCAAAAGATCTTTGAGAACTCTGACGAGGCGCTCCCACCAACCACCCCACCATGGAGCAGAGGGTGGAACAGTGCTCCCATCAAACGAATCATCCTGCGCCAATTTGATAATCATTTTTTCCGCCAGATTAATCTCCTCGGCGTTTATCTTTTTTCCATCAGTTTGACATTTTTTAGAGGGCTTACATTATTTACGAATCGCAGTGTCCAGGCCATTGTTCGCACTATTTTATTATAATCAGTAGAGTTAAATAGATACCAGAAAATTTCCTTTATTTCACGCGTAACATCAGAGCATATCGTAGTTTCACAAGTGCCTGATGCAGGGATATCTGGGCTTGCAATGTTGGATTGTTTATGACTTATACACAACTCAATATCAATCTCTTCTTCATTAATATTTATCACATTTTTAGGCCATTCACTAGGTGGGCTCGACAGCCAATTAGGCCCCTCCCACCATCTCGACTGCACCAGTTGGGCCGCGGTACAACCTCGCGAAGGGAGGTCTGCTGGATTTTTCGCACCTGGCACATGCCTCCAGGAATCAATATCTGTAAGCTCTTTTATTTCTTGCACTCTGTTCCATACGAATCTCGACCATTGATTCTCGCGTTTTAACCATGACAGTACAGTCGAAGTATCGCTCCAAAAGATAACCTCCATCTCAGAAAAATCTAACGCTCGCATAACTGAATTCGTCAGTCTTGCGCCTAGAGTAGTGGCGAGTACTCGCATCTACAAACGTATGCAACGTGGTCTTGTCTTTCTGTTCCCCAAAAATCCAACGAGGCACTTTGATATTTTCCAACATCGGCGCTTGCTTATACCACGCCTTGAACTCTGCTGCAGCCTCTGCGGGTACCTCGGCATCCCATTCAATATTTTGATTCCAGAGATTTCGTAGTATAAGCTTTGGTAGTAATGAAGCTGGACAAACCCAACCTAGTAGATCGAAAATCTTGTGCGCCGCAGATAAGATTTTCCTCTTGGTCACCGGCTCCTCATGTTCGTCTGAAAAATGTATGCCAATAAATAATAAATCTCTATTTTTGTTCCAGCTTATACCCAGAATTGAGCTTGCATCTCCCTCATCGTCCATGCCTGTGCATTCCCAGCCCCGCAAGTCAAACCCAGCTTGTTGCATAATGGAAACAGACTTGTGTTGAAAGGACGCCTTTTCTGCAGGTGATTCCACGCTGGTCACACAGTTGTCCACATAAAAGGATTTTTGAAGCTTCTTAACGAGCTCGATTCCAGGTGCTGATTTTTCAGACTCCAGTGTTTTCTGCAAAAGATGCTCAATCGTAGCTCCGAGTAGGAAAGGGCTACTGTTGATTCCAAACACTACACGGCGGTGGCGGTAGACGATTACTTCTCGTGGCTCTGACTTACTCCACCATAAAAAATTTAATACATTGTGGTCCGCTGGTGCTATGCTTATCTACAAAAAAGCCTTAACTATATCTGCTGCTATGCCTATCTTATTTTCTCTGAACCTTAACAGTATATTTGGAATCAGCTCTATTAAATTGGGTCCTGTGTCTAGACACTGATTGAGCGAAGGCCCGTTACTGCTCTTGGCTGAAGCATCAAAGACTGGTCTGATGCGAGTCGTACTGTTCAGCTTAAGCATGTGTCGGTGAGGTAAAAAATACACATTCTTACCTTGCTCTGTGTAGTTAACCCTTTCGATAATACCTTCTTCTAACCAATTGTCGAAAACTCGCTCATAATCATCATAGAGGCCTTCCTCATTCAACTTCCTAGTTAAAACATGCAGACGTTTTTCGGTTGCCCTACGATTATCACCCATCGGCGAATGATTATCCTTCCATGGCAGGTCGACTTCATAGCGTCCTTCTAAATTAATTTTGACTGTTTCATGAAAACGCTTCTTCACCTCCATCAGCTGAGCCTCCTTGGATAGAGACGTCGTTGGGTCTGTGATACCTAAAATGTCAAGTTCCCACAAATCAGGTAATTTAGCCTGACGAGTAAACACACAAAAAACAGTTAATGCGGTATTTTCTCGCTGAGATGCACTATCGCCACTCTTGCCCATAAGTGTCCAGCCAAGTTTTGTTCCCAAAACCCTTATCTAATTGAATAATCTTCCCAGTGTACAAACGACCTGCGATGTCTGCTCCAATCAACAGTGAAATCGGCATGTTTCCCTGTGCATCGCTCAGCAAAATTCCGGTGTGTCGAAGCGCTTGCACCCAAGGCCCCGGAGAAACAACAGGTAAATCTTGGCATATGATATCCTCGTGGAAAGCGTTTATGCAGCACTCATACCTTCCGTCCAAGCTGCTTAGGTAAAGTTCGTATTTTTCATGATCACGAGGCTCGGTCTTAACACCCCCGAACAATAAATGCACCATCGATTGTCGGCCGACAACCTTCAAGTTTGCCTTTTGTGCGACGCTCCGCAGCACATACGATTTGTGCGAGCCCGGGTCGATAAGAGCACGCACGATGCATTCACCGCTTGGACCGCGCAACTTAACCCGCAATGTTTGTAAACACACATCCGAGGCTCTCGACGCGTTGCCACACGATACTGTGAGATTTTCTGTCTTTTTCTCCGTGTCACTCGTTTTATTTTCCGACTGATGGTTCTGTGAAACTTTCTTGCACATTAATAAGATGTGCTTTCCATTGCACCAGGGACACTTGATTCTTCCGCGACACCACTGCGCACTGTGATTCGGTTTTAGACCAGTGTGACCAGGTTGTGGCGATAAATCGCCACTTTTACATGCATAGTATTACGATATATATTGTTTACCTGGCCACACTGTTTTAGACACGCGAAACATGCCCGTTTTTCCCGCGTGATCATTTGTGTCGACTCCAGAGACATTTGTTTCGCCTTCTCACAATTGGCGCTTTCGTGGGAGTCTTGACAAAATATACACACGGCTGGCGCGCTCGTATGTGTCTGCTTGGCTGCTAGTGGCGCCAGTAAGCCTACTGCAGTGGCGATACTGCTGTTCCCCTTTGCCGTAACCTTATTCTTGCGCTCTGTTTTACCGGCTGCCAATGAACGATCTTCGCGTGACGACGCTCCTGCGCCGAAACCGTTTTTTGCCATCTGGATGCGTTCCTCGTTTTGAACCTCATCTTCCAGGAATTTCATCAGACTTTCTTGACGTTGTATAGCATTCGCGCCCGCATTCGTTTTTCTTTGCCACGCACGGAGAATTTCTTCTGGCGATGCCGATTCTACGAGGGGAATTAACATCGCCGCGCAAGTATCCGAAGTAATTCCGAGTGATTCGAGAGAACGTATTTGTGTTTCTAGCTTGTCGTAGATACTAGTCAGAGTCCATTCTGATTTATTCAGTACAAGTTTTAATAGCTCGCGCAAAACGACTTTTCATGCCCTCAATTGCTTTTGGATAATTGTCTGCTGTTGGCGGAAAACTGTTAATATATTCACTCGCGCGCGAATTGTCCACCATTGACTGAATGAGAAAATCAAATTTGTCCTCTAACACAATGTCATTGTCATCGTGGATTTTCTTAAATGAGCTCCAAAATCTTAACCACTCTTTAGGCTCACCATTGAATTTCTTAACCTCAATTTTTGGAAGCTTAAATTTCCGCAAATTTTTTACCACCTCTACAGCTTGGCCGTTTGCAGTAGGTTGAGTTGCAGGAAGTGACGCCGGGCGTCGTCGTTCGCAGAGACGCGTGACCTTTATTCTTACGTCTTCGTGCTTCGTTCTGTAGTCGTCAGCGCCTTCCATTTCCTCGCTCAAAACGTCTTCTGATGTATCTTCCTCCATCATACCGTCGAAAATTTGTTTGTCGACTTTTTCTAGCTCTCTCATTCGGTTTTCCAGCACGGCAAGTTTGGCTTGAGATGCCTCTATGTCTGGCGCGTCTTCATTCAATCCGGCATTCAAAGCGCCGAGAACTTTCGTGAAGGCCGTTCGATGTGTAGCTCTAATTTTCTTGAGCTTTTCCATGTTGTAGTGTCCCTTTTTCTATTAACCTTAATACACCACTTCTTATCCGTGTAACAAATAAAACATTTGTCCTGTCACGGTCGTCAGAATGTCACACATGCAGGATAAGGATTCTAATACGCAGGTGTAATAAAGTGCACAACACTTATTTAAAATATAGAAAACTAATAGTGTTTTATTGTATATATTCACTAAGAAAGGCAAAGTATTTTGAGCGGTTTTTTTGCTACAAAGTGAAACTATTTTTGAGCTCTCACGATCGTGTGCCACACATGCCGGCCAGACGGCAACTGTCGCCAACGCGTATTTTTCTCTCCGCGACGGAACTAGTTATATATGACTGACGCTAGGATCGCCACCGTCGCCACCATAATATTAAGAACAGGGTTTGAAATGATAATACATCTTTAAAACAAAGAAAAAACTTAAATTTACCAAAAAAATGAGCAATGCAAAATTAAGTAACAGTATGATTAAAAGGCTCTAAATAAAAATTGGAGAGAGAAAACACGTTACAAAATATCGGATTTTTTACAGTTGCGATGCAGGCGTGCCATTGACAGAGAAAGAAAAGAGATCAGCATTTTATCATGCTGTTTCTAGTAATAATCCAGAACTTAGATCAGCTACTCTAATTCGGAGACAAGCTGAAAACAAAGAAATGACTTTAGAAGAAATAAAATCATTCTTATTACAGTTAGAAGCAGAAAACAAAAACTTAGAAGAAATTAAGAAGGCACCGTAGGCAAACATAGTCCAGGGACCGACAGAGGGGCGCGCGGAGGGGCACAACAGATGCTATAGGTGCAATAGAAATGGCCACGTGTCCTCCGCGTGTCCCCTGGCGGAGTATGGACTATGGTTCTGCTACGTATTTCAAGGCGAAAAGAACCATAAAGGGACGGATAGTCCAAACAAAGGTGCTGCCACAAATCAAACCAGGTTCGTTAATAATGATCAAAATAATACTAACAAAACACAATGCAACACTACACAGTTCAGAGGAAATAAAAATTCTAGAGGAAGAGGTTATAATAATAATAACAATAGAGGTGGTGGAAGTACAGGTAGAGGGCGTGGTAGAGGTAATTTTAGAGGTAGGGTTTTTAAAAGGAGTACAAATCGGGGCGCACGTGGCGGACCCTAGAGTACCCTAGCCCCAGGAGCACGAGCCTACATTGCAGGTACGGATACTAGCAAATTAAATATACCCACAGAAACACAAATTACTTTTATCGCGGACTCAGGCGCTACCGATCACATTGCAAATAAAGGCATTATTTTGAGCGAATTTAAACAAAGCACGGGAGAAGTAATTAGAAGCGCTAACAAAAATGACTCGGCTAATATAGTAATAGACGGTAAAGGCAATTTAATTCTTAGATCGAACATAAATAGCGATAATAAAATCATTTTAAAGAATGTAATATCAGCAGAAGATATATAAAAAAATTTAGTTTCCCTTAGGCGCTTTGCGGATGTAGGATTAGGCATTTATTTAGATGATGAAACATTAAAAATTTTTGATAAAAATACAGGAGTAGAATATTTAACAGGGAAATATGAGAAGCCTAACTGGTTAATAACTCTAGATGCCGAGAAACAAAGAAGCGTTGCAGATGAGAATTTAGAACGCGAAAAATATTCATGCAAGGCTAGATTAGTTACTTTGGACGAGTTTTTACGACAATCTCAGACGGAGGTTTTGAACTTAGAGTTAGATAAAAATACAAGAAAGAATTTAGAACAAATTAATAATAACACGTCTGAGAGTGGGAGGGAGAATATGGAAAAACTCGTTCAAACATCTCAAAACATTAACAACTCCCAAAACAATGTCGATTTTGATTTAGATGAAAATAAACTAAACAGAAAAATTCATAATTTAGATAGTATGAATATTAAAGAATCCCTAGAAATAGCAAATCACAATTTAAAAACAAAAGACGACAAAATAGAAAAGTTAGACGAGGCATGCTGTGGCATATAAAATTAGGCCACGCATCCCTAGAATATCTTAAACAACTGCAGAAAGCAGAAGAAAAATTAAAAGGAGTTAAGTTTGAAAAATCTATTATGGATTGTGAGGTGTGCATCATGGCAAAGATGGAGAAAATGCCTTTCTCTGAAAATAGAACCAGAGCATCTAGGCCTTTAGAGATGATACACACCGACACAATGGCACCTATAAAGCCAGCCTCATTTCCTGGTGGAAATAGATTTATAATTGTGTTTCTAGATGACCATACAAGATTTGCTAAAGCTTACGCAGTCAAACACAAAAATGAGGCAGGCGAATGTCTAGAAAGATTCCTAACGACCACCAGAAATTTACTAGGAAAGAACGAAAACGTCTGTTACATCAGAGCTGATAATGGAATAGAGTTCACTGGAGGAAAATTTCTAGAAGTAATGAATAGAGAAAAGATAGAATTCAATGTAACACCTCCTCACACACCCGAACTAAATGGAACAGCTGAGAGGTTTAAGAAGACAATAGAGAACAAAATCAGATCATTGATGATTGATTCTGGCATACCGGAGAGCATGTGGATATTGGCATTAGAAGCTGCGGTTCATGTTTATAACAGAACTCCACATAAATCATTAAACCATGAAACACCTATACACATGCTGACTCCAAAGACCAAATACCATTTAGATAGATTAAGAAGATTTGGATGCATAGCCTATGCCAAGATTCCAATAAACGAAAGAAAATTCTCAGAGAGAGAGCGATGAAAGCCATTATGGTAGGAGACTCGACATCTGGCTATGTACTTTGGCATCCGCCATCTGGAAAATTTCTCCATTCGAGACATGTTAGATGCAACGAAAAATTAGTTTACAAAAATACACAAGACAAATCAGAAATGTGCAACAAATTGGATGAAACAGAAAATTTAGAAGAAACAGAAATAGAAAAAGCACATTCAAATCCAGAGGAAGAAGAATATATACAAGAAAATATCCAGACAGAAAATTCAGAGGAAAAACAGCAAGAAGAGGAAAAACAAACAGAAGCGATGCCAAAGAAAAGGAAAGCTGAGAATAAAAATGCCAACAATTTAGAAGTTAAGAAAAGAAACGTACCTGGGAGAAATGCTAAAACTCTGGAAAATAGAGAAAAATATATGGCCACTAGAAGAACACGAATAGAAAAAGTAATAGAAGATACAAATCTCACCATTATCAGTGAAGACTCTGAGACAAGAATCAACAAAAATAATTTAGACGACGAATTAGGACATGTATTATTGGCATCAATTAATAATGATCCCATCTCATATCGAGAGGTTATGGAATCTACAGACAAAATGAAATGGCTTGGAGCTATAAATGAAGAACTTAACTCGATGCAGGAAAACCAAGTATGGGAAATTGTTGACAGACCTACTAAAACTATAGATGGCAAAAAGATACATACCATAGACTCCAAGTGGGTATTTAAAAAGAAATCTGGAGAACATGGAGAAACAGTGTATAAAGATAGACTTGTAATTAGAGGATTTAAAGATAGAAAAGAATATGAGTTAAGAGAAACTTATGCACCTGTTTCCAGACTAGCAGTAATCAGAGCAACGCTCGCGATTATTAACAAATACGATCTAGAAGTACACCAAATGGATTTAAAAACAGCCTTTCTAAACGAGGTACTAGAAGAAGAAATTTACATGGAAATCCCCGATGGCCTAGAATGTGACCCAGAAATTAGAAAGACTAAAGTATGTGTTTTGAGAAAATCTCTATATGGCCTAAGGATAAGTCCAAAAAGATGGAATGTCAGATTCTCGGAAGAAGCGTTAAAACTAGGACTTGAGAAAGACATCAATGAACCATGCCTATTCACATGGAGAAAAGAAGGAAAATTAGTTCTGCTAATTTTATATGTAGATGATATACTCCTGGCTGGTAATGATAGACAAAAACTAGATGAAGTCAAAATGAAACTAAGTCTCGCATTTAAAATGAAGGACTTAGATGAACCAGATAATTTTCTCGGTATGACAATTATCAGAGATAGAGAAAATAAAATCTTGACGTTAAAACAAACAGAATATATTGAGAGAATCTTAGAACGTTTTAATATGAAAGACTGCAAGGCTCAAAGAACTCCAATGGTGACTAGACAAGTCAAGAATAGAGAATTAAAAAACGAGGAAAATGCAGACAAACTAGATGATGTATTGCACAAAACCAAAGTACCTTATAGAGAAGCTATTGGGAGTTTGCTGTACTTAGCAGGTGCTACGAGATCTGATATAGCCTTTGCAGTGAATTATCTATCTAGACGTCAATTAAACGCAACCGAAGATGACTGGAAAGAGGTAAAGCGAATATTTAGATACCTCAGAGGAACCTCAGATCTTGGACTGACATATAAAGCCAAAGATGAAACTTTAGAAGCCATGACAGACGCAAGTTTTCGAGATTGGTCTGATTCATCTTCTACAAGTAGCTATATTGTAAAATTATTTGGTGATCCAATAATGTAGCGAAGCCGCAAACAAACATATGTCACTTTGTCCACATGTCAAGCAGAATACCTCACTATGAGCGAAGCTTGCCAAGAATTTGTTTCTCTAGATAAAGCCATTAGAGATATCACAGGGAAAATGATGTACCCAGTAACCATATGGTGTGATAATAAATCTGCCGGAGATTGCACTCAGAAGGACGGTAGCCATAAACTTAAGAACTTCGATGATACTTTAGAAGCAATCAAAAATAACTTAGAAACCAGAGAAAAGACTGGAAGCAAAAGCCACATGGCTAAGACCCATGGTGATTACATAAAATCATGCGTAGCTGAAGGAAAAGTTACAGTTAGATGGGTTTTAACTAAAGAAAATGAAGCCGATATTATGACAAAACCGCTTCCTTTTGATACACATAAATATTTGCGTGATAAAACCTTAAATTTAGATTGAAATAAAAATTTAGAAAAACGACACCATACATAAAACACACAAAACACACAACATACTATTTTGATGTAAATTTAGATGTTAACAAAATTCAATTTCTTTATATTTTGGAGACAACTCCGCAAGTCCCCGGTGGGGAACAGAATACTTAAAAAGATTAAAATAGTTCTTTTTAAATCTCTTTCATTTAGATGTAAGGTTTTTTTGATGTAATAAACAATTTCATATCCATACTTATATTTAGAATTTATTTAACCTTTAGACATGTAAATATAGATGTTAGATAGAGCGTACCCTCGAAGGGAGGGAGTGTCGAGATAGAAAGGACTTCGAGTCCACGCTCCCGTTATTTTCAGTGACACGAAGTATAGATGGCGCCTCTAGAGCAGAGTAGCGCAGCGGACTTGCCGCTGTGCTCCCCCCTACCGACGCGATGCCGTGCATGCCGACGCCATCGTCTCCGCCGCTCTCGCGGCGCTCTCTCTACTACCAACTGCCGAGCTGCACGGACGCACGCCTGCTTCTCCCGCTTCGCTACGATTAGAAGACTGTTTGCAAAATAAAGAGCTGTGCTCAAGCTTATATAAAACCGCCTACGCCTTCCACTTATTTCTATCACCTACTCCAACAGAAATGAATACATTTGTATACTTTATTTCATCAAAGAGGAAGACATTTATATCCCAGACGGCACAGATGTTCGCCATAAGTTCATAAAGAATTCGCCAAAAGAACTCTAAAATTACTCTTTGACACCAATACTTAATGACTTCTTAATGAATGAAAAGTATTCATATTGTATTAAGAAAATATTCTATTGGTTATTCATAATTAATTCTTAAAATATTGTTAAAGAGTTATTAATGAATGTAGATATGTCCGGACGTATCTAATCAGCATGCATTCCTAAAGAGTCCGTTCATAAAAAATTGAATTCCTGTAGAATTATATTTACTTAAATTATTAATTCCTAAAAAGCATTTATATAGAATACGAAATGAACATTTTCTAGAGTTCATAATGAATTCCAGTTTATATCATTTGGAACAACAATTTTTTAAATACGATACATTCAATTGTACCATGAATTGTAAAAGAATTCATTAATAACTTATAAGTTTCAAAATAGTTATATTTGGCTAAAATATGATGAAAACATGAATCCATTTTTAATACTCTTAAAACAATTTTAGAATACATTGATGTGCATTTTTACTTTGCATTTTTTTAACCTGCAAAAATTGACCTTGTTTTACGACAAAGTTTTAAAATAAACAATTTATTTATTTTACGTAGACATGTTGTAAAACTTTTTAGTCCCCAATGTAAAAGGGATACCAAGAACAAGGCAAGCCTTGTAATTTTGGACTCTGCATGAGGAGTCATTTCAACGATTTGAATTACACGGCTTATATACTCTCTCAGCACTCCAGTGTATCCACAGAAAGTACCACGGGCGTGTCGCATAGCGGATCAAAAGCCGAAGCTTGCCTATCAAAAATTGCGTTTCACAAGAATTCTTTATGATTAGTTTTATGGAAGAAGCGTTCCATAAGTAATCTTAAATAGTTCAACAAAAATTCTTTTAGATCATTGCGTGATCTCAAGAGACTCCGTCTATTCTCTGAGAGTTCGTAAAGAGTTCATTCCAAGTTTTAGCAAAGAGCTCATATTTTATATGTAGAAAAGTATTCATAATTTAGTTTGGAAATTGCTTATTATGAAGTCATATTATGGAAATAATATTTTTCGTACGAGAGTTCGTATGTTCCTAAAAAATGTATTCATAATGAACTACTATTACACTCTTTTCGAATTTGATGAAAACATAAACAAAACATCAAGTAGCCGGGGGATGCGAGTTCCACGCGTATACGGGAGCGCATCAGTCGTGAATACAAGGTAAAATAATTATTTATATAATTCCTAAACCCAAGTAGGCCGGGGATGCGAGTTCTACGCGTATACGGGAGCGCGTCAGACGTGTATACAAGGGAAAATAATTATTTATATAATTCCTAACCCCAAGTAGGTGGGGGATCCGAGTTTCACGCGTATACAGGAGTGCGTCAGATGTCTATACAAGGGAAAATAATTATTTATATAATTCCTAACCCCAAGTAGGTGGGGGATGCGAGTTTCACGCGTATACGGGACGCGTCAGATGTGTATATAAGGCAAAATAATTATTTATATAATTCCTAACCCTAAGTAGATGGGGGATGCGAGTTCCTCGCGTATACGGCAGCGCATCAGACGTGTATACAAGGCAAAATACTTATTTATATAATTCCTAATCCTAAGTAGGCCGGGGATGCGAGTTTTACGCGTATACGGGAGCGCGTCAGACGTGTATACAAGGAAAAATAATTATTTATATAATTCCTAATCCCAAGTAGGAGGGGGATGTTAGTTCCAGGCGTATACGGGAGCGCGTCAGACATGTATACAAGGCAAAATAATTATTTATATAATTTCTAATCCTAAGTAGGCCGGGGATGCGAGTTTTACGCGTATACGGGAGCGCGTCAGACGTGTATACAAGGGAAAATAATTATTTATATAATTCCTAACCCCAAATAGGTGGGGGATGTGAGTTCCAGGCGTATACGGGAGCGTGTCAGGCGTGTATACAAGGATAAATAATTATTTATATAATTCCTAATCACAAGTAGGCCGGGGATGCGAGTTTTACGCGTACACGGGAGCGAGTAAGACGTGCATATAAGGCAAAATAATTATTTATATGATTCCTAATCCCAAGTAGGTGGGGGATGCGTGTTCCACCCATATACGGGAGCATGTCAGACGTGCATACAATGCTAAATAATTATTTATTTAATTACGAATCCCAAGTAGGTAAGGAATGCGAGTTATCCGTATGCGGGAGCGCGTTAGACGTGTATACATGGCAAAATAATTATTTAAATAATTCTTAATCCCAAGTAGGCGGTGGATGCGCATTCCACGCGAATACGGGAGCATCCCCCGTCTACATGAGGTTAAGAATTATTTGAATTATTCCATGCATATACGTCGAACGCGCTCCCGTATACGCGTGAAACTCGCATCCCTCGCCTAATTGGGGTAAGGATTTATATAAATAATTATTTTGCCTTGTATACCCGTTTGACGCGCTTCCGTATAAGCGTGGAACTCGCATCCCCCACCTTCTTGGCGTTAGGAATTATATAGATAATTATTTTGCCTTGTATAAACGTCTGACGCGCTCCCGTATATGCGTGGATCTCGTATCCCCCGCCTACTTGGGGTTAAGAATTATTTATATGATTATTTTGCCATGTATACACGTCCAACGCGCACCCGTATACGCATGGAAGTCTCATCCCCCGTCTACTTGGGATTACGAATTCTATAAATAATTATTTTCTCTTTAAAAATATTACTTATGTCGACTGCAATTTAATATCAACTGATAAGAATTTTTCCATCGGTCTTACAGTCTTACAAATTAAATTAAAATAATTAATATTTATGGCAGTCAGATTGCCCTTGTTTATAATTACCCCCGCAGAATCTGAAATAAAAACTTAATTAAAATCTGGAAAAAACTTTGTTAGCAAAGGACGATCTGACTGCCCACCACCACCACATTGTCCGACGTTTCGAGCCTGCTCCGGCTCCTCCTCAGGGACTGAAATAAACCACGCGATACACCTCCTTATATACCATGCCCACATACCCCTTCTTTTCTCTTACCCCACCACCCTCCACATTCCCTCTCCAACTTGCCATTCTCACTTAAATTAATAAAGAATGATAAATGTTATCTAATTTACTTGACTCTATCATTAAATTTACATTATTCCGATTTCTTAGAATGTGAATACTTTCAAGGCTTTCCCTCTTATATTTATTCTTAATCCCCTGTTCCAAAATATCCACACTCCCAAAATCGAAAGAATGCAAACTATTTAAACAATGTTCTTTCAAACCCGATGTACAACTTGAGCTGCGTAAACTATATTGATGTTCATATATTCTCTTTTTCAAATATCTACCCGTTTGACCAATATAACAACCATTACAATCCCTACAATTAATTTTATAAACAACTCCCGATTTCAAACATTTATCATCCTTGTCTTTACAATTACTAAATAACCTTTCTAAATTATTATCATTTCTAAAGAAAACTTGAATATTATGTTTACTAAAAACCCTTCTAATCCTTTCCGACAAACCTCTAACATATGGTAAACTAAAATATGCATTCTTTCCATTTCTATTCCTTGTTTGATTATCTACCCGCTGCTTCAATCCACCATTATAAATTTCCCACACTCTCTCATCAATCATTTTATCAATAAATTTTACGGGATAACTATTTTTAATAAATGTTTCTCTAACTAAATTTAAATTCTTTTTCCTAAAATCTTTATGTGACAATTTAATCGCTCTGTCAATGACACCTTTGATCGCACCTGTCTTGTTTCCGAATTGGTGGTGAGAATCAAAATTTAAAAATCTACCTGACCATGTAGGTTTTCTATACCAATCTAATTTCACTCTATTATTATTACCTCTAATGACTCTTAAATATTAATTATTTTAATTTAATTTGTAAGACTGTAAGACCGATGGAAAAATTCTTATCAGTTGATTATTTTCTCTTGTATGCACGTCTGACGCGCTCCCGTATATGCGTGGAACTCGCATCCCCCACCTACTTGGGGTTAGGAATTATATAAATAATTATTTTGTTTTGTACACACGTCGGACGCGCTCCGGTATATGCGTGGAACTGGCATCCCCCGCCTACTTGGGGTTAGGAATTATATAAATAATTATTTTGCCTTGTATACACATCTGACGCGCTCCTGTATATGCGTGAAACTTGCATCTCCCGTCTACTTGGTGTTAGGAATTATATAAATAATTATTTTCCCTTTAACAAATGATCGATGTTCGTTAAAATATAAATCCATAAGATCTTTAATATGTACTAATTCTTGGATGAAATGTAACCCTAAAGAGTTAATTTGTGAAGTTAATATGTAATAGAAACTTATAAATGATAAAATAAAATTACTTATTCTTACAAATTTATCAATAACAATAATGCAAGATCTTGATAAAAAATGTTTTCAAGAATATGTTCTTGGTTTTCAAGTCTTGGTGTTGTCTTGCTTTTTTTCTTCGAATATTGTCTTGATATTACCTTGATTTTCAAGATGATACGATACAATATCGATATTTACCTTGAGTCTTGGGGAAGCCCTAGAATAGAATCTCTCAAGAGATTCCCTCTATTCTTTTGAGCGCTTTGCAAAGAGTTCAAAGATTAGAAAATCACCCAATGATCAAAAAGAATTTTTTTTAACTCTTTAAGATTACTTAAGGAACGCTTTTTCCATAAAAGTAATCATAAAGAATTCTTGTGAAACGCAATTTTCGATACACAAGCTTCCCCTATTCATCCGCTATGCGGCGCGCCGGTGGTGCTTTCTGTGGATAGACTGGAGTGCCGAGAGGCGAGAGTATATAAGCCGTGTAATTCAATTATGGTAATGACTCTTGACGCAGAGTCCCAAATTACAAGGCTTGCCTTGTTTTTGGTATCTTTTTACAAATGGGGACTAAACATTTTATGACATGTCTGCGTAAAATAAATACATTTTTTATTTTAAAATTCAGCTGCAAAACAAGATTGATTTTTGTAGGCTAAAAAATTGGAATGAACTGTTTAGGAACTCTAGGCAAATATTTTTGCTTACTTTAAAGTTAATAAAATAATTTACTAGAATAATTTCGTATTCGTAAAGAGTGTAATAATAGTTCATTACGAATACTCAATGAATACTTAGTAGTTCATTGTGAATTAAAAGTGAATACCTTTTTTAGAAAAAAAAATGAACTCTTTTACATGTCCGGTATTGTTACCATAATGTGACTTCAAGAAAAATTGTTAATGAACTGTTTATGAGTACTAAATCAAAAAAAGAACCTATGACGAACTTGAAATCAATTTTCGGACCGGACATAGCACCTATTCTTAAGGAATTCACTATGAATAGTTTGGGAATAAATACTTATTATTTCGCGAATTGATGGGAGCTCTTTCGAAGTCTTTATGAATTCTTTAAGAATTGTCTGCGCTGTCTGGGTATGACTCTAATCTCAAAATGACAACTTTGATATGATTGTTTAGCGCTCGACGTAAAAAATACCGTTCGAGACTAGTACATGAGTAGATTATTTACCTTATCTGACTTTTTGCTCTCGCTTCGCTCGAGCGAAAACCGTTACATAAGGTAAATAATCTACTTCCGACCCGTTTCGACATTTGAACACGAAATATAATAAAATAAAATTAATAGCAGATGAAACTAACCTATAATATAGAGAAGCATTATTATCATAATTCTTATTTACTTTTTGTGGTTTGTCAACTGTGTACGAAGTCTTACTTCTTTTCTGTTTCTTCTTACATGTAAAACCACATTTCAGAATAGTTTTGGTAGATAAATTGGCGTTAATTACGTGGCTGTGACTTGAGTAAATTCATTATTTCACAGTGTAATAATGGGCTACTTAGGTCACAGATAAGCGTGATTTAAGTGTGGATTTAGGTCACACAGTGCTATAATAGTACATTTCGACACGGGTACGGCAGGTGATTATATAGCTCATGTGACATTTTTTGCACGGACGAAGCGAGTGAGAAAAGTCACATGAGCACAAAATCTTTTTGCGCACCAGTTTCGAACCGTATTTTATACCACGAGATTCGAATAATCATATTGAAGTTATGATTTTGAGGTTAGAGTAGTATAAAATATGTTTATTCATTATAGTTTTTTTCAATGATTTATTAATTCATTAATATTTAAAAAATTGCATATTTTTTTCTTATTACTGAAATTATTTGTTATTTGACACTTATTTCATTTAAAGAAAACCTCTGCCAATTCATTGGCCCGTGGCTTCCTCAAACTTAATTTGCTTATTCCTTTAATTAAGTTTTAATAACAAAATTTATAATTTTTGCAACAATTTATGACATAATTATAATCAAATTCATTTATGAAGATTAAAAGGTATTAATTTTCAAATTATGTATAAAATATGAATAAAATAATAGGTATGATTTTTTTTTAAATTATGTGTGAAAAATAAATAAAATAATTGATTATAATATTATCGTCAAAATCTTTTAAAATTCCTAAACCTTTACTTCAAATTATATTTCCTTTGTGAAATTTCACACATAGGGTACTTATCTCTAGTAGTATGCCTGTCCGTATTTCTGTACTCTTTCTGGAATTTCCGATGAAAGAAAAAGGTTTTAACCTTAAAAATAATGAATGGTTATTACAAAATAAAAGCAGGTACACAACACGCGCGCATAGCGCATAGCGCATGTCATTTCAAAACCATCAAGTAAGGTTTCTGAAACATTTTAAAAAGATTTCAAAAAATATTTTTCCAAAGATTTTTTAATAATTTTTTTTAACAATTTTGAAAACAAAAGTTTTTTCCTTGTAGACTTTTCAAGTTGATGATCCTTCCTGAACTCCTGCAACTCAATATATCTGAATAGTTATTATATCAGATATGTTTTTTAATATTAAATTATTGTATATTTGCATTAATTTATATTAATTATCGCTCGCAATTCGCATTTACAAATTATCTTACAGGAAAAACGCAGAAAAATTTTAGCTAAGTAAAAGTAATAGAGTAAACTTGAACAAAAATTACAAACATTTGATTAAAAGACAACATATTGAGTACTTTCGACTATGACATTTAATAGACTCAACTAATAATTTTGTTAAGGCCATGTGAAGTACTGACACGACCTCTACCTTACCGGCACCTAAACTCTAATTCTTTTATCGTATTTAAACAAAAATTTTAGAAAAAAAGCGTTCTTCATGCTCTCCGAAATAACATTAAGTGAAATATGCTCTATTAAATTTTTAAATCATTGTATTAATTGGGTTTTTCTCAAATGTATTTTGAAATGTTTGATGCTTTATTCTGGTTAATTACTAATTTGAAAAACGTTTTTGGGAAAATCTAGTGGATGAAATCATTTGGAAATTTAATAGAGTATGCTTAATCCCATTTTGGTACGCGTGGAAAAACGCATTTTCCAAAATTTTTGTTTAGATGTGATAAAAAACATAATATTTATGTGTCGATAAGTTAGAAATCTACGTTTCAGTTAAACATGGCTTTAATACAGGAGAGCGTGAAAGAACGCTTTTTCCTAAATTTTTGTTTAAATACGATAAAAAAAATTCAAGTATAGGTACCGGTAAGGTATGGATTGTGTCGGTACTTCACATGGGCTTAAATTCGACTCTTGTCAATTAAACATTCACTTGATTTGACAAAATATTTGCGAAATCAAATAAATAAGTATTGGATTTGATTAAATAATTAGTAGAAGTAATACGATAATCAATAAAACACAACTAAATATTTAGTTAAATCAAATTAATATTTATTGTAATCTAAGAAATATTTAGTCAAATCGAGGAAACGCTTGACTGACGAGAGAAGAAAGTGTGAGAAAAAAATCTTTTCAAAACCTTCCCATAATATTTCATGAAATGTTATACATTTCTTTATAGAAAGGTTGTAATAAACTATTCTTGAAAGCTTTGTAAAATCTGGCCCTGATATGTCTTGAAATTTTTTTATGTTTTATGTCCTACCGTATCATAAATGTTGTTAAGACATTTCGTAAACTATTAACGCAATGATACAGTACACTTTTTTTTAAAGATCTCCTCATAACCTGACGTAAAATATTCCTGCAAGCTTTTGGGAATATTTTATTACAGTTTCTTCTCTTGAAAAAACTTTCCAAGAAATCTTTTCAAAACTTTCCCATAATATTTCATGAAATGTAATTTCTCTTTGGGAAATGGCGTCAATACCGTATTAAATTGATGCGAAAAGATTTCAAAAACGTTTTACGCAAGATACTGGAATTTTTTTTAAGGTTTCCTTAATAACCTTTCATAAAATATTTCTGCAAGGTATTGGGAATATTTTTTTGCAGTTTTTATTTGTGTGAAAAAAAATATTCCAGAAAATCTTTTCAAAACAATATTTCAAGAAAGGTTATATATGTTTCGTTAGAGAAAGTTTGTAAGAAAAATTTCGGGAAAGCTTTGTACAACCTTGCACTAATATCTCTTGTAACATTTTGCTTCCTCATAGAGGAAGCTTTGTGATAGTAAAAAAAAAGTTTATGAGATAATGTGTTAGAAATGTTATTTAGCAAATTTGGAATCGAAATACACTATTTTTAGAAAATGTCCGTATGGATGTGAGTGTGTGTGTGTGTATGTATGTCCGTATATGCTGATATCTCATGATCTACTCGACAGATTTTAACGGGAGAGTGATCATTTTTTTAGATTTTGCTTCCACAATTGGGGCCGATATTCTATTTTTGTAAAATTTAATTTTTTTTTTAGCCATTTTTTAATTTTAAATATTTTTTTTTTTTCGATTTTTTAAATATTTAGAACAAATATTGTTTATATATCATGACTTTTTTTTATGTAGGATAAAATTATCAACAATTAAAAAAAAAAGGTCGGTAGCTATATTTCGTCATAAGTTATTGATGAAAACGTAATTTTTTGTAAATAGGTCATATTTCGAAATTAAAAAAAGATATTAACATGAATATTTTTTTGGTTATAAAGGATATTAAGTACTATAACTTACTAAGTTTTTAGGTTTTTTTATTCATTATTTTTTGAGAAAAAAAAATAATTTATAAAAAAAAGTGATTTTTTTTGTCGTTCAATAACTATAGTAAAATTGGCTTAATCACTTTGAAATTCTTTGTAGGGGTAGATTTTGTATACCAATCGAGTGATTTCTTTGGGCAAAAGGACTGATCCATAAATTTCGAAGATATTTGAGGTTAAAATTTTTTTCAATTTTTTTTTAAATCGTAATTTCTCGAGAACGGCTCTATGTATCTAAATGGGATGGGTGGTATTCGAAAGAGAATTAAATTACCTATATTTTATACAAAAAATTAATTCTCTAGCTATCACGGTTCTTTTGTTATTAACAAATACGTAAAAATTGAAAAATGAAAAAAAAGAGTTTTATATGTTCAACTATTACAAGAGTAAAATTATCTTATTCGCTTCAAAATTCATTGTAGTGGTATATTATTGATAGTTCTTTCATTTTTTCAGGAAAAGGGGCCCCAGACGGCTCTCAAGCTCCCAGCCCAAAAACTGGAGGCATTGCGCTCCAGTTTTATGCGCCGGGGACCTTTTCCTAGTTTTCGAGTATTGTTCTAATCTCAACCACCAAGGCAACCATTGTGATCACTGAACGCCGCACGTATTACCGCTGCCCACCGCACCACAAACACTGCCTGCTCTTCACATTTCATCGCTTCATCTCACGGCAGCCTCAACCGGACCACTGCACTGCGGCGTCGTAGACGACGGTCACCAGTTGTTTTGTAGCAGCCGAGCCACTTTTTACGTGAGTCAGCGCTTTTGCCATTAGCCCCGTGGCGCACATCGTCTCACGCACAGTAGCCTTGTCGCTACTGTTGGTACTGCTTAGTGTGCCGATCTATCGTCCGCGGCCTACCTTACCGGCCGCTGCCTGCGTTGCCTTACCGCGCGAGCAGCCGCTGCTCGAGCCCGCGAGGACTCTTGTGCGGTGAGTGAGTGCTGTTTCCAAAACATCTGAGCGACAGCACGCAGCTCTTTCGGCAGCTGTTTGTACCTAGTCACCGTACGCAAATGTTATGCATAAGTCGTGTGTGACTTGCAGGAAACGCACTGGTAGCGCACTTATTCGATGTACGTCCTGCAATAAACCATATCATAAGCAGTGCGCGGATGCTACCTGGTTTTTAGGCAGTAATTCCATTCTCTGCTGTGCATCAGGAGTCTTGGAGCGAGTTCAGTCATCTTCAAGCACGAGCGATCTATTATTATCATCACCATTATTATCATCACCATTATCATCGCAACCTATCGCGCCCGAGAGCATTAACCACGCGACCTCGCAATCACTATCGCCATTGCCTAGCATCCCAGCCCCACCACCTGTTGTTCATCAGTCAGCGAAGAGACGCGCCTCGACTCCATCTCCGTCCACTGCGCAAGCGTTAAAAGTACGCTGCCCAAGCCCACCAGCTGATGCCCCGCCGCTTTCACCGTCAGCCATGGATGGTATGCAGCTTGAGGACACGGCAAGTGCCTCGGGTGCTGAGCACGATGTCGACGGAAGGATGGGGGCTGCCCTCAAGGGTGCCCCACTATACATGCAATATTATTTTGGGCAACTTAACAAGTTTTTGGTGGAGAATACGCGGGCCCTAGCCGGAAACACACGCGCGCTGAATAGTCTCGCAACTCGCGTTGATGCGGTCGAGACAAATCAGCAGGCTTTAAGTGCTCGGCATGACGCTGATTTGGCCGCAGTACACGCGGACATCGCGCGGATCACCGGCGCCAACCAGGAGGTGCTCAATCGGAGCTTGCTCGAGGATGCACGGGAGATCCTGGTGAGGGGCATTCCCTCAACTGTTCAACAGGAGACCCTGCTGCTGGCTGCTAATCTTCTGACTGATCTTAAACTCCAGCAACATGCGCCGCTTGTTGTCAGCTGGCGCGCGTGGAATCCGCCAGCGCGCATCAGTTCAAATGAGCAGCCGATCGCCGCCGTATCAGCAGTTCATACTCGCGCGCTCGTCTTCACCCTTGCGTGTCCGTCCGGCCGGGATGACATATTACGTAGGACTCCAGGCTTAAGGGATCTTGACTGCCAGACCATCTTCGGGGCCGGAGGTACAGCCAAGGTTTCGGTGAATGCTTTGTGGCCGGACCCTATTCATAAGCTCTTAAAGCGCGCGACTGTCGTCTCCAAAGCGCTCGGCCACCAGAGGCCTATTGTAAAGAACCTTACGGTTTTCCTGCGTCCGGGTAGAAATGCACCCCTCCTATCGATCCTCAGTGATGCTGACCTAGATGCGCTGGCCAAGCCCGTATCCTGACGCGCGAGCAGCCGCGCTCCACGACCTGTAAACGTAGAGTCCTTTGTCGCCGGCCAAATAAATGTGAATGGTCTGTTCCCCTCTCATTTTGCCCTCCTCGTGGCTAAGGTTGCTGAGGCCCGTTTTGACGCTATCGCGATCGGCGAAACGAAACTTAATCCGCATGCGAATAACTCGCACCTTGCCCTCGACGGCTTTAACTTTTTTCATGTAGATAGAGAGGGAATGGGCGGTAGCGGCATCGGCCTCTACGTCCGTGATACCTTCAGCGTTGTTGTTTTAGCTGCCTCGGATCCGCTGTATGACAATACCCCAGAATTTATCATCTGCGAAATAAAAAAGGATCAGCTCAGACTCCTTTTCGCCGTTATTTACCGCCGCCCTCACGCCGCTTACCCTGTTCATTTTTTTAACTGCCTTGCCAATTACCTCCCCCACTTTCCCTCTGCTATCATCGCTGGTGACTTCAATATGAACATGGCCCTTCCCGACTCCCCTGACGCCATCCACCTCCAGAATTCCATCTGCTCAAACTCACTTCACCTTGTCCCCTTTATCCTACCCATCACCAGCTCTGGCGAAACTCGCACACCTGGATCGACCTCTTTATTGTCAAGAGTGATGATCGCGTGCTCACCTACTCCAAATCAGCCGCCCCCTTCATTGCGGGGCATGATTTCATCGAGATCTCGCTAGCTTGCACGAAACCTCCCACGGTTGAAAAGTCGGTGATGCTCCGCAATCTCAAAAGAGTCGATCCAGGGCTGCTTCGCCAAACACTCCTTCTTCACCTACCTACGCCCGTTTCCCACCCTACCATCTCACCTTCTACCTTCATCGCCATCACTAGCTCATCTGAGCTCGTCCTTGGCCCGTGCAATGCAAATGCAAACTCCGCAGAACGTGAACTCAGCTGTGCGCTTGTGAGTGCACTCGATCGCATCGCCCCTTTACGCAAATTTGTGCTGTCTTCCCGTCGCAAACCGTGGGTTAACTCACAAATTAGGACCCTGATGAGGTCCTGTGACAGCGCCTATCGTCTCGTGCGCGCCTCGGGTGCACCTGCTGACATCGGCCGCTTCCGCTCACTTCGTGCGCAAGCATGCAATGCCTTGGATAGCGCCAAGAATAGGTATGTTGCTTCTCGCCTCGCCGACGCCCCGTCCATTGAGGCAAAGTGGCGTGAAATACGACGCCTGAAAGTTTCCCGCCCGAGCCTGCCGTCGCCGCTCGACAAGTTTTCTGCCGATGACCTAAACGCCTTCTATGCCACCACTGTAAACCGTCACCCACCTGTCACTGAGCATAACTTCAACACAATAGCCGAACAGCCTCTCTCTCCGGACCTTAGTAGCCTTTTTTGCCTCCGCCCTTTCTCGGAGCGCGAAGAGCCCCGTGGCTCTTCCAAGGCCACGGGGAATGACGGACTCTCTTTGCCTATGTTAAAGCTTACCCTTCCGCACTCACTTTCACATATTACCAACCTTTTCAACACCTCCATAGTCTGTGCCACCTTCCCCTCAAACTGGAAGAAAGCAATCATTCGCCCTCTCGCCAAATCTAAGGTGATGATGCAGCCCTCTGATACGCGGCCGATTGCCCAGCTGCCTGAACTCTCCAAGGTTCTCGAGCGGCTGGTGCATAACCAGTTCCAGGGTTACCTGGAGGTCAACAACCTGCTTCACCCCCGCCAAGCAGGCTTCCGCCGCGGGCACAGCACTCAGACCGCCCTTCTAGGGGTGTTTGATGACATTCGCCAGGCCATCGATGAGCGCATGTTAACCTTTCTCATCCTATTTGACTTTTCTAAGGCTTTTGATTCCATCCCTCATGCCAACCTTCTCGCCAAACTCAGAGCGTTAAACTTTTCCACCCACGCTCTGCGGTCGTTTTTTTCATACCTGGCTGACAGACTCCAGGCTGTCGTCGACTCAGGCGGAAAAGTCTCTGACTGGCTTCGCGCCGCGTCCGGCGTTCCGCAAGGAAGCGTCCTCGGTCCTCTTCTCTTTGCCATCTTTATCGATGACCTCCCGGCGGTGATCCGTTTCTCCAAGATCATGATCTTTGCCGATGACACGCAGCTTTACCATCATTTATTCTCGTCCAATTTTCATCTTGCGCTCGATCGTTTCAACCGGGATGCCCAGGCTATCGCTGACTGGGCCCGTACAAATGTCCTCATCCTGAATTGCGGCAAAACCAAGGTCATGATCCTTGGTAGTAACGCCTACACTCGCGAGTTCGATCTCGAGACCCTGCCTCGCGTCGCTATTGAAAGCACTAGGCTCCCTTATGTGACGGAAGCGCGAAGTCTCGGAGTCGTCTTTACGAGAACCCTCGACTGGCAAGCCCACGCCAAACTTGTCTCGCGTAAAGTTTTCGGCTCTCTTTATACGCTCCGTTTTTTTCCACACGCGTTTTCGAGGGATACCAGGAAGTACCTGGCCGAAACGCTTGTCTTTCCGCTGCTTGACTACGCTGCCCCTGTCTATCATCACCTCGACAAAGAGCGTACAAAGAAGCTGGAAAAAGCTCTGAATGCCTGTGTGCGGTTCGTGGTGGGCTTCATACCGCGCCGCAGTCATATCACGCCTTATAGACCGCTCTTGGCTGGCTGTCCACCCTCCGTAGGCGCCAATATGCGATCGGCATTCAGGCCTTCAAAGTGGTGGTGAATGCGTACCCCTCGTATCTTGCTGACCGGTTTAACCGCAGATTAAACGTTGACATCGATCTCCGCCGTTCTGATCGGCATCAACCTCAACCATTTGAACCGCCCCCGCGTTGCACTGAGGCATTCAAGCACTCATTCGCGCTTAAAGTTATGGACCTCCTAAACTCTGTCCACGTCACCGACTTTTCCCCTACCAGCCTCCTGTCGTTCAAGCGAACTTTGCGTGACACCCTTTTTAGCCGGGACGTGGCGGATTGGAACCTCCGTGTCCACAATGAACACCTACCGGCATGTTTGCTGTACTGCCTGCCACCGCGGCAGCCGCCCCGCGCGTTCGCTTGTAAAGCCTGCGTCTGCAGCGTTTGACGCTCCGTCTGCGTACCCCATCTCATCTCATTCCAGTAAATCACCCTCACATCTCATTTCTAATTCATCCTCAGTTCTTCCCCTGCGTTTGTTATTTGTAGTTTTTACTTTATTTTTCTATATTTTTATTTATTTTTATATTCCTTTTACTTCATTGTTATCAAAATTTCGTTAGGATAATTATTATGTTCAATTATTTTTACTGCGTTTACTTGAAAACATTTATTTTTCACTTGTTCTACTTTGCGTTATTGTTGTTATCTATACTGTATTCGATTATTCATATTTACTTTGTATTTTTCTTATAGCACTAGACGGGGTCTAACCCCATAGCGCCAATAAATGATCAATCAATCAATCAATCAATCTCTCTCTCCTTTGCGGGCAGTCCGGCCGCCGCAGGGGAACAGCCGCGATGCTGACGTCTCTGTCTCTCTCTCTCTCTCTCTCTCTCTCTCTCTCTCTCTCTCTCTCTCTCTCTCTCTCCCTCTCACTCGACTCTGCGCTCCTGCGCCTTGTCTGCACTCGCGTGCACTTTACCGGCGCCCTCTCGCCCTGCAGTCGGGACGCTTCCGTTCTCTCTCTCGCTCTCTCTCTCTCCCTCTCTCTCTCTCTCTCACTCTTTCGGCACTACTCCTGGTGAAGCGCGTCTCGAGGCAGGCTATGGCTCGCGGCAATGGCCGAAACGATACTAATCGCCTGCTACTTCGTCGGCGCACGCAAGCATCTCTCGGCCTTGTCCTTCGCGCAAGGTTGAGAGATGTTTACTTTTCGGGTATCCGTGCGTGCCGACGCGGTGTGCCGAGACTCGCCTTCTGTCTCGTTCGCGCACACCGATACACGCATACCCGCGCACGTACACGCGCAGGCCGTTACACCCCCCGTCCAGACGCGGACTATCCCTCGGAGAGTCTGCTCTGCTACCTCACGTTCGGTATCTTTAACGGCAGCGCGGGTTCTCCTGAAAAAAGGGAGGGGGTATTGCTCAAGATAAAAAAACAATTCGCTTACCCAAATAATGCGGGGTTAACTCGTCTCTTTATTGTTCCCCGAAGGGGGGGCTTACACCCGGGTTGGCGGGGATTTTCGGCCGTGGGTACTCCCGGTTGCGGAACCACGGGCGCGACTTATCGTGCCATGCGGCATCCGGGCACTTGGTATCCGTCGAGACTCCGAGTCGTCCGCAGTAGTAGCAGCGGCGACGGGATTCCCCGGGCGCCGCGCCTGTCGTCGATGCGCCGCCTCGATGCGCTTCTGGGCCAGCATCGCGTCTCTTTCGGCGGCCCGGATCTCCTCCTGAGCTTGCGCCGCCGCCGCTTTGGCCTCACGGCGCTCCCTCCGAGCTCGCCCCGTCGCAGAGATCGCCTCGCGTTCCTCACGGAGGTCGTCGACGCGGCTAGCCCACGGTCCCGCGAGCTGTCGTCCGTAGGGCGTTTCGGCGAGGAAGGCCATAATAAATAAATGCCAGCAGCGTCTCTCCTTCCTCGGCCCAGGCGCGGCGGCTGCTCGCTTGCGCCTTCTCCAGGCGCTTCTCGGCCCAGCGGATCATCATCGGCGACGGCCGATCTGCCGTGGCCGCGCTGGGCGGAGCGATCTCGGGGACCGGGGTCCCCGGCTGTCGGCGAGGAGGGCCGCTGAACCGAGCGGAGCCTCCACCGTCGGTAGGCCCTTATCTCTCAGCGTGACTCCGTCGGTGGCTTTCGGCCGGCGCAGTGGCGCCGAAGTGGAGGCGGTGGGTGGAGGAGGAAGTGCCAGTGCCCCAGTTGCCTCGGGCAGCTCCTCCAACACCACCGAAGACGGGCGAGCGAACTCAGCTCGCCCGAGTTGCTCGATGGCGCGCAGGGCACCGCGCACCATCGCTTTGGTATCGAGGGCACTGCCCTAGGTCCCAGGCATCAGAGATTTCTCAGCCATCTGTAACAAAAGAGACCAAGCGAAACGGTGCATTAGTCGCTAACAACTCCCGAACTCCTACTCTTCTGCGACGCTCTCGCGCGCCGCTGCGCGCGAGTCAACCGCGGTGAGCCATCTAGGTGCGACCTCGGCTCCTGTCGCTTCGCGGAACCTTTCGGCCGGCCCCGGGGTTTTTCCGTCCCGGGGTTCACCTTCGCCGTCGCACCCGTTTTACCGGTAACCGCGCGAACCACGGCGCGAACCGTTTTACGCGGACGTCCCCGAGGACGTTTTTCGACTGGACGCGCATCGCTCAGCGGCGCTCCGCCGGCTTCCGGTGGGTCTCTCGTCACCGGGACGTTTACGTCTTCCCTCGGCGGTTGCGTATCCTCGACGTCGTCTACTTCTTCGCCCGTTTCGTCGTTGCTTTCTTCGTCGTAAGGCTTGAGGTGAGAGCCATGCAGGATCTCTTCACTCGCGTCCTTCTCGTCTCTGACTCTTACCGGATTGGAGCCGGTTATCTCGGTTACCTTCAGAGGACCGGCATATTTCGGCGCTAACTTCCCCGATATTCCTTGCGCTGCCGAGGAAAGGACTCTGTTCCTTTTCATGGCGAGGTCTCCTATCCCGTAGGATACTTCTCTTCGGCGTGCGTTGTAGTGTGCCGCTTGTCGCCGGTGCTCATCGTCAATTTGTGCAGCAGCCCTCTTTCGCAGACTATCCATATCATGCAAGCGCTCCGCCCACGTATCCCCAGCCTCGCGCTCTCGTTGCTCAAGGGCCTCGCGCTCTTGCTCGCGGCGAGCTGTCGCCGGGGGAAGCGGCTGTCTGCCGTAATTGAGGGCGGCCGGGCTCACGTCGGTCGAAGCGTACACGGAGTTGTTCAACGAGAACATCAGCTCCGGCAGTTTCTGATCCCACTCGGCGTGAGATTCCTCGACGAACGCGACTAAGCGGGTCTTTAACGTCCGATTTAGCCTCTCCACGGAGTTTGCCTGAGGATGATACGGCAGGGTCGTCGAGTGATAGATGCCGATGTCGGCGAGGTATTCGTCTACGAGACTTTATTCTTGAATTCTGTGCCGTTGTAGGACAAGAATACCTCCGGAGTACCGAACCGAAGAATCACTCTCTCCTTGAACTCTTTCAAGATGGTCTTCGCATTCGCTTTACGTATGGGCACGCACTCCACCCAGCGAATAAAGAGGTCTTAGAACACCAAGATATACTCGTGCCCGAGTTTACTTTTCACGAACGGGCCGGTTACATCTCCGGCAACTACTTGCCACGGCCCGTCGATAACTCGCTGTCCCATCAGACCCGCGGGCGGTCTTTGCTCCGCGGGCGGTCTTTGCTCCGCTTTTATCTGCTGGCACACTTGACAATGTTTCACGTACTTCCTCACTGCGTGGTACATATTCGGCCAGTAATATATCCTGGCCGCGCGCTCGTACGGTTTTTCTCGACCTTGGTGTCCGGCGGTCGGATCGTCGTGTGATTCGCGGAGCACTTCGCGACGATGCTCCTGGCGCACGACGAGTTTCCATGCCTCGTCATCGGCAACCGCCGCCTCTACTATCTCATCCGCGAGAAAGTAGAATAATTGACCCCCTACCACTTTCCACTTGGGATGGGTTGAGGGGTCGCGCGTCACTTCGTCCAGCCATGTCAGGTACCACTCATCCTTGGTACCGTCGGACCACGTGCTCGCGTACACTTCGAGGTCGTCTTCCACCTCGTACATGCGCGAAAGCGCGTCGGGCACGTGGTTCAGCGCGCCCTTTCGATGATCCACATCGAAGGAGTGTCCCTGCAGCTCGAGAGCCCATCTCGCCAGTCTTCCTGTGGGGCTGTGCAGGCTGTGCAGCCATCGCAAGCTGCTATGATCTGTCACCACCAAGTAATGATATCCTTCGATGTACGGGCGAAACTTCTTGATCGCCCAGATCACCGCTAGGCATTCGCGCTCCGTGACACTGTAGTTGCGCTTCGCTGGCGAAAGTGTTCGGCTGGCGAATTCGGGGACTTGTTCCTGTCCCTCGATTACTTGCAACAGCACCGCGCCGATGCCAGCGTCGCTCGCGTCCGTCTGCACGACAAACTGGACATCGAGCGACGGTCTGGCGAGGACAGGAGCCGAGGACACCAAGGCTTTTATCTTTTCGAAAGCCTCTTGCAGTGCGTCACCCCATTCATATCGTCGATCCTTCTTCGTTAGCGCTGTGAGCGGTTCGGCTATCGTGGCAAAGTCTTGCAAGAACTTCCGGTAACAAGATGTCATTCCCATGAAGCGGCGCAGTTGCTTCAAGTTCTTTGGTACCGTAAAGCTTATCATCGGCTCGATCTTATCAGGATCCGGCCGGAATCCGTCCCGGTTGACGAGCACACCAAGGTATTTGACTTCAGTCTTGCCAAAGACACTCTTCTCACGTTTGATCGTCATGCCGGCCTCTTTAACGTGCTTCAGCACGTGCTCGAGCCTCTTCAAATGCTCTTCGTACGTCTCTGTTGCGATGATGATATCATCGAGGTACGAGAAGGCATACGGCTCGAGCTCGGGGCGGATAACTTTGTCCACCAGGCGTTGAAACGTCGCTCCAGCCTGAGATAGGTCGTATGGCATTCTCGTGACCTGATACAGGCCCAATCTGGGCACTGTGAATGCCGTCAGCTACTTCGATTCCGGCGTCAGCGGAATTTGGTGATACGCTGAGCTTAGGTCGAGTATCGAAATATATTTTTCGCTCTTCAGTTTGCGCAATATTGCGTCCATGTACGGCAGCGGGTACGCGTCTGCCTTCGAAACCGCGTTCAATTTCCGGAAATCGATGCAGAATCGGTACTTGTCGTTGCTTTTCCGTATCATAAGGACGGGGCTCGAGCACGCGCTCGTAGAGGGCTCGATTACCCCGGATTCGAGCATCTCGAGCACTTGGCCGTGCATATCCTCTTCGAGCTTCTTGGACATCGGGTAATAACGCTGCTTCATGGGGCGTGCGCTCCCTACTTCAATGTGGTGGCTCGCCCACGTAGTGCGGCGGAGAGCTTGGTCCTCTCCGCTGAGAATTCGGCTACCAGCTCTGCCATCTCCTGGCGCTGTGCTTCCGAGACGTCTTCTAGGCCGATCGATGATACCTCTAGCGTCTCGGCGGATGAGACCCCCGTGACTTCCAAGTCTACGCGTTTATCCGCCGCGCTCACGATCAACTGGTTGTTGATGGGGTCGTGGATCGTACCGAAGGCTCTGACAAAGTTTGCGCCTAAGTAACAATCCACTTTGTCATCCGGCAGCACCGCTACCCGAATGTCTCGCTTTACGCCAGCTACCTCGAACGGTAGCTCGACGTAACCGGCGACCGTCGCCGTCTGTCCTCCGACGACTTTCGCGCGACGACCGTAGCTCGGCATTAATGGTCGCCCTAACGTGGAGGCGAGCTGTAGTCCGACCGCCCCCATTACGGTGCGTCAAGCTACCATATCGTAGAGGGCGCGGAGTCTGTAATTTCCGATCGCCACCTGTAGCCACTACCGCGATTCCTGCTCGTGCTCGGCTGCCGGCTCAGCCGTTATTTGCCCGGCTGCGGCGTCCAGTTTTAGTGCGGGGACTTCGGCAGACGAAGCGTAAACCCCACTTACTTCGCCTGCGGTACGTTTCCCGCGCACTTCGGACCATTTCGGCGAATTACTCCGGGAGCGCCGCATTCATAATAGCTGAATGCTTCCGGTGGCGGTGCGCTCGGTTCGCCTGTCCTCCTTGGCGCCCTCTTGGCTCGGTCTTCTTCGCTCGAATCGCTGCTGGAGTTGGATTTCTCGCTCCTTGTACTCGTCTTCTTGCTGGGGCGTTTGGAGCTACTCTTCTTTCTCCGTTCCCCTTTCTCTCCATAATTCGATAGTTATTCTATTAACTAACGCGACAAAAGAAAGGGAAAGTGAAAGTTAAATTCCGTCGAACCGTCGATATTTACTTTACTCTCAGCTCTCATGTGCTGACCTTTGCTGGAGTAAGACAATGTTTATTATTCGCACACACACACGCTTACACTCGTAGTTATCGCGCGCTCGCGATATTTTCGTACGCGGCTCGTCGCAATTATTCGCACCACCCGATTCTGCAATCCGTAGAAAAAACCTGATTTGATTTAACTTAATTTCAAATTTTCGTTTTATTCTCGATTTTCCAAAAACAAGAGAACCGAAAAAGAAAAAAAAAGGTTGTTTTCCCACTCTAATCTAATTTCCCGCACGCTCGTCGGTGCCAGGTAATCGTGTTTCCACACGTTAAGGGCGCCAGTTGTAACGGGGCAAGTTTGGGGCGGTTATTCGCTTCCTTTAAGCGGAATTGCCGATGAACGGCGCAGCAAAGGAATGGGGCGCAAGCACTGGCTCGTGCCAACCCTCGGCAAAATCGCCTCGTCCTTGCCTGTGCGCCGTCGCTCACCGTCGGCTGCCTTCGTCGGCAGCCGTACCTGCCGGCGTTACAACGCGCGACTTCACTGTCGCGCTTTCTCTCTTTCGCGCGTGCTTCCTCAGCTGCTCAGTATTGCGCGAGTACCGCGTACTCGCGCCCGCGCAGGCCGGTGGTATTCTATACAGCCGCGCCACCGACTAGGAAAAGGGATGAGGATATTAAATCACTCGCGTACGCGTTCTTAAAACAAGGACTTTACCTTTATTGCCCCTCGGGCAGAAAAACTGTGATAGAATAGAATAGAATAGTTTTTATTTGTAAACTACAAAATAATTAAGTTACAGTCTACCATCCCGCATTCGCCCAGGCTCATGTCTGTGATACGGGGAAAACCCAATAGGCAAACCAGGTGGGATAAATCCTATTAGGAAAACCCGCCTCAGGATGGTTCAAAGTATTGAACATAATTAACATTTGTGTACATTATATCGCAATCGTATAATCATCACAAACATAGTCAATGGCAATCGCCAAGTCACGAAGTATCACATAATTGAACTTAGTTATTCTTCAATCTAGCGATTACAGATTGAATTCATCACATTTCTTTATTCATACGATGTACGTCAGAAGATTAATCACAAAACGATTTTAGTACTGTTATAAAAATAGCAGTACAAGTCTACATTCTATTTATACATATATACAGTCGACATCGCATGACCTTTGCATCAAGTACTTCCTAAACGCCGCTTTGAATTTACTCGCCGAGGAAACATTCTTAATATCGCGAGGAATCGAATTCCACAGTCGCGTACCCTGGGACCAGAAAGAATCCAGCCCTACGTCAGTTCGTGATGACGGAACTATAAGTTCTCTGCAGTGAGTTCTACTCGACGTTCTATCTTGGCACTTTTGAAATAAGGGAGCTAGGTACACTGGCTGACCCAAATTTATAACTTTGTACATTAAGACCGCTGCAAAATATGCCCTTCTCTCTCTTAAGTCAAGCCACTCTAGCTTATTTCTATATGGGCTGATGTGTTCATCTTTCTTAGCACCACTTACATATCTCACACATGAATTTTGCAATATTTGCAGTTTCTTTTGAAGTTCACGCGTCACGTCAAGATACACTAGCGAGCAGTAATCTAAATGAGACAACACGAGAGAGCTTGCGAGCTGCTTACGTAAGATCTCGGTGGTGCAGGATCGAAACCGTCTGAGTCCATGTAGGGCTCTGTTAACTTTTCGGCTAACTGCATCCACTTGCGCTTTCCATGTTAGTTTCGAGTCCATTACAACACCGAGATTAGTTACAGTGTCGACAAAGGGGACGAAAACGTTGTCCTGAATCTCAATGCCAGACAAATGCATACCCCGTAGTATGTTAATATTGTGGTTAGATCCAAAAATAATAGCCTTAGTTTTTCTTACATTGAGACTGAGGGCGTTGTCGACGGCCCATGCCGCCACTGCTCTACCTATAATCGACAAGTGTCGTATCCCTTCATTCAGCTCGTCTGTGGTTGCCTGCGTGTAAACTTGTAAATCATCTGCATATAGCAGGTGCCCGACACCACTCGATTGAGAATTATTATTAAAATCCAAAAAAATGTGCTGTAGGTCATTTATATAGAGACTGAACAGAAAGGGTCCCAGAACCGAGCCCTGTGGTACGCCGAGATTGGTTGTGAGCCAACCCGAGTCTCCATTTTGCTTCGTAATCACTTTTTGATTACGACCTGTAATATACGACTTTATCCACAGGACTACCCCCCTGGAAAATCTCATTCTTATCAGTTTATGCAATAATTTAGTTGGCGATATGGTGTCGCACGCCTTGCTGAAATCGAACAATAGGAGAATGGTAAGTAGTTGTTTTTCGTTGTCTATTCCCGCTCTTATATCCTCCGTCAATTTTAGTAGAGTTGTCTGCGTACTGTGACCTGATCTAAATCCAGATTGAAAAGGATCGAGAATTTTCTTTGAAGCTAAAAATGCTGAAATCTGATCATGTACAAGCTTCTCAAGAACTTTGGATAGAAAGCTCAATAATGCCACTGGACGAAAGTCCGTAACAGTCGATGGGACAGCTGTCTTTTTAAGTGGCACCAAATGAGCTTTCTTCCATGATTCGGGAAAAATTGCCTTCAAGAGGGAAGCATTGAAAATATCAGCTAGGTGATAGCCAATAACTGGAAGAGCTTTTGCTATCACACCTTGTGGTATTCCATCCTCACCCTTAGCCTGCGAGGAGAAATGTGCAATAGCTAGAACCACATCTGGAAAAGTAACTTTACTGAACGCGAAGCCTTCTTCACTAGCCGTTGCCATAACTTCATTCCTATTTTCCTCGCGTTCTTCAGCCGAGACTGAGACCCCCGCAAAGTGCGTGTTTAATTCTTTTGGGGAAAACCCGTGAAGTTCCCCCCTAGCTCGATTTTGTGGAAGAAGACCTAAACTTTTCAACTCTTTCCAGATATCTTTCCCGCTATCAAATGCCTTGAAAATTTTATTCTGAAGAAATGTATCTCGCGCTTCTCTTGAGCGTTGTTCTGCTAATAGTTCGTTGATATCTCCGACGTAAAGCGTCACAGTTAGCGTACAACTCTCTGAGCTCCCCGTCAACCCACGGCGGTTGTTGTTTTCTATTCGGACGAAATTCCTTAATCGGGGCTAATTCATCCAAAGCCTTCGTGATATTTGCATTAAGATGTTCTAAGCGGGTGTCAACGTCTACATCTGCACAATTGACAGTCGACCAGTCGCAATCATTCAAATGAGAAAGCAGCTGTTCTTGACGAATAGCCTTAAAATTACGGTATGTAAACCTTCCAAGTGAAGGTTTTTGAGATACGGTAACGTCAATAACGATATCAATTATATTATGACTATTGCGATAAGTCGCCGTCATATTGTTAGAATCTAGCACTACGTCATCATCGTCCGTGAAGATTACATCGATCTATGTGTGAGATTTGCCGTTTTGGTGATTAGTCGCGCCATGCTCAATAAGTTTTAGGTTAAGTTGACATGCTAGGTGTTTTACGAAAGTCGACTCCTGCTCCGTTACTAACATATTCGCGTTGAGATCTCCCATTACTATTCGATGGGCAAAATCCACGGAGTGTTGTTCGAGAGCTTCAGCCAAATCAGAGTTGATAAGCTCGGCGTCTGGGGGCCTGTAAATGACTGCTACAAACACGGGGGGCGAAGAGCCCTGCTGTATACTACACATGATGTAATCTGGAACTCCCGGCTTTCCTTCGTCCACCATGGTAGCCGATGTACATAAAATTTTAGCTTTCCATAAATTGCAAACATACAGCAGAACTCCTCCTCCATGCGTATTTCTGTCCTGCCTGATTATTGAGTAGCCTTCAATCTCGACGAAATCATCTCTTATATTAGGCCCGAGTCGCGACTCTGCAATACCGAAGAGATGGTAAGAGGGATAAGAGAGCAGGAATTGACGAAATGTTGTTATGTGCGCTTTCAAAGATGTCGCATTTAAAAATCCTGCTTTCAATCCAACATACCGAACCTCTTTTGCACTATCATTATCTAGTCATGGGCTAACGTTAGTAATCGTATCGTTTGTACCCAAATTCGATTTATTATCAAATGTGTCTTTCTCCATACTATTTTTATTACTCGAGCCACTAAATTTTGCCGTACCGGTTGAAATTGCGATCGCCTGCAGATCCGCCGCAGTCATGATCAGCTGCGACGTTTCACCATCTCGCATCTTGGCCAGGAAACGGCCTCCTCTATGCCAGAAATATTTAAACTATAATCCGCGAGCAACAGCCTTTAAGCTTCTGTACTGAACGAACTTCTCTCTGCTCAGCATTTCGTTGATGAAAATTTTCCCGTTACTTATGTTGTCAACCGTTTCCTGATCAAGTTCCGAGAAGTTCACATCCTTTGTGTTAAAGCGTGTAAATCTATGCTTGACATACATTAATTTCTTAACGAGCTTATGGTCGCGGAGTTTGACTATCCACGGACACCGACGTTTAACGGGTTTAATCTCTGACGAGCCTACTGGATTTTTTCTATTTGACCGAAGAAAGCGTATAGAAATGATATCATCCCTCCGAATAGTCGGAAGGATGGTAGAAAGGACAACATGGACTACATCTAAATTGTGCTTATTAGAACCTTCAAAAATGTTAGTGACGATGATTTCATGCGAGTAATCCGCACTATCTACTTCATTTCTAGGTGTACACTGCTCGCTTCCGTCAGATAGATCAATCGACCTACTAAATTCAATACGAGGCTTATCGTTACTTTCTGCGGCCTTATTATTTTTCGCAGTGTGCTGAAATCCGATCAACGTTTCTTTCAGTACAGTATTATCCTCGACAAGCAGCTTGCACGTATTACTCATTTCAATAAACATTTTATTTTTATGCGCGATAACTTCTTCAAGGGCTAAAATCCTCGCAACCAGTTCTCCATTGTTTGTAGAGATAGTTTTTGCCGGCGCAGCCGAGACGGTTGGCGGCGCGAAATCCCTAGTGTCACGTGATTTTAAGTCGTCAAGCTGCTTCTCGAGCATATCAAAACGCTGAAATAGAAAACTCAAGGTGCTAACAGGAATTAGCACATTGGTTACCCCTATCAGATCGGCTATAATTTCTTCAGAAGTCTTCAACGCTGCAGAAGACACGGAGAAATTCTCCGTGATGTCTAGCTGCGGCGTGATACACGCGGCGCGTATGAGCTATACGCGCCGATACGGGTGGTGCGCCCGCGCACGCGGAGCGCGAGTACACGCGACCGTGTACACGCACACGCAAAGGCGGCTCGCACCGATGCCGGCCGGTCGCCGCGCGCGACCAACCCACACGCGCGCGTCGGTGAGCCTCGCTCGCTCGCCCGAGTCTCGCTCTCCGGACGCTCGTCGTCCGCGGGGAGAGCGCGCGCGCATCCCTGGCCAGGACCTGCCTTGCGGTTACGCGCGTAGCCGGTGGCGTGTCTCTCTCTCTCTCTCTCTCTTGCCACTGGCTTGGCTGCCGGAGGGTCCTCTGCCGCTGTGCAGGCTGGAACCGGCGTCTCTCTCTCTCTCTCTCTCTCTCTCTCTCTCTCTCTCTCTCTCTCTCTCTCTCTCTCTCTCTCTCTCTCTCTCTCTCTCTCTCTCTCTCTCTGTCTTTGTAACCTCGCGTTCCGTCCGTTGCTCCGTACTCTGTATTTTGTGCTACGTATATCTCGCTATTATCTCTGCATCTTTTTCGCGCCGTTCTATGTTACTAAACTGTCGTCCCGGCGACGTCTGTTACTAGCTTTTAAGTTTAGATCATAAGTTCAATTTTGTTATGCGCTGCTACCTTCACTATCTTTACATTTTCATCGTCATTATTATATAAGCGACCGACGTCACTCTTTTTATCTTTTTATTTTTATTTTTATTTGTACTATTATTTTATTCTGTAATTCTGTATCATTTTTTGTAAACTTAGTGCCTGATTGGGTCATACCCAGTGGCCAAATAAAGAATCTAATCTAATCTAATCTCTCTCTCTCTCTCTCTCTCGTTCGCGGGCAGTCCGGCCACCGCAGAGGATCGGCCGCGATGCTGACGTCTCTCTCTCTCTCTCTCTCTCTCTCTCTCTCTCTCTCTCTCTCTCTCTCTCTCTCTCTCTCTCCCTCTCACTCGACTCTGCGCTCCTGCGCCTGGTCTGCACTCGCGTGCACTTTACCGGCGCACTTTTGTGCTGCAGGCGGGATGCTTCCGCTCTCTCTCTCTCTCACTCTCTCGGCACTACTCCTGGTGAAGCACGTCTCGAGGCAGTCTATGGTTCGCGGCAATGGCCGAAACGATACTAATCGCCTGCTGCTTTGTCGGCACGCGCAATCATCTCTCGGCCTTGTTCTTCGCGCAAGGTTGAGAGATGTTTACTTTTCGGGTATCCGTCAGTGTGGCCAGGTAAACAATATATATCGTAATACTACGCATGTAAAAGTGGCGATTTATCGCCACAACCTGGTCACACTGGTATCCGTGCGTGCCGACGCGGTGTGCCGAGACTCGCCTCCTGTCTCGGTCGCGTACACCGATACACGCATACCCGCGCACGTACACGCGCAGGCCGTTACACGGTTAAAAATTTTTTATATATTTCTTATATTTTTATTTTTAAAAAGAATATTCGGTTGATTGACTCAAAATTTTTACCACTTATTACATTTATCGTGTACAACATTATGTGAAATTTCAAGAGATTTTCTGAGAAAGAAATTATTTTCGATAACAAGTACGTTTTTTTTGTTTACGACAACAGGAGTAAAGATCAATGAATCGTTTTGAAATTTGTCAGAAAGGTAGCTTTTTTATATCTTAGAATCCAGTTCTTTGCCCAAAAGAATCTGATTGTTGTGACCAAAGATAATTGATATAAAAATTTTTTTATCACTTTCTTAATATTGCATTTCTAAAAAGAATATTCGATTGATTGACTCAAAATGTTTACCACTTATTACACTTATCGAGCATAACATTGTGTTAAAATTTCAAGAGATTTTATCTTGAAAAAAAATTATTTGTGAAAACAAGTGCATATCTGTTTAACATTTTAATTTTGTATATCATATATAAAAAAAAAATAATTATTGTGTACTAGGGCATATCCCCGAGAAAGTCATTCCAGATTGCCAACTGAAGCAACGTGTATTAGGGCAACGATATAAATTGACTTTCAAAATATGAATTTCATAAAAATTTCATAAAAATATTTTATAAAAATATAAAATATCTTTCATCCCAAAAGTCAGATTTTTTGGGCAAAGAAATCGTTTCTTAAATATAAAAAAACTACCTCTTTGTTAAATTTCAAAACGATTCATTGACTTTTGTTAAGAAGTATAACTTAGTTATTATATTTGAATGGTTGTTACAATGATGGATTAACTTTAAACCACTAAGTCGAGCAGGATAATAGTTAGAAACCTGTTTCAAAACAAATATTTATTAGATTGTTGCCAATACATACATATCTTTCTCAAACTAATGTATTTCTTTAAAATTTTTTATAACTATAATTAATTGTTTGTATAGGATACGTAAATGAAAAAACAAAAAAGATATTTTTTGTATTATGTCAAATTGTTTAACAACTAACAAAGAACAACAAAGAAAACAGTTTTATTTTAATAAAGTTTTGTTGTGAATAATTTACTTTTGCTTTTTAAATTTAAAAAATGGAATCGATAACTTAGTTTAAGGAAGCATCTTGCCAATGAATTGGCAGCGGTTTTTCAAAGGTTACCTTAATAATCTTTCTTAAAATATTTCTGCAAGGTTTTAGGAATATTTTTTTGTAGTTTTTATTTGTATGAAAAAAAATATTTCAGAAAATCGTTTCAAAACCTTCTTATAATATTTCAAGAAAGGTCATATGTTTCATTACAGAAACATTATAAGAAAAATTTCGGGAAAGCTTTGTTAACACTTGCTCTAATATCTCTTGTAATATTTTTTTCATGGTGTCAATAATGTATCAAAAATATTGCGGAAACATTGCGGTAACGTTTCACGCAATGATATAGCGATTCTTTTTAAAGGTATTCTTATAGCCTATCGTAAAATATTCCTGAAGATGTTTAGAAATTTTTTTTTGACAGTTTCTGTTTCTGAAACAGTTTCTCCAAGAAACCTTTTCGAAACCTTTGTATAATATTTCATAAAATGTTCCTTCCGAGGAAGTTTGTAAAACATATTTGGTGAAATCTTCCCAAAATCTTGCACTAATATCTCTTGTAACGCGTGCGCGAGGTAGGTAATTCGAGATTCGAATCATCCGCGCCGAGCAGGCATGCTCACCGGGGGCGCGAGCGCGCGACCATCCTGATCGGATTAGAAAGATCTCGCGACGCGCAATATGCCCGTCGCGAAACCGCGGAGCTGCTACGGCTTTATAGGAGTCACGGCAGCCATCTTCGTGTCTGCCATCGTGCCGAGAACTTCTCTCCAGCGTGTCTCTCAAAAGTTACCTCGTCCGCGCCGTCCTAGCTTTTTATAGTTACCGCGAGTGTAGTGGAGGCACCGAGTATAGAGCGTATGCGTGTGAAAGAGAGACAGAGAGAGAGCGATCCCGAGCCACGTGAGCAACACAACACAGCGAGCGAGGAGCCGGCAGCCAGCTCGCCTGCCGACCCAATACAGCGAGTAAGAGAGAGAGAGAAAGAGAGCGCAACTGCTGTGCGAGCGACAGAGAGCGAGAGAGAGAGCCGTGTGCACCGGCTGCTCCTTCTTAATGTAAGTTTTCTACTCTCCTCTCGCGGGTTTATTGTAAAAGCTCGCACGGAAATCGCCCCGTGCAAGCTTTCTGTGCCGTGTACGTGCGGATGTGTGTCAGCCCGCCGTACTTTAACACCGCGCGCGATATTAGCAGCTTCACCGCACGCCGTACCGTTCGCGCATTTGAATATTAACGGTCGCGCGCGAACTAACTCACTGTCCTAATCAGCACGTGCGTTGTGCTTGTAATTATTAGAGATTTGAATATACTGTGATATCAAGTTACTCGTCGCGTTGTTCATTACAACCTGTCCTTCTCTCGGATACCGCCGCCTCCGCGGGAAAACGACTGCGCCGGTCGTTTTCATATCTGAGCGTAGCGGCCGCGCGCTTTACTCTTCGAGCGCGCGCTTTTCACTCAGCGATCCAATTAGTTGGAAAGCGAAGTTCGCGTGCGATCTTCGCGTTGTTTTCGGGATTCCAGGAGCAGATCCCCGTGCAAGTCATTTTAGTCTGACACCCGCGGCACCGTGTTATAGGGCATCGCTGGCCTGTGGCTTGTTGGGATTTTCCCCCACTAGCCATCCCGTTACAACTGGCGCCACAACGTTTTGGGGGTGGAGAAGGACCCGCGGCGCGTACGTGATTCGTGGCGAACCTTGGCGCGAAGAAGCTCAGCACTGGAGCTGAGCGTAAGCTGCAAAAAAAGGCTCTTCGTGCCGCAGCTCGTAGGCGCGTGTGTGCGTGTGCGTGGCACAGCCGTGCTGTTGCGAGAGTGCGGTCGAGAGGCTAGGCGAGCGATAGCCAATAACCGTCGACCTAGAGTGCCGACGAGGAGAGATCTTGATCGCGAAATTTTTGTGCGTTAGGTAATTGTTTTTAGCAATTAAAATTTTTTAATAACAATTAATTTTTTTTAATGACAAAAATTTTTCTTAAGCGATAATTACCTCTTTTTAATTAATTTTTTTCTCGACTCGAAAATTTTTTTTTCCCCTCGTATTTTCGATACGAATTATTTTTTAGCGGACGAAAAATAAAATTTTTTTTTCTTTTCTCGTGCTGTTTGTAGAAAATCGAGAGAAAGTAGGCAGGCACTCTCGGAACAAAAAGTTGACTGTGCGCCCGAGTAAAAACTCGAGCGCAAAAATATCCTCGAACTTTAAAATTGTTTTTTCATTTTTTTAGGTGAAAATTGTATTTATTTTTTGTGTTTTTATGTGATATTGTCCGTTTTGGCACATATATATATTTTTTTTTTCACATATATTTATTTTAAAATTAAAAGTGCGAGTAGTTGAGCGTAATTAATTACGAATAGTAATTAATTACAAAAACAGCTTTTGTTTTTTTAGGGCCGCATACGGGAAACCCTCGTGCGTTATCGATGTTAAGGGCATCCGCCGTAGCTCTTAGAAAATAACCCGGGGTCGCGTTGAAAAAGCTAGCTCACCGGTTGAATAGGCAAACTCTCTCTGCCATCAATACCGATACTACTCGCGCTAGTAAAATAAGTTCGTGGGGAAGCGCACAGCCAATTGACACCATGGCCCGATCATCGCAATTTGCGGAATCTGCGATACTCAATTGGGCCTATACACAGCCCGAAGAGGAAATAAACGAGGCCATGCAAGCCCTTGGTCTACAGCAGTCAGATCAATCAGTAAATATGCTGACAGCGATCAAGTGGCTTATGGGCGATTATAGTGCCGCCGATTTCGTGCCAGAACCGGAGCTGTCGGAGCAGCAAGCGTTTGCTAAACGCGAGCAGTCCCGAAGGGCGTTCATCGACTTAACGTTGATGAACAAATCTGGGTCGATTATTGTGGATCCCAATACTGACCCAGACCACCCGTACCCGTTCATAACGCTCCTTGATGACCCGATAGTGATGCAGAAACTCTCGGAGTCTCGGAGGATGAACGCTCCACAACAAGCACATAATACAGTGGTGGAGCCAGCGGAAGAGGCAAACGGCCAGGAGGGTTCCGGGACAGAGATATTGAGCTCTGCAGCACCCACCGGAACATCTCATGCCGAAGCCGAGGGACAGCTTCAACAGCAACAGCTCCAACAGCAGCAAATGCCGCAGCAGCAAAGGCAGCAACAGTAGATGGAGCAGCAGTGACGGCAGCAACAACAACAACAGCAGGAGCAGCAGCAGCGGCAGCAAGTGCTCCTGGAAGAGCAGCGCAGGCAACGACAATACCAGCGCAACTAGGAAGAAGAGTCGTAGTTTGCACGAAATGGGCAGCACGTGTTCTGGCAGCAATCGCGAAACCCGCCGCAGTCGCAAAACCTGGAGTGGCCGCGACAGCGTAAGTCGCGAATCGCTGGGATAGCAGTCGGAGAAAATATATTATCGGAGCAGCTACTGGCGGTGATCAAAACACTCGTCGAAGAGGTTGAAGAGCTTAAAGAGAATGTACGCTGGGATAGCAGTCGGAGAAAATATATTATCGGAGCAGCTACTGGCGGTGATCAAAACACTCGTCGAAGAGGTTGAAGAGCTTAAAGAGAATGTACGAATACTTCAAGGAGCTCGACATCCAACCTCAAGTACGCACTTGGAGGGAGTTCAACCCCCAAGCACGGGCCGTAGACGAGGATCACCGCATGTGAACTTCCAAGACACGTTCACGTATATGGAGTTTAACAGCAGTAGCCCGAGTCTCCAGTCCCAAACAGAGGCTGGGAGGAATAATACCAGAAATTCTTCCCAGCGCCAGACTAGGAATTGTGCGACCCAGGACCCGTATGAGAGGCATACGTATTTGCCTCAGCAGACGAACCGTGATGTGGGCCAGATAGTCCGAAAATGGCACATCAGGTTCTCAGGGTCCTCAAAGGAGCAGAGCGTCGAGTTATTCCTCACAAGAATAGAGGAATGCAGAACTCTAGCTAATCTGACACACGACGAATGGCTTTCGTCGTTGTCAGAGCTCCTAACTGGTGTAGCAGCCACCTGGTACCGGAGTAACCGCCACACATGGCGATCGTGGTCCGATTTCATAGAGACCATAAAGCACATGTATGGCGGGGACAGGGAACATCAGCAGCGCGTCATGGCGGAAATAAACGCGAGGACTCAAGGCAGAAATGAACTTACGCGTAATTACGTAGTAAATCTACGAGCCATGATCCTAAAGTTGGTTCCGGTGCCTAGCATCGCTCAACAGTTAGTCATGTTGCACCGGAACATGCGGCCCGAACTGCAAAAGATGGTAATGCGAAATCAAATTACGGATTACCGTGGGCTCCTGGACCTGGCCCGGGAAGCCGAATTAGCGCTCGCGGCAGATAAGGTGTATCACTCGCCACCACCGCCCGAGCGCACGTACATGCCAGAATTTGCCTACGTGCCGACTGAGCCGCCCACGGATCAGCGGAAAAAGCAGAATCCAAGCGTGGCGGCGATGGGGCACCAACAGCACGAGCCTCGAGAGAGCCTCGAGGCTATGTTCCGTCGGGTCATGGCTGAATGCTTATCGACATTGACAAAGAAAGGCACCGACGATAACAAAGGGCAAAAGCCTAGCCCGCCGTCAACCAGAAAACCTAAGAAGACGGGTAACTGGGAAAATAGGCGGCGGGAGGGTGGGCAAATTACAAACCAGCCTAGTGGAGGTAGTAGCTCGACCCACCAGGCTAGGCCGCAAAGTCCAAGAAATAACGGACCTCCTCAAAGGCAAGAGTACCGAAGGGAACCCGGATATGAGCAAAAGGGAGGCAACAAGCCCAATGCTGCCGGAAACCAACAGGGAAACGGCCAGGTGGGCAGGTAAACACGACCACATACCCGCCCCCAGCTCTCTCACCAGAGACCGAGGGTAACTCGGTCCAATCGTCTGGAGTGGAGAGCGAAGAAGTCCCCGTGATTCAAGCGAATAAAGTCAACCAAGAAACTTGCTCGCGATGGTGACTTCATGTACGTGTATCCGGTTACAGGCTATGAGCACTCTTCGATACAGGAGCTTCCTGGACTGGGGTGAATTACATAGTCCTACAGCTCGCTACGGCCTGTGGAAAAGAGTTAATCCCAGCCAGCGGCCTAACGGCACGTGTGACAAACGGGCAAAGCATAGCAGTGGTTGGCTATGTGTATCTGCCCATGGTCGTGGCTGGCGTGTGCAAAGAAGTGCGCGTCATAATAATGCCAGATCTAGATACGGAGGGCTACTTGGGGGTAAACTTCATTAAAAAGTTTAGCGCTATCATAGACCCCACATATAACACGCTGCATCTCAAGGATGACGATGCAAGCGTAAAGTTCGAAGTAGCCGCCATAACCGCAAATAATACCGTGTCCGTATCAGCTATAGGGTTGGCGGACCCAACAGAAGAATAGGGCAAAGAGGTGGAAGCTTTAGTAGCTCAGCTGATCGGTAACAGCCTGGCACCACTAGGGTGTACTTCGTGGATCGAGCATGCAATAGACGTCGGATCTACAAGATCCATTAAACAGAAGTACTACCCTGTATCTCAAAAACTCGAGGAAGCGATGCACAAACAGGTGGAGGAAATGCTAGTCGCGGGAATAATGGAACCCTCGACATGTGGCTGGTCAAGTCCAGTGGTAATGGTATGCAAGTCAAACGGGAAGTTCCGCTTCTGCGTGGACTTCAGAAAAGTGAACGCAGCGTCAAGGCCAGACGCGCACCCGTTACCATACATGGAAAGTATCTTGCGCAAATTGCAGAAAGCGCGATACATCTCCACGTTGGATTTAAGCAGTGCGTACCACCAGATACCACTTAGTCCGGAGTCCAAAGAGACTACGGCCTTCACCGTGCCAAGCAAAGGGCTTTTCCAATTTACGAGAATGCCCTACGGTCTTTCATATGCCGGAGCGTCCTTCCAGACTCTGATTGACAAAGTCATCGGCCCCGAACTCGAACCTTTTGCTTACTCGTATCTCGGCGATATAATAATAGTCACAGATACATCCGAGGAGCATAAAGAGGTTCTAAAAAGAGTTCTGGACAGGATACAGGACGCGGGCCTCACAATAAATCGCGAGAATAGCGTCTTCTGTCGCGATGAGGTCCAATATCTCGGGATCATAGTAAATAGAGATGGTTTTAAGCCAGACCCCGAGAAAATAAAGCCCATTATGGAGTATCCGGTACCGAAAAACCTCCGTCAGCTGAGACGCTTCTTAGGAATGGCCTCGTGGTATAGAAAGTTTTTATCGAACTTCGCCACAATTGCTGAACCACTGACCGAATTAACGAAAAAGGATCGGAAATATGAGTGGTCAACGGCACAAGCAGAGGCCTTCCAAAAGCTAAAAGCGCTAGTAGCTTCTGCACCGATTCTACACAGACCGGTATCTAACGCGCAGTTCGTGGTGCAAACTGATGCGAGCGATACAGGTCTGGGAGCGGTGCTATACCAAATAATTGACGGCGATGAAAGAGTCCTAGAGTTCGCGAGCCGAACTCTGAGCGCAGCCGAAAGGAATTATAGCGTGATGGAACGAGAATGCCTAGCAATTTTCTGGGCAATTGAAAAGTTCCGTCCGTATATAGAGGTCTACGACTTCAAGGTTATCACGGACCATAGCAGCTTGAAGTGGCTCCGTGACCTCCAAAACCCGACCGGTAGGTTAGCTAGGTGGGCTTTGGAGCTCCAAAACCACAGTTTCACGGTCGAACATCGAAAGGGCTCGTTGAATAATGTCCCAGATCCACTTTCACGGATGTTCGAGGAAGAAGAGCCAGCGGTCGCCGCGTTAGAGCTCGAGCGCTATACAAACGACCACTGGTACCTCAAGATCGTAAAAGAGGTTCAACAGCAGCCGCGAGACTTCCCCACGTTCAAGCTGGCGGGGGGGGTGGAGACTGTACAAGTATAACCCTAATGAAGTCATAGACGAATCTCTCGGCGACGACGATGCATGGAAGTTAGCAGTCCCTCACGAAAAGCGACGCGAAGTACTGAGAGAATGCCATGACTTTCCAACGGCTGGGCACTTGGGCCGCGAGAAAACTCTAGAGAGAGAGTAAGGCGGAAGTGTTATTTGCCACACATGTCTCGAGATGTTGCCAGATATGTGAACCAGTGCCAAATTTGCCAGCAGTGCAAAGTCGAACAGCGCGCTCCAGCAGGATTCATGGGACGTCGCATTACAGAATGTCCATGACAAATCGTGGCCAGCGACATTATGGGACCCCTCCCTAAAACCAAGCACGGCCACGAATACATTCTCATCTTCCAGGACCTGTTCACACGTTGGATCGAAGTAATTCGGATAAAAAGGGCAGATGGCAAATCGGTGATAAAAGGGCTCAACCAACGAGTATGTCTGCGGTTCGGAGTCCCCGAGGTGTTTCTCTCCGATAATGGGACTGAATTTAAGAATGCACCCTTAGGGGCATTCTTAAAGTAGAGAAACGTGCATCACACGTTTACACCACCATATCTCCCTCAAGCCAATCCCGTCGAGCGTGTGAACCGAACGGTGAAGACCATGATCATGTCTTACGCTGAGGAGAATCACCAGTCCTGGGATGAGCATCTGAACGAGCTGGCGTTCGCGTATAATACGGCAGAACACAGCTCTACCAAGATAAGTCCTGCCATGCTCATTTACGGCCGACAGCCTGACCCACCGAAGACACTAAGGCGGGAGGAAGACAGGTTAGCGAGTCGATAAATAATTGGGTGGCGCGCATGGACAAGCTTCGCGAATTGCACGTTCGGGCGGCGGCCGACGCGCAAGCGGAGCAGACGAGACAAACCAAATATTATGACGCTCATCGTCGATCTCCAGAATTCTGTCTAGGCGATCGTGTATGGAGAGAGAATAAGGTACTATCCTCAGCAGCTGAGGGGATTTCTGCCAAATTAGCCCCGAAGTACGCGGGGCCCTACACGATTGTGAATATTCTAGGCGAAAACACCTATGAGATCCAAGGTGAGGATGGTCGAACGAACCGACCCGTCCATGCGCAGCAACTCAAGGGATACGTCTCTGCAGAAGAGCCCAAGAACTTCTTGGAGAAAAGTAGTCAAGAAGTAGCCCAGTCACTACCACTGAGGGACTCTTCACCCGAACGTAACGTGCCAGCGGGCAACAGAGTTAGGCAGGGGAATATACAGCCTCGGGCGACGGCTAAGAGGCGCGGTCCACCTCGTAAGACCGCGCTATTAGTTAGGCCAGGAAAGCGTGCGAGCGACGGCCGTCCTCCGCGTGTGGTCGATCCGACAGAGTCCAAGCGAGGCCCATGGATGCCAAAGGGCTCGAAGAAGAAGCCTGCACCTACTGCTGTCGGGCCAATTAGCCCCCGTCGCACCCGAGCGTCCAAAAAGCGCTAACTGTGTCGTGCAAGAATTGTGCCGTCCGTACTAACCCGTGTTCGTCCTTGTTTTCCGATCCTCAGTCTCACCTCTTTCCGGGATCAATTTTCCTGTTGCAGGACAGGCCAGGCCTGACTCCAGAGGTAGCGGAGACGGCGAAGTGGGTGATCACTGGATTAATCCAGTGTCAACCTGTCCCCGCCATCATCGACTTCCTGGAGCAGGTGGTGGAGGGGATAGATGCGATGACGCTGAAACCTCCACCAGTGGAAGAACCCTCCACCCTAGTGATTGAGGAGATCGAGGCACCGGAGCCCAGAAGGGGATCTTCAAGGCCGGCCGACACAGGCGCCGGTACGTACCCGCTCCGGCGACCTCATTCCCCGAAGGAGCAACGGGAGCAGAGCGGAACCCGGCCTCAAGAAGAGGCACCAGCCAAGCCGATTGGTGCTGGCCGAGTCCCCGAAGAGGAGGCGGCCCGAGCCCATCATTGTGCGCCGGAAGTTGACGCCGTCGCGGCTCGGGCCGCAAAAGGAAAAAAGGAAGATGCTCCGACCCAGGCCCCAAATGGAGCACCGGCCGATAGAGTCGGTGCGGCCTGGGTCCCGGTGGAGCAGGCCCTTGAGGAGGCGCGGCGCCTCAGCAAGTCCTCGCGCGCTGCGGAGGACGCTGCCCTGGCCGCACTGGAGGATTTTCTCCAGTGCCACGGTGAGGCCGGAGCGGCAAGCCGGCAAATGGGTCATAATGGCCCAAGGCCGGCGAGAAGAGCTCGCGGCCGCCGCAGAGGCCAGGTCCGCCTTGCAGAAGGAAGAGGAGGCTCGTCTGGCACGTGCGCAGGAACGCATGGAAGAGGCCAGGCGAGCCAGGGAAAAGGCGGAGGAGACGGCGCGTCGGGCCAAAGAGGAGGCCCAGCGTCGTCTCCTACGGGAAGAGGAGCGCCTCCAAAGGGCGCTCGAAGAAGAACAGGCGGCCCGGGAGGCGTTGAATGCACAGGCGCTTCCCCGGTGCTTCATGTGTGGCGAACGTGGGGTAAAAAAGTCGAAGCACTGCCCCAACCAAGCTCGCCACAAGGAGCGCCGGACTTTCTCCCGGGCCAATTGAAGAGGGGTGAAGCCCCAAATAGGCCCCTTTGTTTTTTTTGTTGTTTTTATTTTTTTTAATAAAAAAGAAAAAAAAAAGAAAGATAACGGGTGACTCCGCTTCTTATACCTCCCTTGTCCCAAATTCCTTTCCGAAAGGCTCCACCGAATTAACCTTATTTTCAGGTACGACGACGGCCATGGATGGCAGAGCTGCTCGCGGTCCCCTAAGCAGCGTCTGGCGGGGGGGTGTAACGCGTGCGCGAGATAGGTAATTCGAGATTCGAATTACCCCGGCCGAGCAGGCATGCTCACCGGGGGCGCGAGCGCGCGAGGATCCTGATTGGATTAGAACAGTCTCGCGACGCGTAATATGCCCGTCGCGTACCCGCGAAGCTGCTACGGCTTTATAGGAGTCACGGCAGCCATCTTCGTGTCTGCCATCGTACCGAGAACTTCTCTCCAGCGTGTCTCTCAAAAGTTACCTCGTCCGCGCCGTCCTAGCTTTTTATAGTTACCGCGAGTGTAGTGGAGGCGCCGAGTATAGAGCGTATGCGTGTGAAAGAGAGACAGAGAGAGAGAGAGCGATCCCGAGCTGCATGAGCCACACGAGACAGCGAGCGAGGATCCGGCAGCCAGCCCGCCTGCCGACCCAATAGAGCGAGTAAGAGAGTGAGAGAAAGAGAGCGCAACTGCTGGGCGAGCGACAGAGGGCGAGAGAGAGAGCCGTGTACACCGATGCTCCTTCTTAATGTAAGTTTTTTACTCTCCTCTCGCGGGTTTATTGTAAAGGCTCTCACGGAAGTCGTGCAAGCTTTCTGTGCCCTGTACGTACGGGTGTGTCAGCCCGCCGTACTTTAACTCCGCGCGCGATATTAGCAGCTTTGCCGCGCGCCGTATCGTTCGCGCTTTTGAATATTAACGGTCGCGCGCGAACTAACTCATTGTTCTAATCAGCACGTGCGTTGTGCTTGTAATTATTAGAGATTTGAATATACTGTGATATCAAGTTACTCGTCGCGTTGTTCATTACAACCTGTCCTTCTCCCGGATACCGCCGCCTCCGCGGGAAAACGACTCCGCCGGTCGTTTTCATATCTGAGCGTAGCAGCCGCGCGCTTTACTCTTCGAGCGCGCGCTTTTCACTCAGCCATCCAATTAGTTGGAAAGCGAAGTTCGCGTGCGATCTTCGCGTTGTTTTCAGGATTCCAGGAGCAGATCCCCGGGCAAGTCATTTTAGTCTGACACCCGCGGCACCGTGTTCTAGGGCATCGCTGGCCTGTTGTTTGTTGGGATTTTCCCCCACTAGCCATGCCGTTACACTCTTGAAAGATTTTTTCATGCAACTAATACCATAACGTTTTAAAAATATTGCGAAAAGGTTTCAGACGATGATAGAGGATATGTTTTTAAAAGTCTCCTTCTGACCTGTCGTAAAATATTCCTGCAAGATTTTGGGAATATTATGTACAATTTCAGTTCAGAAAAAAACGTCTTTCCTAGAAATCTTTTCAAAATCTTTCTATAATATTTCATGAAATGTTTCTTTAGAGAAAATTTGTACGTGAAATTTCGAAAAAGCTTTGTAAAACCTTGCACTAAATTGTATTGAAATCTTCTTTCATGGTGTAAATACCGTATCAAAAAGGGTGCCAAAATATTGCGGAAACATTCCACGCAATAATACAGGAAAAATTTTTGAAAGGTTTCCTTATATCCTGTTGTAAAATATTCCTGCAAGGTTTTCGGAATATCTTTTTTTCAGTTTTAGTTTCTTGACAAAATGTTTCGAAGAGATCTTTTCAAAACCTTCTCAAAATATTTCATAATAAGTTTCGTTAGAGAACACTTGTAAGAAAACTTTTGGGAAACCTTTGTAAAATCTTTCACTAATATGTCTTGAAATGTTCTTCCATGGTTTTGGGAATATTTTTCTCCAATTTCAGTTTCTTAAAAAATCATCCCAAGAAATCTTTTCAAAACCGTCCCATAATATTTCATAAAATTTTTCTTTATAGAAAGTTTGTAAGAATAATGTCCAGAAAGCTTTTTGAAAACTTACACTAATATGTCTTGAAATATTTTTGATGGTGTAAATACCGTATCAAAAATATTCCGAAAACATTGCGGAAACGCTTCACACATCGATACAGGGAATGTTTTTGAAAGGTGCCCATGTCACCTGTTGTAAACTACTCCAGCAAGTTTTTGGGCATATTTTATTCAATTTCAGTTCCTAAAAAACATCTTCAAAAGAAATCTTTTCTAAACCTTCCCATAATATTTCATAAAATGATTCTTTAGCAAAAGTTTGTGAGAATAATTTCGAGAAATGTTTGAAAAACCTTGCAGTAACATTTCTTGAAATGCAGTTTCACGATGTTGATACATAAAAAAATCTTTCCAAGAAATCTTTTTGAAACCTTCTCATAATATCTCATGAAAGGTTTCCTTAGAGAAAGTTAGCGAGTAGAATTTCGGAAATGGTTTGTAAAACTTTGCAGTTACATTTCTTTAAATGGGTTTTCACGATCTCAATACCGTATCCAAAACGTTGCGAAAACTTTGCTAAAATGTTTCAGACAATGATACAGAAAAAGTTTTTGAAAGTTTTCCTTATAATCTTTCGTGAAATATTCCTGCAAGGTTTTGGGATCATTTTTTTTCAGTTTCAGTTTTTTGAAAGAATCTTTCCAAGAAATCTTTCCAAAACCTTCCCGTAACATTTTAGAAAATGCTTATTTAGAGAAAATTTGTAAGAAAAATTTTGGGAAAACTTTGTAAAACCTTTCACTAATATCTCTTGAAATGTTCTTTTTATGGTGTAAATACGGTGCGTGCGCGCGCGCGCGCGCGCGTGTGTGTGTGTGTGTGTGTGTGTGTGTGTGTGTGTGCGCGTGTGTGTGTGTGTGAACCGATCGACCGATTTACATCGGAAAAGGCTTATTCTCTTCGTTTCGGAGGAGAATAGAGAGAGGATAACCTACTATTCGATTTTACCGATTTTTTTTGTTTTATAACCAAAAAACGATTTTGAATTTTTCGTTTTTTTTGATTTTTTAATTTGTTTCAGCCAGTATTACTTGATAAACTAAATTTTTATTAAAAGGTATTTGAATTCAACTGATAAGAAATTTTCCATCGGTCTTACAGTCTTGCAAATTAAATTAAAATAATTAATATTTATGGAAGTCAGATTGCCGTTGTTTATAATCACCCCCGCAGAATCTGAAATAAAAACTTCATTAAAACCTGGAAATAACTTTGTTAGCAAAGGACGATCTGACTGTCCCCCACCACCAAATTGCCCAACGTTTCGAGCCCGGTCCGGCTTCTCCTCAGGGACTGAAAATCAAAGACTGTAAGACCGATGGAAAAATTCTTATCAGTTGATAGTAAATTGCAGTCGACATCAAGGAGCGCGGGAGCGCTCCGAAGGCAAGTATCTGTCCAACAATGTAGAAAAAGCCTGAGGGTCGACCGCGCTAGCATATACTTTGAAATGGGCGCCCGAGAAATTGATATATTTACTGCAATTTTTAACGCTGTTTATATTAATTCAAATAAATAACAACATGCTTTATATTGTTATACTATGTTGCACACAAAGTTTCATGTAAAAAGATGTTCTCGTATTAGAGATTTAAATAGTGAAAATTTGGATGTCTGGTTTCCGATTCTGAAATTTTCATCTTTTCCTCCCGGCATCCGGTTTGCAGTTTTGCAGCTCTTACGTCACATCTGGTTATATATATATATATATATATATATATATATATATATATATAAATATATATATATATATATATATATATATATACATATATATTGTAACGGGCTAAAAGCTGTTCTCGATGCGCTATATCTCAACGCGGACTTGCCGATGAACGGCGCAGCAATTAACAGGCGCGAGCACTTACTCGTGCCAACCCTCGATGATTAGCGGCCCGTCAGCTCCGTGCTGTTGCTCGCCGTCGGCTGCTTTCAGCAGCAGCCGGGCCTTTTCGACCCGTTGCAACGCCCGACGTCATCGTCGCGCTCTCTCTCTCGAGCGTGCTGCCCCAGCTGCTCAGTTATCACGCGAGTACTACGTACTCGCGACCGCGGAGGCTGGCGGTATTCTTCACCGTGCCACCGAATAGGGAATTGAAAGTAGGATGCGTGAAATAACACGCGAACAAGTAAAAGCAACGAATTATCTTTATTGCCTCTGGAGGCTGCTCACTATTTACACGCGCGGCGCGTACTCTAGGTACGCACCGATTCGGGTGGTGCGCCCGCGCACGCGAAGTACGTGGGTGCTCTGCCGCACACACGTACGCGCAAAAACGGCTCGCGCCGACGTAGGCCCATCGCCGCGCACGATCGGCGCTCACGCGCGCGTTGGCGGCCTCGCTCGCTCGTCCGTGTTCCACTCTCCGGACGTACGTAGTCCGCGGGGAAGCGCGCGCTCGCCTGGCCAGGACTTACCTCCTCAGTTGCAGCGAGAAGGCGCGGTTGAACGCGCTCGGCGGTGCCTGCTGTAGCGCGTCGCTCTCTCTCTCTCTCTCTCTCTTTCTCTCTCTCTCTCTCTCTCTCTCTCTCTCTCTCTCTCTCTCTCTCGGCCGCGGGGCTCTCGTTCTCTCTCTCGGTCCCGCGAGTCGGCTCGGCCGTAGCTGGCTTCGGCCGCGATCCTCCCTCTCGCTCTATCTCACTTGCACTCTCGGCCGTGGTTGAGAGAGACTCTCTCTCCCTCTCTCTCAGCCACGAGGGAACGCGGCTCTCGGCGCCGTGCTGCGTCTCTCTCTCCTTCGCTGCTCTATTGCACCGCTCACTGCGGCGTCTCTCTCTCTCCCTCTCGTGCACTACACCCTGACTCTCTCTCCGAGTCTTCGCGCACGGGAATCGAGCAGCTGCCTCAGCTACGGCGGGAGCGATACTACCGGGCTCTGTCTCTCGTTCTCCTTCCCCCTCGCGCAAGGTTATCGCGAGTTTTCATTTCGGGGCTCATTGTGTGTCGTAGTTGCGCTCGGTACGTTTCGCACAGCTACACGTGCGAGCAACTACTCACACACACGCAAGCCCCCGGAGAAATACGAGGACAAGCCCGACTCTGTTTGCGAATCCTCATGCCGCAATTGTCGGCCTTGTCTTCTCCAAGGTCGCGGTATGTTTATGTTTTCGGCCAACTACCTGTGTGTATGCCGTGCGTCGGAGATCGGCTCGATCCGAGCTCCGTGTTCGCGCACATACACACACAGACGCGCCTGCCGTTACACCCCCCGTCCAGACGCGGACTATACCCTGGATAGTCTGCTCTGCATCCTTGAATCCCTTACACGGGGGCGCGTCGGCTACCTCCCCGGAGAGATATCGCAGGACTCGAACTTCCGCCCGTTCCTGCCTCGAACCGATTTACCTCCCTCTCCTTTTCGTCGTTGCCCTCGGAACTTCCGCGTTCTATAGGGCTTTCGGGGGTTTCTCGGATTCCTCCTCCTGCCGTCCGTATCGCGACGCGAACCGATCCGCGCGGGCGTCCCCGGGGACGCTTTCACCCGATCGCATGACGCTCGCTGCTCGGCGGCGCTCCGCCGGCTTTCGGTGGGTCGCTCTTCACCGGTCGATCCCTCGGCGGTCGCGATCTCTCATCCTTGAACGGCTTCTTCGTCTCTTGGTGGAGATGTCTCGTTGTTCCAGGGGGAAATTCCCCCTTCTGCTGGTTCGTACGATGGAAGGATTCGTCTCCCTCGCTCTGTACCCGACCCGTCAGTGTTCACTAGTTCACTGCGTGTCGTCAGCCGACGAACTCGTTTACCGAGGGCCTCTCGTTCGATTCGGGCACTCTCAGCGAATGTGACCAGGCACCCGGCAGTCCCAGCACTTCCACGGTCCGTACGCTACCGCCCTCGTGCCGACTGTTCTGTCGGAGCCTGTGCCTGCTCGGTCATCAGTGTTCGTCCCGCTACTCGAGCTGAACGAGCCGCTGCTATCCGAGCTCTCCTTCCGATATCGCCGAAATTTTCTGTTCGTCTTCTTCTTTTTCTGGCTCTCTGGCGATTCTGCCCGAGACGCAGACGTCTCTGATGAAGAGGCTGACAGCGCGTATCCGGAGCTGATCTGCTTCATCCCTTCCAAAATCATTTGGGAGAAGCGCTCCAGCACCTCGTCCAGCGTTTCATTGCTCTGGGGAGACGGTACCGACGGCGGCTCCTTGTCCTCATCCGCCGCTCTCTTCCCCCTTAACGGTGCCGCTTTGGGTGCACTGTGCGCTAACTCAGCGTAAACACGAGCATCTGGTGGAGGCGGAGGCTTATAACGCTTTTCGGCGTGCCCCGCTAACTCGGCCTCCACCGCTGTGTCGGATAGCGTATCGACATCGGCGAATTCCCCTCGTCTAACCCGCTGCTGCAGCCGTGGCTTCGTATTTCGACGAAACGTTCCCCGCTGGGTTTCGAGGGGCGGTGGTGGCTCCATCTTACTCATCATTGCCTCGGGGCAGGTGATGAAGTCACGCACCATATCGTCGGGTCCTTGGGTGCGCATCGCCCCCTCGTGGGCTAGGCGCTGGTGGAACCGGTCTTTCACGCTGAACCATCGACGAATTTTCCGGCGGAATTCATTCCACGTGGACCAACTCTGTCTATGGGAACGGACCCACACCCCTGCCACACCGACGAAGAGTTTGGACAAAGCACTTAATTTCTCGTCTTCCGGGAGCTTCGCCTCGCGGTCTCCGGCGAACCTCATTTCCCAACTTCGAACTAATAGACCGACATCCCTTGGCGTTCCGCCGATCGTATCTTTGACGTCGGGTCTCGCTGTCAGTAACGCCGCATCCCGTGAATCGCGCCGTTGCTCAGAATCGGAAGTGTTCCGCACTTGATTCTGAGCTCCCCCCTCCTCTCCAGGCATCGCCGAGGCTCGTTCGGCGCGGGAGCGGGATGGGTGGCGACGGTGATATTCTATCACCGGGGGATGGTTGCTGTATCCTAACTCTTCTTCTCGTTCTTCTATCTTGTCCGGAGTTTCTCGCTGCGGTTTCTTCTTTCTGTGGCAAACAAGTGGGCGTCGAGTTTGCCGAATCGTCGTGATTGGCCTCTCCACCTGTCCCGACGAGCTCTGTCGTGTCACTCGTCGGACGGGTTTGTTGGCTTGCCAGTCAATGTCCGGAGGGTCTCTTCTATCCTCCGCAATCTGGCTTCCATCCCCTCGACATATGCTGCCCACTTGTTCGGGACTTAACCGTCGTACCGTCCGCCATCGTAATCGTGTGCGTTGTGCCATTTTCCAATTGACGTCCGGTACTCTCCTCAGCCTCGGTCGAGTCGCCCTCAACTTGTGCACCTGGGGCATCCGCTGCCCGTACAGTGCTTCGCTCGAGGCACTGTGCTTCTGTCGCGTCCGACTTCAGTATCTCGAGTGGATGTGGCTTGTCACTGGTGGAAATCACGTGATTCACGAACGCTTCACGTGCGTTCATGCGCTCCAACAGTGTCGAATCCTCATCATCGGCGACTAACCCCGCAAAATCCCTGGGATCATAGTCGCCGGATAGCCACCGGCTGAGGCGGATCAATCTCGTGAACAGTCCGCCATCCATTCTTAAACCGAGGACTTGCATGTATTGCTATAGCTCTTCATCGCTGAGGCACTTACACCAATCCTCGACGGCTTTTCTTACCGAACCCGCCATCGCTGATTTGACTACCCGCTGTCAAAATCTATTCAGCGCAACTCGTTTACGGGTTATTAGCCGCACGAAACTCGCTCTCAACAAGTTCTAATCTCTCTCGGAGTGTACCTGTGCGCGGCTAATCGATCGCACGCATGTATCTAGTTGGCGCACCAAAATTGCAAAAAGTAAAAAATAAATACAATTTAATTTTCCCGCCTAACCAGGTACACTCCCTTTGTGTGCGTGTCTGTGTTTGTTTCGGTTCAACTCCCAGTTGAGGTCTTACAATTTTATACATTCAGCTGGGCGACGCTAAACCGCTACTTTTATCTCGAAAAGTAAAGCAAAAATTTCCAAGAAACCGTTTCCCAAACTTTTAAATCGTAATTTTCCGGTCGAGAAAAAAAAATGTATTTCTCACTGCCGGTCTCCGTACCGACAGAATCCACACACACACGCTTATACACGCAAGTTACCGCGCGCTCACGAAATTTGGTACGCGACGCGTCGCAGTTATAAGCACCACCCGCTTTTCCTTCAATCCTTAGGAAAAAAAAAACAATTTCCCCGCACGCTCGTCGGTGGCACGTGTCCGTGTTTCCACACGTTATGGGCGCCAGTTGTAACGGGCTAAAAGCTGTCCTCGATGCGCTATATCTCAACGCGGACTTGCCGATGAACGGCGCAGCAATTAACAGGCGCGAGCACTTACTCGTGCCAACCCTCGATGATTAGCGACCCGTCAGCTCCGTGCTGTTGCTCGCCGTCGGCTGCTTTCAGCAGCAGCCGCGCCTTTTCGACCCGTTGCAACGCGCGACTTCGTCGTCGCGCTCTCTCTCTCTCGAGCGTGCTGTCCCAGCTGCCCAGTTATCACGCGAGTACTACGTACTCACGACCGCGGAGGCCGGCGGTATTCTTCACCGTGCCACCTAATAGGGAATTGAAAGTAGGATGCGTGAAATAATACGCGAACAAGTAAAAGCAACGAATTACCTTTATTGCCTCTGGAGGCTGTTCACTATTTACACGCGCGGCGCGTACTCTAGGTACGCGCCGATTCGAGTGGTGCGCCCGCGCACGCAAAGTACGTGAGTGCTCTGCCGCACACACGTACGCGCAAAAACGGCTCGCGCCGACGTAAGCCGATCGCCGCGCACGATCGGCGCTCACGCGCGCGTCGGCGGCCTCGCTCGCTCGTCCGTATTCCGCTCTCCGGACGTACGTCGTCCGCAGGGAAGCGCGCGCTCGCCTGGCCAGGACTTATCTCCTCAGTTGCAGCGAGAAGGCGCGGTTGAACGCGCTCGGCGGTGCCTGCTGCAGCGCGTCGCTGTGTCTCTCTCTCTCTCTCTCTCTCCGAGTCTTCGCGCACGGGAATCGAGCAGCTGCCTCAGCTACGGCGGGAGTGATACTGCCGGGCTCTGTCTCTCGTTCTCCTTCCCCCTCGCGCAAGGTTATCGCGTGTTTTCATTTCGGAGCTCATTGTGTGTCGTAGTTGCGCTCGGTACTTTTCGCACAGCTACACGTGCGAGCAACTACTCACACACACGCAAGCCCCCGGAGAAATAAGAGGACAAACCCGACTCTGTTTTCGAATCCTCATGCCGCAATTGTCGGCCTTGTCTTCTCCAAGGCCGCGGTATGTTTATGTTTTCGGCCAACTACCTGTGTGTATACCGTGCGTCGGAGATCGGCTCGATCCGAGCTCCGTGTTCGCGCACATACACAGACACAGCGCGCCTACCGTTACAATATATACACACACACACACACACACACACACACACACACACACACACACACACACACACACACACACACACACCCGTATCTGATCGACCTAACCTTATTTATATAATATAAATATATAACATGTCTCAGTATTTTTTCGTGTATCAATCAACGGGGAAAATAACTTATTTTTACATAAGTATATTTATTTATATACTAGCTAAATGTGGAATGGCTATGATTATTTTTCAATAAATAAAATTGATACTTTGTGTGATTTTTACAGATTTTTTTTATACAAGAAGATTTTTTATTTACAAGACATTTTATTTTGGTTATTAAGTTGAATTTTAAGTTGGTTATTAAGTTATTAAGTTGAATCTTGATGCTACACATAGAGTTATGAGGCTTGACACTGTCCGTGACTTAATGTAAGATATTAGATGTAATTTTTAATATAAAAATATATACTATAAGTAATAGGAAATATTTTCTAGGACTGATATGTACAAGAATAAGCCGAATAATTTTAAAAGTGCTGTTATGAATGAAGTCTCATTGGTACTTCTGTTTTGACTCGATATAATAATAGAACATATAAAGTTGATGATATTGATTGGAATAATACACCAATGTTCACGTTTAGAAAGGGCGACAGAGATGATCCTAGTGGATTATTTTATAAATTACATCATAAAATCATTATTAAGGATCCAGGACAACCACTTCTAGTTCATAGATCAAAAGCGAAGACAACTGGCGAGGTATACATAGTATTTTTACATCATTTTTAGCATTTAATTTATTGTTTTTTCTCATTAACTTTCAATTTAATTTCCAGACAATTGAAAAAATTTCTTTGCTAGTTCGTGAAATATGCTATTTAGCCAGAATCACAGATAGAATAAGAAGTGACTTCAGAATTACAAAAGATCTTGCTACAGTTACAAAAGTTGGCCCTGAACAAAGAAGACAAGTAATATGTAATTTTATTCAGCAAGTAAATGGAATGAAGTCACAAAAAAAATTTTATCTGATTGGGGTTTGATAATAGAAGAAGATACATGGAACTTGATGGGAAGAGTTTTGGATCCAGAAGAAATTATTTTTGGAAATGATTATAAGACAAAATCAGATATAGCAGGCTAGACACGTGCTGCCACAAGTAGTAAAGTTCTCAGGACTGTGGGTATTTACATTTTTGTATGTTTATTAATCCCAATTTGGTTTCGTCTTAATTCGTAAATTTACTTAATTTTAAATTTTAGCCTAATATGATGAATTGGGCAATGATTTGTACACTTTTCTTGGAAAAATTTAAAGTTGTGTGTCAACAAGTTAATATTAAAATAGATGATCCTAATTGTTTATTTGAGAGACGATGCTACTGAAAGTTATGTAGGAGAACTTCGCAAATTAGTGAAAAATTCCTTAAATATGGTTGTAATCATCTTTCCTTCGCTAAGGCAAGATAAATATACAGCTGTAAAAAAGTAAGTAGAGAAAATTCTTAATTAACGTAATTTTAACCTAATTTCAATTTTTAATACAAATAATTATTTTTTATATATTTTAGAGTCTGTCAGAAGAAAATTTGCAATAATGTGCATCCTGTCCAATAATAATAGCACGAAATACTCTGCAATCAAGAAAAAAGTTTGCGTCGATAGACCTATACCTAGTCAAGTTGTGCTGTTTAGGACCTTAAATCAGAGGACTCCCAGTATGCTCGGTGCAGTGAGTAGTAAAGTAGCTATACAATTGGGATGCAAAATTGGGTGTGTCCCACGGTCTGTGAATATAGCTCAGGCTACCCGATTAAACGTGATGTCAGTTGGTTTTGATGCTTGTCACGATAAGAGCAAACCTGTGGCAGATTTTGGTAAATATTATAAATTTTATCTTCCTCACAGTATTTTTAAGTAACAAATCATTTCAAACTTATCAATGTTGAAATCTATGTTTGTTTTGCAGGAGCTATGGTGGCATCTATAGATCCAAGTCATGGTATTTATTTCAGCAGTGTTACCAACCAATCATACATCTGGCGAGGAACTCTCGAATGATTTATGACAATACTGGTCTGACAACAGATGTTATGCAACTCATAACTTATAAATTCTGTCACATGTACTTTAATTTTACTGGTACTGTAAGAGTACCGGCTGCATGTCAGTTTGCTCATAAACTAGCTTTCTTTGTGTTGCAAGCTGTGCATCATAGACCTAGCGAAAGGCTCAACCAATTGTTATACTTTATATAGAAAGCTTCTCTAAAATGCGTATTAATTGCAAGTAAATACGTGAAAAACTTTTTACAATTTATTGTAAATATATTATTATATTAAGTATATTCACTTCCAATGAAATGACGTACTAACAAATCTACAGCATTTTGTGGAATGCTCTCTATTAAAAACATTCCGATTACATCTTTTACATACAGACATATATAAGAATTTATATTTTAAAAAATTACAATATCCCCCGCCCTCTCACGCCCTCTATTTCTCCTCCCTCTCTCTTCCTCTCTTCGTTTCTCTCAATATCCGTCAAACTCTGTACCAAAAACTATAATGAGAGCTTAAATATTTTTTTAATACAATCAACATGTTTAAAAAAAAATTTTAAATACGTTTTAACAACACAATTTTTGCAATCTCTCTTAACACTTCAATCAATTTTGCAATCTCTCTTAGCATAATCTCTTTTACCACTCTCTGCAAATGGTAATAATTTTTTTCATGACTGTACTAATAATAATATTTTTAAAATAAAACTTTGTACGAAAGTATAAAATAAGGCAAGTATAGACGTTTTTTCTGTATAATAATCTAATTTATAAAATAATAATATTTATGATTTTTTAAAAGAAATCAGATAAATACTAGTGAAAAAGTCTTTTACTTCTTTGAGTCATTGTATGCTGAACAAATTATATATGTAAGTACATTCAAATTATTCACTGCAAATCAAACAAATGAAAGTTGTGAAATCAATTATCGATAGTCAAGTAATGCAATCAACTCTCAAACAACTGTATGACTGTTCTCAGAAATGTATTAAAATTTCTTCATCCTTCTATACAAATTAAATACAAGAAATTACTGAAATCAATTTATTGTAGTCAAGTACCCATAAGTTAACTTGACTGAATAATACAACTTTTCGTACCTACTTAGAAATATTCAGTCAGCGGGCATAAAGTACTACTTAACGCCCAAGATGCGTAATAGCTCCCGTACTCCTACAAACCTTTATAGAACCTACGCACTTTACGCCCGTATGGGCAAAAATTATTTTAATTATATAATATGTAAGTACATTCAAATTGTTGATTGTAAATCAAACAAATGAAAGTTGTGAAATCAATTATCGATAGTCAATTAATGCAAATAACTCTCGGAAACAACTGCATGACTGTTCTCAGAAATGTATTAAAATTTGTTCATACTTCTATACAAATTAAACACAAGAAATTACTGAAATCAATTTATTGTAGTCAAGTACCCATAAGTTAACTTGACTGACATAATAGAACTCTTAGTGCCTTGCTTGTAAAATTACATTTTACGCCCACGTTTTAACTTAAAAAATATTCAGCCAGCGGACATAAAGTACTACTTAACGCCTAACAGGCGCAGTAGCCCACATACTCCTACAAAACTTTATAGAACCCACGCACTTTACGCCCGCGTGGGCGAAAATTATTTTAATTATATAACTATTATGCCTTCTTTATATATTTCTACAATTCATAAGAATTTACGAAAAGTCAAAGCCTATAAAAATAATTACATAGTTACCACCACATCCCCATTTTTCATTATTCTTTCTCAATTTTGAAATTTCTATAATATTACGCATCTTGGGAGGACAATAGCAGTCTATAAAGCTGCTCTACCAGGGGTGTAGTCCTCCAATCTCCCATACATACTTGGCGGGCCTGACGGTTTGCAGTTTAAGGTGTAGACATGGTCATTTTCATATAAATATATTCATATGTTTAAAGATCAGATAAATTGTATAAATGGGTTGCTTCAACATATTAAATACGCCGCAGTATTGAATCTATTACTCTGTTTTTAAATAGAAAATGCAAACCCGCATGAAATTATCATATGATATCTCATATGAGAATATCCGCCATCAGATCTCATTTGAGATTATCGGACATCAGATCTCATATGAGATCTGATATGAGATCCTATAATGTGTAAAATTGCAGATGACATCACATATATGATATCTCATATGAGATCTGATGTCTGAAATACTCATATGAGATCTCATATGATATTTACACGCGGGAAAAAAATAAAAAATAGGTGGCTTACAAATGGTTAATAAAACCTAAAGCACTTTTGAGTAGACTATAAATATATATGCATGTTTCATCTCATTCCCGCTTAAAAAAGACGGACACAAGGAAAAATATTTTGGGTAATGAAAGTAAATCATGAGATTCTGCACATGTAGGGATATTATATTTAAACGGTACCAATTATAAATTAAAGCCAATGTAATTTATAGTGGGCTTATAGATACAAACATTGTTAATGAATTTATGAAAAAATTTAGTATTCTACATTTACATAGCCCACCGGTAAACTGCAAACCGTCGGGCCCGCCAAGTATGTATGGGAGATTGGAGGACTACACCCCTGGTAGAGCAGCTTTATAGACTGCTATTGTCCTCCCAAGATGCGTAATATTATAGAAATTTCAAAATTGAGAAAGAATAATGAAAAATGGGGATGTGGTGGTAACTATGTAATTATTTTTATAGGCTTTGACTTTTCGTAAATTCTTATGAATTGTAGAAATATATAAAGAAGGCATAATAGTTATATAATTAAAATAATTTTCGCCCACGCGGGCATAAAGTGCGTGGGTTCTATAAAGTTTTGTAGGAGTATGTGGGCTACTGCGCCTGTTAGGCGTTAAGTAGTACTTTATGTCCGCTGGCTGAATATTTTTTAAGTTAAAACGTGGGCGTAAAATGTAATTTTACAAGCAAGGCACTAAGAGTTCTATTATGTCAGTCAAGTTAACTTATGGGTACTTGACTACAATAAATTGATTTCAGTAATTTCTTGTGTTTAATTTGTATAGAAGTATGAACAAATTTTAATACATTTCTGAGAACAGTCATGCAGTTGTTTCCGAGAGTTATTTGCATTAATTGACTATCGATAATTGATTTCACAACTTTCATTTGTTTGATTTACAATCAACAATTTGAATGTACTTACATATTATATAATTAAAATAATTTTTGCCCATACGGGCGTAAAGTGCGTAGGTTCTATAAAGGTTTGTACGAGTACGGGAGCTATTACGCATCTTGGGCGTTAAGTAGTACTTTATGCCCGCTGACTGAATATTTCTAAGTAGGTACGAAAAGTTGTATTATTCAGTCAAGTTAACTTATGGGTACTTGACTACAATAAATTGATTTCAGTAATTTCTTGTATTTAATTTGTATAGAAGGATGAAGAAATTTTAATACATTTCTGAGAACAGTCATACAGTTGTTTGAGAGTTGATTGCATTACTTGACTATCGATAATTGATTTCACAACTTTCATTTGTTTGATTTGCAGTGAATAATTTGAATGTACTTACATATATAATTTGTTCAGCATACAATGACTCAAAGAAGTAAAAGACTTTTTCACTAGTATTTATCTGATTTCTTTTAAAAAATCATAAATATTATTATTTTATAAATTAGATTATTATACAGAAAAAACGTCTATACTTGCCTTATTTTATACTTTCGTACAAAGTTTTATTTTAAAAATATTATTATTAGTACAGTCATGAAAAAAATTATTACCATTTGCAGAGAGTGGTAAAAGAGATTATGCTAAGAGAGATTGCAAAATTGATTGAAGTGCTAAGAGAGATTGCAAAAATTGTGTTGTTAAAACGTATTTAAAATTTTTTTTTAATCATGTTGATTGTATTAAAAAAATATTTAAGCTCTCATTATAGTTTTTGGTACAGAGTTTGACGGATATTGAGAGAAACGAAGAGAGGAAGAGAGAGGGAGGAGAAATAGAGGGCGTGAGAGGGCGGGGGATATTGTAATTTTTTAAAATATAAATTCTTATATATGTCTGTATGTAAAAGATGTAATCGGAATGTTTTTAATAGAGAGCATTCCACAAAATGCTGTAGATTTTTTAGTACGTCATTTCATTGGAAGTGAATATACTTAATATAATAATATATTTACAATAAATTGTAAAAAGTTTTTCACGTATTTACTTGCAATTAATACGCATTTTAGAGAAGCTTTCTATATAAAGTATAACAATTGGTTGAGCCTTTCGCTAGGTCTATGATGCACAGCTTGCAACACAAAGAAAGCTAGTTTATGAGCAAACTGACATGCAGCCGGTACTCTTACAGTACCAGTAAAATTAAAGTACATGTGACAGAATTTATAAGTTATGAGTTGCATAACATCTGTTGTCAGACCAGTATTGTCATAAATCATTCGAGAGTTCCTCGCCAGATGTATGATTGGTTGGTAACACTGCTGAAGTAAATACCATAACTTGGATCTATAGATGCCACCATAGCTCCTGCAAAACAAACATAGATTTCAACATTGATAAGTTTGAAATGATTTGTTACTTAAAAATACTGTGAGAAAGATAAAATTTATAATATTTACCAAAATCTGCCACAGGTTTGCTCTTATCGTGACAAGCATCAAAACCAACTGACATCACGTTTAATCGGGTAGCCTGAGCTATATTCACAGACCGTGGGACACACCCAATTTTGCATCCCAATTGTATAGCTACTTTACTACTCACTGCACCGAGCATACTGGGAGTCCTCTGATTTAAGGTCCTAAACAGCACAACTTGACTAGGTATAGGTCTATCGACGCAAACTTTTTTCTTGATTGCAGAGTATTTCGTGCTATTATTATTGGACAGGATGCACATTATTGCAAATTTTCTTCTGACAGACTCTAAAATATATAAAAAATAATTATTTGTATTAAAAATTGAAATTAGGTTAAAATTACGTTAATTAAGAATTTTCTCTACTTACTTTTTTACAGCTGTATATTTATCTTGCCTTAGCGAAGGAAAGATGATTACAACCATATTTAAGGAATTTTTCACTAATTTGCGAAGTTCTCCTACATAACTTTCAGTAGCATCGTCTCTCAAATAAACAAGTTTAGGATCACCTATTTTAATATTAACTTTTTGACACACACCTTTAAATGTTTCCAAGAAAAGTGTACAAATCATTGCCCAATTCATCATATTAGGCTAAAATTTAAAATTAAGTAAATTTACGAATTAAGACGAAACCAAATTGGGATTAATAAACATACAAAAATGTAAATACTCACAGTCCTGAGAACTTTACTACTTGTGGCAGCACGTGCCTAGTCTGCTATATCTGATTTTGTATTATAATCATTTCCAAAAATAATTTCTTCTGGATCGAAAACTGTTCCCATCAAGTTCCATGTATCGTCTTCTATTATCAAACCCCAATCAGATAAAATTTTTTTTGTGACTTCAATCCATTTCCTTGCTGAATAAAATTACGTATTACTTGTCTTCTTTGTTCAGGGCCAACTTTTGTAACTGTAGCAAGATCTTTTGTAATTCTGAAGTCACTTCTTATGCTATCTGTGATTCCGGCTAAATAGCATATTTCACGAACTAGCAAAGAAATTTTTTCAATTGTCTGGAAATTAAATTGAAAGTTAATGAGAAAAAACAATAAATTAAATGCTAAAAATGATGTAAAAATACTATGTATACCTCGCCAGTTGTCTTCTCTTTTGATCTATGAACTAGAAGTGGTTGTCCTAGATCCTTAATAATGATTTTATGATGTAATTTATAAAATAATCCACTAGGGTCTTCTCTGTCGCCCTTTTTAAATGTGAACATTGGTGTATTATTCCAATCAATATCATCAACTTTATATGTTCTATTGTTATATCGAGTCAAAACTGAAGTACCAATGAGACTTCATTCATAACAGCACTTTTAAAATTATTCGGCTTATTCTTGTACATATCAGTCCTAGAAAATATTTCCTATTACTTATAGTATATATTTTTATATTAAAAATTACATCTAATATCTTACATTAAGTCACGGACAGTGTCAAGCCTCATAACTCTATGTGTAGCATCAAGATTCAACTTAATAACTTAATAACCAACTTAAAATTCAACTTAATAACTAAAACAAAATGTCTTGTAAATAAAAAATCTTCTTGTATAAAAAAAATCTGTAAAAATCACACAAAGTATCAATTTTATTTATTAAAAAATAATCATAGCCATTCCACATTTAGCTAGTATATAAATAAATATACTTATCTAAAAATAAGTTATTTTCCCCGTTGATTGATACACGAAAAAATACTGAGACATGCTATATATTTATATTATATAAATAAGGTTAGGTCGATCAGATACGGGTGTGTATATATATATATATATAACCAGATGTGACGTAAGAGCTGCAAAATTGCAAACCGGATGCCGGGAGGAAAAGACGAAAATTTCAGAATCGGAAACCCGACATCCAAATTTTCACTATTTAAATCTCTAACACGAGAACATCTTTTTACATGAAACTTTGTGTGCAACATAGTATAACAATATAAAGCATGTTGTTATTTATTTGAATAAGTAATATTTTTAATAATATGGTCTTTAAATTACCTACAATTTGTTTTTTTTTTTAATTGAAATTATCTCTAGCCTGTCATTTGTTATTCATGAAAACATGGTTTATATTTCTTTAATTAAAATCTCAAAAACTTTTTCATTTTTCCACTCAAAATTTTTACCACTTATTACACTTATTGAGTACAACATTGTGTTAAAATTTCAAGAGGTTATGTTAATTTGTTTCCAAGAAAAAAATTATTTTTGAAAACAAGTGCGTTTTCTTTTCTTTGCGATAGTAGGAGTAAAAGTCAATGTATCATTTTGAAATTTGGCAGAGAATTAGCTTTTTTATGTCTAAGGAGTCAGTTCTCTGTCCAAAAAAATCTGACCGTTGTGACCAAAGATATTTGAGGTTAAAATTTTTTTATAAATTTCTTATATTTGCATTTTGTTAAAAAATATTCGATTGATTGATTCAAAATTTTTACCACTTATTACACTTATAGAGTACAAAATTATGTTAAAATTTCAAGAGGTTATGTTGATTTGTTTCAGAGAAAAAAACTATTTTTGAAAACAAGTGCGTTTTTCTTCGTTAACGATATCAGGAGTAAAAGTCAATGAATCGTTTTGAAATTTGGCAAAGAATTAGTTGTTTTATATCTAAGGATTCAGTTCGTTGCCGAAAAAAATCTGACCGTTGTGACCAAAGATATTTGAAGTTAAAATTTTTTTATAAATTTCTTATATTTGTATTTTTAAAAAGAATATTCGATTGATTGACTCAACATTTTTACTAGGAACAATTACATCTTATTCCGTATAAATTAACTATTTCGTTATGTGAGCCTCGATGGGTCGTAGTGAAATGTTTAAACCGCAAATCGACGCATCAAATATTAAAATCGAATAAAAAATAAAAAATTGGAAAGAAACAAAAGTGACTTGTTCTTCGATCAAAAATATCTACATGTATTTGATGAATACTTATTTATAACAAATTTTTTTTCTTAAGACAATGTACCTCTCTATCACACATATTATTTCTCTGGTTATTAGATTATATTATGTTGTGGTAAAAATTTAAAAATAAAACTCTTTGAATTAACACGACTACTACCTGAAGAAATTACGAGTTAGAAGATATCATAAAAAAAATTTAACCATATATATCTCTACATTGCCACAAAACACTAACATGATTAAACAAATTTTTTTCTGTCTAGTTATCATGCGACAAAGAAAATGACTTTGTAAAATACGAAAATTTTAAATTCATGTTATTTACACCACATACAAAATTGTCTATAATTTTGGAGCTGATTCATCGTGCCGTTCTCGAGAATTACGATTTGAAAAAGTGGTTAAAGAAATTTTAACCTCAAAGATCTCTGAAATTTATGGACCAATCATTTTGCCCAAACAACTCGACCGAGAGCTGTCCAAAATAGACCCCGCTAAAAATTTTAAAGCGATTGAGCCAATTTTAGTCCCGCAATCGTATTTCATACAAAACGCATTTTTTTCATTTATCAATTTGTTTCTCAAAAACTAGTAGACAGAATGGATTCAAAGTTTTACAGATTATAGCTATTGTCACGGGCTCAGCTCGACCTTCATCCGTGCCCTGATGCGTCCGCTTCAAGATAAGGATAAGACTCTCGCGATACTCTCGAGCAAGCATGGCGACGTTAGCTCAGTGGTAGAGCGCGGGATTAGAATCCTCGAGATCGCGAGAAAATCCTCGATTCTTGGAGTCATAACACATACGCGCGCACACGCACACACACACACACAGACACGCACACACACACACAGACACGCACACACACAGACACATCCGCACCCACCCGCGCACGCACACGCACACGAAGAAGCACACGCCCACGCACACGAACTCGCACTCGCACTCACACACGCACTCGCACACGCTCACGCTCACGCACACACATACGCACGCATGCACGCGCATGCACAAATTTTCTAAAATCATATAATTCAAACTTCTAACACCTCTATTCGTGTTTCTAGAGCGATTTAACCAAACTTAAAATTTTACTATTACGAAGCTTCCTCTAGGAGGAAGGAATAAATTAGCATTTATGGAAAGTAACTTTTTTACTTGTTGAACAAAATCTACACTTTCGATTAACAATTTTTTATCACAATAGGTTTTTTCTGTTCAGAAAGCATTTGTTTTTCATATATACTTACAGTATTATATTTTAATAATTTATGACATAAAAATTAAATAGTGAATCCATTTAAAAATCATGATATCCCCTTAAGTGTCTTGGTCTGTTGTCAAAGTAGATGTATCCACTTTGGAATAAGTGAGGTTTCAGGATATGAAGATAGAGAGCAGAAGTTAAAAGAATTTTGGATAAAAGAAATAGTATACTGTAACGGTACAGAACGATTTATTCATGAACTTAAGTTCAATCTTATGAAGCAGAGAACGAGAGACTATTCCTTGATTCATCGAAGCGGAATCTTCAATGAGTTTTGCTTCACATAGTCAATCTTTATGCTTCAATACCGCTGATTTATTCAACGGAGCTAAAGAAAAATTACGAAAACATTCAGATTGTGATAGAGAAGATCGATTACATCGATTTTAAATCTTAAATCTGTTGACATTTAGAATGACTGTTTATGATATTGGACTAGCAGTTCGTCTTTACGAAAAATCCTTGCTTTGCATGACTAAGAGATAGCAGGGATCGTAAATGCTCTTACAAAGTCTGGCCCAGAAGAACATTCTAAAACAATGAGTACATACCATTACTCAAGAACTTTTAGGAGATCTGAGTCCTGCTACCTTCTCATCACATTAAACTTGGGTTTATGAAGCAGTTTGTGAAATGTTTAAGGGGCTCATAAACCTATAGGCTTTTGAAGTCAAAATCGCCTGAAAAATATAATAAAATATAATTACTTATATACAAAATAATAATATATTATAGGTAGGCACAATTTCTGCTAAAATGGGCTGAGATATAATCTGTAGACTAATTTTATTCAGCAATATTTCATTGTCAAGATTTTTGCTTTGGTACATATTTTTGAAAATAGTATTCGATAGATTTTTATACGACAGGTCCTGAAATATTTGAAATTCATACAGTTATGGATCTAAGTTTTTGTCAAAAATAACTCTAGAAGTCTTGAGTTATTGCTACTACGGTTCATGGATCAAAAGGAGCATCGCCAGGACAGTATTTATCGGATAAGTATTAGTAACCTCAACATATGTTGAGGAAACTTTTTTAACTTACTATACCTTATTTTTTACTTGAGAAATTAGTTCTTTGTGTGTGTTTTTCTTTGCAGGATGTGGAGCCTCATCTGTCAGAGAGCAGCAATATCATTGAGACCAATGACAATTTGTCGAGTAAATTGGATTATTTAGATTTTAAATAACAATTCTCTTAAATTACCGCCCACCATATTTTATTGTATTATAAAAGCAAGATAAAATTGTACACTAATAAATTCCCTTATGAGTAGAAGAAAGAAGCTCTGGTATTTTGATTTAACATTCGAGGCACAAAACAGAAATATTACAAATATCGCAAGAAATTGAATATATTGTAATAACATTTTTTTAAATGAATAATTTGCTTGACTCTTTAAATTTTACATAATTTGTGTATATTTTAACAGCTTAAGTCATTGGATATATTTTCGTTGTAGCACAGACAATTGATTTAGTATTAGAAGCGCACAAAACATAAATAATACAAATATAATAATATGAATATATTCAGGTGATAACATTTTTTTAAATGAATAATTTGACTTGATTCCTTATATTTTAAATAACTAATGTATGTTTTAACAGTGTATGTCATTGGATATATGTTTGTTATAGCGCATACAATGGACAGATGCAAAATACATTAAATAATGCTTAAATTTTCCCTTTTTTGGAAAATCAGAATTGTTCTAACTTTTTTCAGGGAAGGCGTTAGGATCTGTAACTGTACAGAGTTCCATTTTGAGGTACAGCCACCATCTTCTGCGAGTTTGAAGAAAATTGGGGTTCCGAAACTCTGAGCCTCTCCTAATAAGTTAAAGGAGGGAATATATTAGGAACTCTACATCAGAAAGATATTGAGAGATAAAGTATTTGTCAGAGCAAAAAGCAATTGGGAGATAGCTGCGTAGGGCAGTTTATTCGAAGTCGCTGAGAAATTTTTAGGCAATTACAAAAGCATTACAAAGAAATCGTGAAGGATATGGTGGCCATCGAGGGTAACCAGAATTTTTGATGAATCTCTAGTTGCATTCCCTACATTCTCACCTGGATTTATTTTCTGAGAATCTTGGCGACTATAGTAGATCTCAAAGAAATGTAACATCGATATCAAGGACGTTGGGATCAAGATTACGGCCGATTTCAATTAGATATTGAAGAAAGAAATAGCGCGGCGGCAAGAGTCTATCTCACATGTTTCGGCATGTTCTGGCTGTAGAAGTGTTGGCTTCGGAAAGAGTTATGGAAGTGGGTGATAGAATTTACAGGTTTCTTAGTCTGTCATAGTTGTTGAAGTGTTAGACTCCGAAAATGAAGGCGAAATTCGTTTTTTTCGCAGCTTTTACCAAGGCTTATCCAAACATACGGGTCTCGTAAATCTCGGATCAATGCGTTTTGGTTCCTGCAGTGTTGATGATTCTAAGCTGACATGAGGACGTCGGTGTATTCTTTAAGGTTAGCTAAAGTCTGGGACGTGGAAGTTAGGATCTGACATCTAATATTGATTCAACGGCTCAAAATACGTATTGATAGTATTGTCAGTCCCGTCGCATAGACAAATTTTTTTGTGTGTTATAATTTGGGATTTAGTAATTAACTGTAGTGCAATATGCAAGAATAAATTTTTGTCCTTCTCTCTTTATTTTAGTATATATTTATTGTAAAGTATAACTATTTAGCAATGATTTATATATAATCATCAAGTTAATAATCATAAGTTAATAATCACTAAAAATAGAATAAATTTTTAAGGTACTTACCAGAAAATATTGACGGATTCTTTTTAGTCAACCATGGTAAGTAAGGTAAAATAGAAATCCCTGCTGTTTTAGCCGAAGCAGAAACGGCAACATGTTGTTGCTGGTGCCAAACATAATCAATAACATGAGTGCTAGACAGCGGAAGTGTTAAATTTGAGAAAGAAGGTACTCGTTGTTGGATTACTGGTAGCGAATCAGAAACTGTTCTGGGACACAGCGTAGAAGGAGAGCAGAAATGCGTGTTTGGCGCTGCTCTGGGACGTTTTATAGATACGGCCGATGCATTAGAACTATTAGTAGAAAGAATGCGTTTTCTTGTACCTCCATTAAACATTGCTTTAACATCTTCCCACGCGTGAACGATTTCGTCTGGTGGTTCTCCACTCAGTTTTAAATGCCTTCGCCAAGAATTAAAATTGGCTGCATCCGGTTGAACACATCTATCATTCGGTCCAGTTTGGTGTGAATGAAAAATAAATTTATTTGGAGAAAAGAAAAGTCCACAGATAGAACATTTGATGCATTTAGCACGTGAACTATTATATCGCGCTGGTACAAATGCTCCGCTGCAACCATATGCACATTCATGATGTACTATAAAGGCAAAATCTTCTGGAAGTCTAAAAGTATTATGAAAATTAAACTCCTGATTATTCTTAAAAATATAAATTATTCGTAGTATAGAAGAAATTCTTTTTATGAATACAATAAATGTTGATTAATTATGTCTAAGGTGAACGTTTTTTCAGCGGTTTTTGTACAAATATAATATGTTTTAAATTATACTAGCAAAAGTACTCGCTCGCTCTCGCTTGCTTGTAACTAACATACAAAATTTATTCAAATTGATGCACTCAATGCAACCGATGGATGAAGGTAAGGATTAATTGAATAAAGATGATTTGCATAAGATGCGCTGTAGTGGGTATATAAATATATACCCGAACATATAAACAAAGACGGAATTTCGAAAGCACTAACAGACCGGTTAAGGCATGATAAATACAATAATTCATTAATTTTAAATAAAAGCTCTATCGCGTGTCTATATTTCGATTTTTATTCGAGCTAGACCTATTCCTTGTAGACGTTTCTAGTGCAAAAATGATTTTTTTTTTACTTTTAGGTGAGTCGAACACAAAAATACACGTTAAATATAAAAATGTTATTGAACTACTCTTTCAAATATTATAATATAAGTGGTAGTGCAATTGTAAAGAAGTGTACTTCAAGTGAAGAAAAACATTATTTTAAACTAACTTAATTATTGTTAATAGAGATATCGCCATCTAAAGAAAAAAATTCAACATAACACTGCATTTACAATATTGTAATTGAAAAATATTTATGGAAAATCTATTATAGATGAAATCATTCCAAATTTGTATGCTATTCTTCATACAATTATAACATGTTTAAAATAGTATATTATATACTTAGGGCGTATAGTGAGCCATTTTAGACGGAGTGTGGTTTCCCTGTTGAAAATAATCACATGATTTAATTACGTGATTAAATCAGGTACCGAAATCATGTAGCGAAATCACGTAATTAATCACGTGACGTTTTTGGCCGGTTACTCACGTGATTTAATCACGTAATTTTTAAAAAATCACGTAATTTTCGTTTATATGAATTTTTAATATAAAAAATAGATTACATGATTTAATCATGTGATTTTTTAAAAATCAGGTAATTTTTTTAATTACTTGATTTGAACAATAAAGATATGTTATTCTCGAAATGTAAATTTTGGTATTAACGTCTTTTTCAAGTTACGAATTGTGCAAAATTCAAAGACCTCGAATATAGAAAATAAGAAAAAGAAATTTCTCGATTCGGTCAGAAGTTATCAAAAGCGAGGCACGCCTCATAAATGTGACTTCCAAAAATCACATAAATGATAAAGTCTCACTTTCTTATGTATTCTTGAGGTGCCTATTCGCTTGAGGGAGCTCCTTACGGTTTGCTATCTAGCGGCCAACGGCAACATTTGGTAAACAGGTCTGACTGGCGAACGTAGTAAAGCCGTTGACCGCTAGATAGTAAACCGTAGGAGCTCCCTTAAGTGAATAGGAACCGCAAAAATACATAAGGAAGTGAGACTTTATCATTCATGTGACTTTTGGAAGTCACATTTACGAGGCGTATCTCGTTTGTGATAACTTCTGACCGAATCGAAAAATTTCTTTTTCCTATTTTCTATATTCGAAGATTCTGAATTTTGTACAATCCGTAGCTTGAAAAAGACTTTAATACCAAAACTTACATTTCAAGAATAATATATCTTTATTGTTCAAATCACGTAATTAAAAAAAATTACGTGATTTTCAAAAAATCACGTAATTAAATCATGTAATCTATTTTTTATATTAAAAATTCATATAAACGAAAATTACGTGATTTTTTAAAAATGATCTGATTAAATCACGTGACGAACCAGCCAAAAACGTCACATGATTAATTACGTGATATCGTTACATGATTTCGTTACGTGATTTAATCACGCAATTAAATCATATGATTATTTTCGATAAGGTCGTGACTCAATGTGACTCGTCTTTCGTATGCAAAACGCAGTCGCCTCCGGCTCCTGCTAGCTCCCTTTCGATTCGTACTGCAAATACGCGATGTCAAAGGGCCCACTAATCCTAGGTGCACACTATATTTTTTGTGACAGATGTTTTTGAGCCTAAGAAGCGAGCTTAATTAATTTTTTGTATATTTTATAAATTAAATTTTTTATGAATAATTGAACGGTCTTTACGATGTTTGATTAAACAATCAGATACAGCTTTACAGGTACTGATAATTTTTGAATTTTCATATCAATACCTTCCCCTGAAATTGCAAATGGAACAAGATAAGCCCTTCAAAATTGAAGTCAGATAAAACAAAAAAGATTCGAGTGTTTTGTTGAATTTTTTTTTTAGATGGCAATATCTCTTTTAACAATAATTAAATTAGATTAAAAAATAGTATATTTTGTGCCAAGGGCGTAAAGTGGGTGTTTTTAGACCAAGTGTGTGTGATGATATTATCATGAGTCAGTTAAAAACAAAAATAAAAGACAGGATAATTCGAGAATCGGTAGGAATTTATTTTTTTTTTCGTAATATATTATGCTAGATATTTTGTCACTTCCATACATTTAGATCTCAATCGCAATATCACATAATCGAACGTACAAGAACATAAAATATACAATATAAAGGAATTAACCACGCATACGCGTCTAGTCATCCGACAACATACACCATGTCGTAAAATCGCATAATTCCAAAAGATATCAATATTCCGTGACGAGATATTGTTTATATAATACGTAATATAATAAACTCTAACAGCCGCCTCTTTCTTATATCGATATTTCACTCGAACCTCACCAATTTCGCGGGATTCTGTGTCGGTGCGGTAGTCGTTTTTAGCCGTGTTCGGAAGTTCTCTATCGAACCTCGGTAGCGCAGAGAATGGACGAGCCTTTGCGGGTCCCGCCGTCGTCAAAATCAATCCGCGATGCACGGTATAGCTGTATCGTAGACCTCACCACTTTTATCCGGCGATGCGTCGTCTTCCCAGACGTCGCCGCAACTTTGACCCGACACCGACACTACCACATAAAAATTTGTTTTGTTTTTTTTTTTACTTTCAACATACGAACTCGCTATATTCACCTCTATACCGTACAATTAGAATTATCACTTACCCCTTTTTGGGAGATCGCGTCGCTTAGCTGTTTGTGAGTCCGACTTGTCTGTCGGAGTTCTCGTCACGAAATGACCGAGCGTCGCCTTGCGCCCACTCACACTCACTCATCGTTTCTCCGCCTATAATCCCCAATCGCGAATCTCTCATTCCTTCACACATACCCCATGTATGGCGCTAAAATTCAAAAGCATGGACCCAATATTTGATCCGTTACAATTACCCCCCTCGATGGAATGACTTTCACTGCTAGTTCCATCGATATCGCATACAATATTTTCGCTACATAACAAATCGCAATATCAATCGCCATTGACTTCCTACGAGATACAATACTATAATTATATACAAAACCGATACATGAATTTTCAGAGCTTAACGCAAACTTAAAAAGCGCAGGGAGTCTGCACTAAACACTAAAAATTTCCATGCTAATCCTGATTATAGATGATTTTACAGATATACTGAATGACATAATGGAATTAAACTACATTCTTGCATACACACATATATATATATTTTTTTTTTTTTTACAAAATTGCTCATGGATGATTATCTTCGGGCTGATGATAGTTACGTAGATTATAACGATTAAACACTCCCTTTATTCACGCATTTTCGTCAAACGACACCAATTCGAATGCATTAGAGTCGCACACCCGCGAAATCTTAAATGGACCCTCAAATAAATCAAAAAACTTGTGTATCATACCTTGAGCCGCGTCTGAGAGATGCGGTACCCGCAATAACACAAAATCATTGACGTTTAAAATTACTTTACTCGCCGATTTTTGAGACTTACAACGCGATTCAAATACCCGTTGCATATTCTCCTTAGCCAATTGCAATTGAATTTCTCGATTTATCAGCTTAGGTTTTAAAAGTGGAAACAAATCTAGTAATTTTTCCTTGGGTTGTTCATGATAGTGTAACTAGAAAGGCGTGAAACCCGTACTCTGATGAGTAGTTACATTTAAACATTCCTGAACGAACTTTACATATTTTGCCCATCGCGTATGTTGTGCTGAGCAATACGTGCGAAAAATACGCCCTAGCTCTCTCATCGTGCGCTCAACAGGATTTGACTGGGGATGCCTAATCGATGAAAACAACACTTTAATTCCAACGGCTTCAAGACGCGCTTTCCACGATTGGGCCGTAAATTGAGTGTTGTGGTCCGAGAGTACTCGACTTGGCTTACCGACTCTATGAAAATAATCATTAAATAATTTATTAATACAGGCCTGTGTCGTTGCCCGTTTTATCGGATAAATAGTTACCAGCTTTGAAAAAAGGCCTTGTAAGACAAATAAATTCTGTACGCCGCCTACAGAACGCGGAAGCGGTCCAAAAAAATCTATGGAAATCATGTCATTTGGACCCGATGCCTTTAAAAACTGAAAACTACCCTCCATCTTACAGTTTAAGTACTTAACCCTCTGACACACATCGCAACTTTTTGTGAATTCTTTCACATCTCGGCGCATGCGTCGCCACCAAAAAAACTGTTCTAGGTAATCATAAAGTTTCGATGCACCCGCGTGCCCGAGTTGCTTATGTGTCAAACGTAAAGTACTCGTCACCATAGATGCGGATAAGAACAATTTCCAATGCGTGCCTCTTTCATGCCTAACATGCATTACCTCGTTCTCGATTCGTAGTTGTAGCTTCGAATTCTTTTTAGCCTGCAATGCCTTCATTGTCTCATCTTCCGATTGCCTATTTTTTATATTTTTTAATTCGCCGATTGATTCGGGTTTCATACTCAAACTTGATATCACATTGACAGAGAAGTTACCAGTGGTTGTTTTTGGCGAGTTACTGGGAATATGAGTGATGCATCGCCAAATTAAATAATTTGACGCTGCATTCTCACTCATACCTTGAAAATTCCTACTAAAGAAATCAGCCACTATATTATCCTTACCCCTGCAATGATGTATCTCGAAAGAGTACTCCTGAATACATAATATCCACCTCATCAATCTAGCACTATTGAATGGTGATGCCAATAAAAACGTTAAAGCTTGATGATCGGTAATAATTTCAAAATGACTTCCTAGCAAATAATATCTAAATTTCAAAATAGAATAAACTATTGCCAAGAGTTTCTTTTCGCATGTCGTATAGTTTTTTTCAAATTTAGTTAATACCCTACTGACTAATCAAATGATCCGCGGAAAACCTTCATGGTCAATTTGATACAATATCCCGCTTATGCCAATATCACTGGCATCGGTCTGAAGGCGAAACTTCACATTAGGCAAATAATGACTCAGTACAACGACGTTTATAAAATTATTTTTTAATTCATCAAAAGCTTTTGTATGATAATCTGTCCATTTCCATGGAGCGTGCGCTTTTAATAGGTCGCGAAATGGCTCTATAAAGTTTGCATGTTTTATGCTAAGCCTGCGGTAATAGCCGCATACTCCCAAAAAAGATTGTAGTTGTTGTCTATGCGTTGGGATGGGAAAATCGCGAATAACTTCAATACGTTCGGGGTCCGCCCGAATACCCTGTGAAGTAAAAACAAAACCAAGAAAATGAACAGGTTGGCGAAAAAAATGAGATTTTTCTAAGCTAAGCGTGAATCCAGTTTCAATTAATCGACCAAACAATCGCTCTAAATGCCTAATGTGTTGTTCGAATGTTCGCGATGCGATCAATGAATCATCAATATACGCCTCTACGAATTCTAAAATTTCAGCGCCTAACGCTAATCGAAGAGCGCGCATAAACGCTGGGCCCGAATCTTTTATTCCGAACGCGCATCGTTTGTATACATACATTACATATCTATAGAGGAAAGCGGTATAACGCTGTGACTCGGCATCGAGTGCTATTTGCCAATAACCTTTTACCAGATCTGTTGTTGACATATATCTTACACCTTCAAATTTTTGCATCAATTCCTCTACGATTGGTGGTGATTCATTATCAGCAGCAATATTCTTATTTATAAATCGCGCATCTAAACAAAGTCGAACTTCGCCATTTTTCGTTGGCACCACACATAAAGGATTGCAATATTCACTACTGGCTTTTTCGATTAGACCGAGTCTCAACATTTTATCGATTTCATGATCAGCCGATGGCCTAAGTTTTAATGGTACCGGATAATTTTTTCGCACTATTTGTTTTTGATTTGTTATTTTGATATGATGTGTGTATACATTCGTGCAACCCGGTGTATCGGAAAAAACTTTACGGTAATTTAACAGTAGATTACGAATAATTTCTTTTTGTGTTTTGCTAAACGTTTCTAACTGTTTATCAACGTAATTATTTATTTCTATCACGACGTTGTACGGTTTTGGAATTTTCTCCATGTTTTTAATCTCAACAGCACTCGATTGCTCCGTAAAATCCCACGCGTTTTTACAACCCCCCTGACCTTTTGCGCATTCCACGTTATTTATTAAATCTATACAATTATCGTTATTACTCTCACTAATATTTAAATCATTGTTGCTTGAAAATTTTTCTAAACTTAATACACGCACGTGCAGCATGTTGCATAACTCCGGATCGTCGATTTGCATTCTGAATTTTATTAATTCGCCCGGAATAATTTCATTTAATATCTCAAAAGTTTCCCTTTTAAAATCAATAATACCGTCATAGCGCTTAATCCAATCAACTCCTACAATAATGTCGGCTGACAAACCAGGTACAACCAGATACGCATAAGATATATCGAATTTCCAAATTTTGATTGTTATTTGCACTTTCCGTTTTATTTTTACCGGTTTTGCACCAACCGCTACATAAACTGCTACGTTACTCACGGGTATTTCAGAAAGTTCCGACATCGCTTTTAATTCCAAATATAATTGCTCCGAAATGCACGTTACGTCACTCCCGGAATCTATTAATACCGATATTGTCTTTGACAGTATGATTGCTTTTATACGTGAACTTACAATACGTTCTCCTTCGACGCACACCGAATCGTAACCCCCCTCGACATCATAACACAAATCTTGCACAAACTCCGAGCGCTGTAACGCGTTGATTTTTCGATCATTATTTTGTGAACTATAATTATTATCTCTAGAATCTGACTGACTCGCAATTTGTGGCGTTCTATTAATCATAGGCGGTGGTCGCGTCAAATCGGGCAATCTTACACTATCATGATTCGGCAGTGTGTCTCCATCTTTGCGATCGCGCCAATTTTCCCTTTCTCTGTTTGCCTGGTGATAGGTACAAGAAGATCATCCCATTGGTTGATTTGCCTTTTAAGCTGCTCTAAAGCTGAGATTGAATTTGTCGTTGAGTTAAGAAGGGATTGTAATTGAGATGAAGAATTGGAACTTACGGCAGGCAGATTGAGTAGTGTCTCAGTATAGATGGTAACAAATCAACGTTTGTTTGTATAGTGGTCTTCTAGCTTTTCCCACGCAATGGGAAAGTTCAGATCAGTAATTTGAATTGTTTTGAGCATGTCGGCTGCTTCTCCTTGAACATGCGTTTTCAGTTGTTGTAGTATCTCTGAATTAGAGAGTCGTTCATCTATGATGATGGTAGCTTGGAATAGATCTTTAAAATCCAGCCAGTCAGTGAATTTCCCGGAAAAAGTAGGAACTTCGATATTGGGTAACTTTCTTGTAGGAACTTTTTGTTGTACAATAGGCACATTATCTGGTTGAGGGAATTGTTTAAGCGTTTGGGCTATATAGACAGTTGAATTGATATAACCGTCTTCTGTTACACCACAGCAATCATTGACAAAATAATCACTCTTGCTAGTGTTTTCAAATTTCTGAGATAGGTCAATAGTGTAATTTTCTTGGAATTCTTTCCAGTTTTTCTCTAATATCTGTAGCTTAGCTTCGAGAAGCTCACGAGTAATATTGTCCTTGACCACTTTCTTAATATTGGTACTTGAATTGCAGATTCGATTAAATAATTCGAGCTGACGCTCGATGGTTTGCGTAAGTGAAAGTGTTGGCATTTTGATCGAAAGAAATAAGCAGATCCCTTAGTGTTATGAGAGCTTGTGTGGTATCTCCGCCCACTGTGCAGAGTGGCAGGAGCAAATAGATCAGTCACACGACCGATTTTGTTAGGAGGTCGTAAATCTCCAACGAACTAACTTGCCATAGGCCGTAAATTTCTGACAATTAATGTAACACTCGAGAATTCTATTGCTTTGTAAGAATTTCTCTCGATGGACAACCCTATCCGGCTCGAAGGACCAAAAATGTACACGATTGAACGTATACGGAGTTTATATTGTTAGGGTTTATCGCCGAGAGAAAATAATAAATTGTAATGACTCTTAAAGTATTTGCTCCAACCCACTCGAAAGTAAAGTTGTAGCAAAAGGCATATGAACGCTACGCGCGTTCGAGTAAATATAGGCAATAATATGTCTTATTCGCAAATGATACGTCGCAATAATAGGCAATGTATCTGTAGGCAATGAATGTAGGCAAAGTGTCGGCAATAAGACAAAGTATAGGTAAAATCTTTGGGGGCAAAGTAATAAGGCATGTGCATAAAGCACCTGGCTAGTGGAGGCCTATATGTGTATTCTCATAGGAGTATTTTTCATTGAAGCTTGCTCGTTGGTGCTTGCCATCTGGCTGCTCCCTCGGATACTACAATCCCGAACAATGGTTTTAAAAAGTAAATAATTAAATTATAAATTAGAAGTATATAAGAAGTAAGTTAAATATTAAGTAATATAAATCATATGTATCAGATATATAAATAACAAATTCAATATCACAAAATTATATAAGAAGTTTTAGTTCACAAGCTTTTATAAATGATTAACTTATAATGAATTTAATATTATAAAATGTTATTGGGCGTAGGTCAACACTGTTGAACATCTTTAGGTTAAGAATTTAAAATTGCATTTGCTACGTCAGCTTGCTGCTGAAGCAAGCTGACGTATTCCAGTTGAATTAGCTTACCTTGATGTGAAAAAAAAGAAAATTGTTAACAGGATGGGGACAGTTGGAAATGGTAAAGTGACATATAATAAACGTAATAAAAATAAATACGTCAGCAGGGCTGGTTCCGGGTGTATTTGGGGGGATGAAAAGTGGTGAATTTTGTATTATTGCGATTTCCAGCAATATTTGACGTCGGAGAGAAAAGTGTACAATAGAAAAATTGTAGATCATAAAAAAATCTACAACTTCTGTGTTTGAGAATGCCATAAATTAACTGAGTAACATGCTGTGGGTGATGAAATAATTGGAGTCGAACACAATGTACATATACACTTCATATTATATTTTCAAGGTCATAATTTGTTTAATATTTACAATGGTTTTACAAGTATAAATAACTCTGAATACTGATTGGAATCTATTACAACATTAAAGAAAATTAATCTGATGTATAACTATTTCTACATTCACAAAATAAGTTTAAATAAAGTTGAAGCGACTAACTGATTATTGAGTTTTGTTCCATTTGAGTGTAATTTAGCAGCTAACTTGCTTTTGATAGTAGAAATCCCTTAGGAGGGATTACTAACCTGTTGAGTGTTGATTCTAATTCCAATTAAAATGAGTGTGTCCGATGTGAGTAGTTGAGTCTATCCTAAACTCCCTCCTGGTCTCACGTACTATGAAGCTGACAAAGTAAAGAAGAGCAACCAAATATTACTTATTTGCTGCCTTGAGTATTGCTGGTGGTCACTTTTCACGTTTCACTTTCACTGTGCCAACACGTGGTTGGCACCCTAACCTGAAATCTGGTGTGAGTGTTACCTTGTGAAGATTCGATGATATTAATCATCTTGCACTTGAGTGATGCTTGAGTGAGGAGCTAATTCCGTGAGAATTCCAAATGGTAGAGTAGTAGAGTTGAGTAGAGCCAGTGAAAATGAGTGAAACCGTCGAAAATAGTAGCAGGTGCGCAGCGGAGATGTTCCTCGTGGCAAGGCTGAATTTCGAGAGAGAGCGAGGCCTTGAACGCTTCCGTCTTCTTGGCCTTCACGATTCACTTCGCGAATCAAATCACAATCTCTCTCACATTTGTATGTGAGAGAGCGAGAGAGACCGAAACAGCGCGAATTCGCCTTGTGAATCAGTGTAGTGTCTCGGCTGTTCCGCCGAGAGGCCGCGAGGTGCTGCCGCGCCGTGGCAGCGCCGTGAGTCGTACCGAGCTGAGCATAACCGCGGGAATTCAAATTACTGAATTCCCAAACATTCCGCCCACCATCAACCGCCAGGTTGATTTAAATTCCGATTGGCACTGGCAAGATGGCGAGTTTTGCAATTGGGCGGGTGAGTTGAGTGGTGGCCGTCTTTATTGTTACAACTCTGGTGAGATTGTCAGTTCCAGGGTGAAGTTGAGTGACTCTTGCGAGTGGCCATTTGCTTGGGGGTGAGTGTTCATCCGTGAGTAGTACCATGGAACCCACTTTTATCTCATGAGAGGGATGATGCCATTTTGAAATTGATTGAAGCCGTTGAAGGTATTGAGTTGACCAATGCTTCCAAAATTGCTGAGTGATCCGTTGAATGAGTTGCCATTTGGAAAGCCTTGATTCCTTGAAGGTGAGTAAGCTTGGTTCAGGCACTGAGTTCAATGCCTTGCCGATGAGAAAGTGTCCGGGTGTGAGTGCATTTATGTCTTCTGGGTCTTCACTGAGTGGTTCTAGCGGCCTTGAGTTGAGTAATGCATCTATTTGAGTGAGCAAGGTAGCTGAAGCTTCAAAGGTGAGTTGAGTGTCCCCAATGGTCCGTCGCAGGTGAAATTTGACTGATTTCACTACTGCTTCCCACTTGCCTCCCATATGAGGTGCAGCAGGTGGGTTGAATATCCATTGGGTTCCCTCGTTCGCTAGTGAGTTGTACAAGATTGAGTTTTCATGTTGGTGTTGAGAAAATAGAGTCTTCAGTTCCCTTGCTGCTCCGATGAAGTTCGTTCCACAGTCTGAGTATAGTTTGGAGGGTATCCCTCTCCTTGAGGTGAACCGTCTGTATGCCGCTAAGAATCCGTCCGTTGAGTAGTCAGTGACCAGTTCTAGCTGAACAGCTGACGTTGAGAAGCACACAAAGATACAAATCCAGCCCTTGTATGTTTTGGATCCACGACCTTTCCATGAGTTAATGGTGATTGGCCCGGCGTAATCGATCCCAGTGTGAGTGAAAGGTGGTGATGGGGTGACCCTGGCCACGGGTAATTGCCCCATGAGTTGCTGAGCCCGTTGAGCCCGATACCTTGCACAAGTCACACACTTTAAAATATGTGACTTGACCGGTGCTCTGCCTCCGATTATCCAAAATTCCTGCCGAGTGTGTACCAGAGTGAGTTGAGCGCCACCGTGCAGAGTTGAGAGATGAGCGTTCCGAATGATCAGTGTGGTGAGTTGACTGCTCCGTGGTATAATTGCTGGGTGTTTTGAGTGATGATCGAGTTGAGTTTTTTGAAGCCGCCCTCCTACTCGAACAATTCCTGTTGAGTCTATGTAGGCAGTCAATCGGTTGAATACATGGTTTCTTGGGACTTGAGAATTTTTCAGCATAACAAGTTCTGATTGTAAGTGAACCTGCTGAATGTTCTTGACCCAGAAGAGTTTTGCCCTTTTGAGTACATCAGTCGTGAGTTTCGATTCATGGTGAGTTTTTCCTTTAGCCTTAAATCGATCACATGCGAGCATTACCCATCCAGTTATTCTTATGAGTTGAGTGAGTGATGAGTAATGATCGATGATGTCCCACAATTTGCTTGAGTTTGACTTGGCTGCGGTGAGTGTGACCTTAGCCCTTATTTCTGGAAGGTTGGTTTCTTGGATAGAGGTTGCTTGAGAAGGCCAAGCTGATTCTTCCTGGCAGAGCCAACTTGGTCCATGCCACCATAAGTAATGCTCTCTGAGTTGTGAAGTGAGTAACCCGCGCGAGGCACAATCCGCTGGATTGTCTGCTCCAGGCACATGTCTCCATTGTGCTGTTGGAATGAGTTCTTGAATTAAGGCAACTCTATTTCCAACAAAGTCCTTCCATTTTGAGGGGTGTGAGCGTATCCATGTGAGTGCTACCTTAGCATCTGTCCACAGATGAATGTGTGAAATTGGCAATTGTGAGTTTTCCAAAATGTGTTTTGCCAATTTAGTGAGTAAAACTGCCGCTCCCAATTCCAATCGTGGGATTGACAGTCGTTTGAGTGGTGCCACCTTTGTTTTAGAGATGAGAAATGATGATGTTGAGTGAGAGTTTGGTGTTGTAGATTTAATGTAAAGAACTGCAGCCATCGCTTGTTGTGAAGCATCCGAGAAGCCATGAAGTTCTACAATTGAGTTTTCCTGAATTCCTAACTACCTGAGTAAGGCGATTGTCTTCAGGTGAGTGAGATCTTCTCGGATGTGCAGCCATTTCTTCACGGTTGAGTTTGGCAGAGATTCGTCCCAAGACAGCTTGTGTAGCCACAGTTCTTGCAGGAGGATTTTTGATGTGATTATAACCGGTGATATAATTCCAATGGGATCGTATAATTGAGATACTTCAGAAAGTATAATCCGTTTTGTTATCATTTCCTGGTGAGGTGGCAGCGTTGTTCTGAAGGTGAGTTTGTCCGAGTGTGGGAGCCATTTCATCCCGAGTATATTTGTAGCGCAATCATCTAAAGGCACAGCTTCTTCAGCTGGAGGCTCTTTGAGGAATTCCTTGAGGAAGCCAGATGAGTTTGAGTTCCATTTCGCTAATGGAAAACCGCCCGCCTTGCATAGTGCGGTTAACTGCTTGGCCTTTTCAATGAGAAGTTCCTTTGATGCAGCTCCACCGAAGATGTCATCCACATACCTTCCAAATAGAAGTGAGTCTATGGCAAGTGGATATTTGTCTCCTTCATCCTTTACCAGCTGAAGAAGAGTCCGAATTGCTAAGTAAGGAGCTGCTCGTGTTCCGTAGGTGACTGTCGTCAAGTGGAAGTGAGTGAGTTGACCCGTTTCATCTACCCATAAAATGCGTTGTAGATTCCAATCTTGAGGGTGAACCTTGATCTGACGATACATTTTTGTAATGTCAGTTGAGAAGACAAATGGTTGAGTTCGAATCCAGATGAGAACATCCACAATGTTAGGTGAGAGGTTAGGTCCAGTATGCATGATGTCATTGAGTGATTTTCCATTTGTTGTGAGTGCTGAACCATTGCAGACTGCTCTGAGTTTTGTCGTTGAACTATCTTCTCGTAATACTCCATGGTGAGGAAGATAGTAAGATGGTTTGGCAGATATGTCCTATGGAGGGATCCGCACCATGTGGCCCAATTTGCAGTATTCATCCATGAAAGCGTAGTACCTCTCCTTGTAGATGCTTTCTTGATTGCATTTTATGAGTATTCTCTTGAGGCACGCTTGAGCTTTTCCGAATGAGTTTCCAAGTACGTCTGCAGAGTCGGTGAGAGGTAATCTGACTTGGTATCGTCCATGAGTATTTCTTGTATGAGTCTCAGCAAAGTGTTGTTCACACAATGCGTCTTCCTTGTTGAGTTTGACTGCAGACGTTGATGGTGGCTCTTCTTGAACCCAAAAGCGGGTTAGTAGTTTCTGCAAGTCTTCAGTGTTGAGTGAGGCCGTTGTATGATGTACTACCTTGTGTTGCACAGCTGAGTTTGATGGACCTATTAGCAGCCAGCCGAAAATTGATAATTGTGCGATCGGTTCAATCACACTTCCCCTTATGAGATTAAGTTTGATGATTTGGCCGTAATAGTCCGCTCCGATAAGTACATCTACTGGTTGAGGTTTCCAAAATGTCGGATCAGCCAAGTTGAGTTTCTCTGTATGTTGCCACTGACGTTGCTCACATTCTTCTGATGGTAATAGTGTTGAGACTTGGCGTATAATGTGAGCTGTGATCTGAATGGTGAGATTTTTGTAGATGGTGCGTAAGGTGAGTTGAGCCTTTCCGAGAGTTTGAGTTGAGTGCGTGCCGCCAACTCCAAGAATTGGTATAGTTGAGTGTTGCCGCTTAATGTTGAGTAAATCCACAGAATCCTTGGAGATGAATGAGAGTTCCGAGCCTGAGTCAATGAGTATTCTGAGTTGATGAGATGTCACCGGTGAGTCGTACCATGCCAATGCAGTTGCAAGTAAAGTGAGTTGAGAAGTTGAGTAATCATGTTGAGTTTGACCGTGTTGTGAGATGATTGCGCCGTTGTCCTAATTTTGAGTTGATCCGGATGCTGAGGTGGTTTGAGTCTTGCCTTCAGGGTCTCGTGACACATGTATCATGGTGTGATGATTTCCATTGCAACTCCTGCACTTATATTGCGACTTGCAATTCTTGGCTGAGTGCAGACCGAGGCAGTTATAGCACAGCGGCTTCTCCATTACAAATTTTCTCCGTTGTTGTTCATTCAGCAGTTTGAATTTTGGACAAGCCACAATAAAGTGCGAGTCCCCACAATACGTGCATGGATGCTGTGAAATCCTGGGTGAGTGTGTCACTTTGTGTGAGTCTTGCCGTGCTTGAGTTGGACTGGTGACGTGAAGAGACCTTGATGATTTTGAAGTTTGCGTAATTGATGGCTTTGGAGTGGATGTTGATGAGTCCGCCGCAATTTCCAATGCACGCACCCGCGCGATCAGAAAGGACTCAAATTCCTCAAACGTTGGCAGCTCAGTATTGGAAACGCGAGAAGTCTCCCATGCTTCTCGTGTTGACCTGTCAATTAGCTTTGACAGGCGATGAGCTAATATACAATCTCCTAGCTGCTCTTGCGGTACCAACATGTGGAGTGATTGGCGAATTTTTGAGATCTCCGAGATCAATGTGTTGAGTGTGGCCGGATTTTTTGATGTAACAGCAGTCAATTCAGATAAATGATCAAGCTGATCATTTAATAGCACCCGTTTATTTTCAAACCTTGTCACTAATGTAGTCCATGCAGGTGTTAGAGACTCATCGCTGAGTGAAAATCCTTGTATTAGTGTGAGTGGTGTTCCGCTGAGAGAGCTGCGCAGGTAGTGTAGCTTCTCATAATTTTTGAGTCCAGGCCGATTCAGAATTAATCCAGAGAACATTTCCTTATATGAGGGCCACTCAGTATATGCTCCGCTGAATGTGGGCAGCTTTATTTCTGGCAACTTGCTTAAATGAGTGTGTTGAGTTTCTCCGATGCTTGGTTGAGTGACACGATGCTTGGACTTCCAGTCTTCCTCCAAACTGCTAACCTCGAACACAATAGTATGGTATGATTCATGGATTGACTTGTGAAACGCTGACTTAAAGTAATCGTTGTCTGCGAAGGCTGCTGGACAACTTGCTTCAATGACAGCATGATCCTTTTTATATAAGGAGTATAGCTCCTCAGCATCCTGCTTCCAAGCCAGTATCACTGGAAGAGTGGCAGTTTCCTTCCTGATCCTAATGTAAGCAATAATCCGTTCCAATGAATCAAGCCGCAGGTACTGAGAATTCACCTTACATAGAAATGAAGCTGGAATTGACCCTGGAGATCTTGAACGAGTTTTGACATGGGTGTCAACCACAGTGAGTTCAGGCATAGTGAGTAGGCGGCTGCCAGTCTGCTTAACTGCCCCCTTTGCTGCAGCTGCGGTGGCTGGAGTCGCTTGATCCTTTTTATTAATAGCATCCTCTTGCTCAAAAATGACAGCGCCTGCTTGATCCAATTCCTTGAGTTCATCCTTGTTTGAGTGTGCCATGATGATAACCTGTGAGAATTTCCTTAATGAGTATTTATTCACTGGCTCGAGTCACACCACAGCATGTAAATCCGGCTCGAAGGACCAAAATGTTTGAGAATGCCATAAATTAACTGAGTAACATGCTGTGGGTGATGAAATAATTGGAGTCGAACACAATGTACATATACACTTCATATTATATTTTCAAGGTCATAATTTGTTTAATATTTACAATGGTTTTACAAGTATAAATAACTCTGAATATTGATTGGAATCTATTACAACATTAAAGAAAATTAATCTGATGTATAACTATTTCTACATTTACAAAATAAGTTTAAATAAAGTTGAAGCGACTAACTGATTATTGAGTTTTGTTCCATTTGAGTGTAATTTAGCAACTAACTTGCTTTTGATAGTAGAAATCCCTTAGGAGGGATTACTAACCTGTTGAGTGTTGATTCTAATTCCAATTAAAATGAGTGTGTCCGATGCGAGTAGTTGAGTCTATCCTAAACTCCCTCCTGGTCTCACGTACTATGAAGCTGACAAAGTAAAGAAGAGCAACCAAATATTACTTATTTGCTGTCTTGAGTATTGCTGGTGGTCACTTTTCACTTTTCACTTTCACTGTGCCAACACGTGGTTGGCACCCTAACCTGAAATCTGGTGTGAGTGTTACCTTGTGAAGATTCGATGATATTAATCATCTTGCACTTGAGTGATGCTTGAGTGAGGAGCTAATTCCGTGAGAATTCCAAATGGTAGAGTAGTAGAGTTGAGTAGAGCCAGTGAAAATGAGTGAAACCGTCGAAAATAGTAGCAGGTACGCAGCGGAGATGTTCCTCGTGGCAAGGCTGAATTTCGAGAGAGAGCGAGGCCTTGAACGCTTCCGTCTTCTTGGCCTTCACGATTCACTTCGCGAATCAAATCACAATCTCTCTCACATTTGTATGTGAGAGAGCGAGAGAGACCGAAACAGCGCGAATTCGCCTTGTGAATCAGTGTAGTGTCTCGGCTGTTCCGCCGAGAGGCCGCGAGGTGCTGCCGCGCCGTGGCAGCGCCGTGAGTCGTACCGAGCTGAGCATAACCGCGGGAATTCAAATTACTGAATTCCCAAACATTCTGTTTTAATGATTTTTTCACATAACGTCAAAATCACCGAGTAAAATGCGAAAAACCGCTTTTTTGTTTTTTATTTTTCATTTTCACAAAAATAATTTTATTTTGACGAAACTTGGTGAAGGTATACCTTTTTGTGTCTGAAATATCCACAAATTTTTTCATATAAAAAGATTAAGAGGCTTCCGAGATAATCACGTTTTTTGTCCCCACAAAATATTTTTCAAATGAAATTTGTCCTTCAGAAAATTATCGTAGACTTCCTTCAGACCACAATTTTTTCGCTTTGAGTTATACTTTCTTGTAAAATAAAAAAAAACTATAGTATCCATTTAAAAACATGCTCAAAAATTGAAAAAATCAAAAAATGAATTTTGCAACAATCTTTTTTTTACTAAATGTTAATAATTTGTTGAAATTTTTAATTAATCTTTAAAACTAATTACACCATTCAAATCTACGGAAAAAAATACAAGAGATCCTTAGTTTCATTACTTGATAAAAACCTTTATTTTATATTTACATTAACAATTAATAAATAAATGAAACTACGTTAATCGCGGTTTTTTAAAGACATTTGTAATTTGATCATCTCTTTCTTCAATATCGCTTCTATTTACAATTTCATTTTCTCCTTCTTCAATATCGCTCGGATAACCTGAGGATTCTATGGATAATTGATTTTCCGTGATTAAACAAAGGCCCGGCTGCTCCATTTCAAACAATTGTCTGAACCGTGACATTTTGTACATAAATCAGTACATCGAAGCTCGTGCCTTCGACAACCACATTTATTGCCTTCACAACTGGTTTCACAGCTACAAGAAATTATTTTTAATAATTCTTCAGGTATGACAAAATCTTCGGTGCAATAATTGTTGGATCTGCAACCATTCGGTGCAATAATTGTTGGATCTGCGTCAGGCTCATAAAAAGGCTTTACTAACTCTGTTAACTGTGGAGTTGCGATAAGTGAATTAAATGTTGTTTTTTTGCCTTTGCCAGCAAAAGCAGATGTTGTATCGCAGCCAGAATGTCAGTGTAAAAATCCAATCATAGAAAGATAATCTTCATGTATAAAACTGTTTGATAAATAGATAGAATCACTTACATTGCCTGAACCCGGCTTTAAAAAGTACATTTCTGCATCTGTAAAATGTAATCGATTCATTATGATCAAAAGATCGATGTCTTGACCAACAACAACGACCTTGTTTGTATATTCGGCTACTCCTGTTACTGTATTTATAACTTTATTTTGTTTGACAATTACTATTGCTGTATGAACAATTAAAGAATTTGCATCTTACTTTGCTTGCTTAGTTCTAAATCCTTCAAATCTGAATGCTTTCGATAATTCTTTTATTAATTCATTTTTGTTTTTATCATTTGACAAAAACTTGTCTTGCAAAAATGTTATTTTTATGTGTAGTTCAAATTGAAAAAAGGTGTTCTTGAAGAACTTTTTCACATTAACCGTTCAGCTATTTTTGTTGACAATGTAGTTTCATTATCAATGTCTTGGTTTGGATAACCATAAAATATTATATAACTATTGTTTGTATAATGGCTGCGTACAAAAGTTAAATATTTGCGGATGATCGATTTAATCGTATCATTTTTTGCCAAACTACCTTGTGCAACAAAAATCCACCCTCAATAACATACACAACATTTGTAGTACTTGGCAAAGCTTCAGTGCGTGTAAAGTGATCAAACAGTTGTGATTTTACGTTTTTTCTCAAGCCGTTTTCTGTAAAAAGTGATAGCGGGAACGGAGCAAGTTCGAATTTTAAATATTTCTTCATGTCACATTTACTATTAATATTAATACATAAACGTTGAAACAATAATAATGGATTTATTGGAATGGGCTCATTATTTACATTGACTGATTATTGAATAGTTTGGAGGGATAAAACTTTGTTTTTTTCGTGTAAATTTAACACTTTCAAAATCCTGGTCTATTATTGATTTAACAGATTTCATACCTACTTCATATGGCGCTGTGATAGTTAATCGAATCATTGCCAACAATTCCAGAAAATATTCACATAATATTTGTTGTCTCTGGAAACGGATTATACCTATTGAAGAATTCGAGTAATTTTTGAGGATCTGCAACATCTCTAGTAATCCTAGATACTTTGGAATCGATATGCTGTTCAGACGTGGAATAAGAAACATTGCAAAAATTTTCCATTTTGTTACAAACTTCAACTAGAATGATCATAGTTATTACGAATTTAGTTAAAACACTTTCGGCCATTCCACGCCCGTAAGTCAGGCCACCCTGAGTCTTCATCGATCGTATTAAGACTTGTTCAATAGCCATATCTGACCAAACTCCACACCAAAACTTGTCAGAGCGTCTAATCGTGAAACAGCCTTTTGTTATAAAAAGTTCAAACTGATGCTCACCCATTACATCTTTCAACATTAACATATCTTGCAGATATAAATGAGCTGATTTCGCATAATTATTATGTCCGCTCGCATGTAAGTATGGAATCATTTGTTCTATGCATTTCAAATGTAGATCCCAGTTGCCTGAACGTTCTGCTTTGATAAAGTTTTTCACTATTGCCAACATATCCCAGTATTGAATCGAAAGTTGTGCAGTCAGTCCCCTTTTTCGAAATTCTTCATTCCATTTCATAAATCTATCTCTTATTATTGTAAATCCTTCTTTTTGCATATCTTCTTGGAAATTTTCTGCGCCCACATTTAGCAATAATTCATCAAACATTCCCTTTTATTCTTCCGTTAATTGAAGTGATTCAAACATTACGGTAGCTAAAGCTACTTGAACAAGGAAATGTGCTCTGATAGCTGTCGAGTAAGCATGTCCTACGAAAACTTTTTCATCTGAATTTTCAGCGTATATTATATAGAAAGCTTCTTTCAGTCCACTTCCGTTTATTATAAATCCAATCGTCGCAAGAGATGACATTAACGTACGAAAACTGCCAAGTTTTACTCGAATCACTGACAAACCATGTGGATCATGCTCTGGATCCACGCATGACAGAATATACCGAGCTTTTTGATACAGAGGCTGATCAAATGTTACAAAGCAAATTTCTCCACTGTTGTTTTGTTTGTTTTGTTCAGCTGCTTGTACTAAAACAGTAAAAATCGTACCGTAGTCGCTCGGTGGATTATTGACAAACGGTAATGGAATAATTGTCGATTTCGAGTAATCACAATTTGCATAAAAATATTCCATGAATCCACTATAGCCCTGTGATTTTTTATCTGAATACTTCGAATAGAGCCAAGTAAAATCTTTCATAGACATTGCTGGTCTTGTGAAATCAACACTAAAAATATTCTTAATGAACGTTGTTTTTAGTCCTTTCGCACTTTTCTTTTCAAATCGTTTTATTTCAGTAAATCCGAATTTGCCAATCGTATTTGAAAATGGAATTTTTTTTACTCTAGCGATATTTTTTTTAGAAGTTACACATGATAACGGAGTTGCAACTTTAAGTCCTCCCATTGCGTGAAAGGTATTTTTGCCATCGATAGGGCAAGTTTTATGATCGGCGTTGTCGTAAATGTACTGAATAAAACATTCGGAATTACAAGAATGATTATCAGGATTATTAACAATTGATGCTTCAAAGCGCAAAGTTTTATCGTAGCTTGCACATAATCCTAAATATAACAAAGCATCAACTATTCCTTTCGATGCATATTTTTTGTGCTTCATCGACGATAAACCAAGTAAAATCAATAATAAAAATGATCGCGGCCTTGTTAATCAAGGAGCGCGGGAGCGCTCCGAAGGCAAGTATAGAAGAAGCCTAAAGGAGCGACCCGTGCTACATATACATTGAAATGGGTCTACGAAAAATTCAATGCGCTTTTACGTATATTGCGTTAGTTTTTGCTATATAACATATCCCTCTTAATCGAAAGCCATTTCATTGCTCTACTCAAATCAAAACATTTTATTTAAAAAGATTATCTCGTTCAGAAGATATAGAGAGCTGAATTTTTTTATGTGCGATTTCCTTTTATACTTCTCTTCTCCTTATTCCGGCGTCCGGTTTGCAGCTCTTACGACACTTCCGGTTGTCGTCTATCTTACGCTTGTATATCTATATATATATATATATATATATACACACCCGTATCTGATCGATCTAACCTTACATACAACATGTCAGTATTTTTTTATATACAAATGTTATCATATCGTGAGTTAGTTAATAACACATTTCAAAGATCTCAAGAAGTTGCTAGATTGTTTAGGTTAAGAACTTATTCTTAGCAATCTAAGAAGAAGAATTTTTACCTATCTATTATTTTATAGATATACATTTTACAAATGTTATCATATCGTGAGTTAGTTAATTAGTTATGTATTTGAAAGATCTCAAGTTCTCAACTGGTGATGAGAAAAATTGATCTATTGTCTATCAATCAATGGGCAAAATAACTTTCATTAGATAAGTACTTACTAGCTAAATGTTAAATGGCTACAATCATTTTTTTAAACTTGATACTTTGTGAGATTTTTTATTTTTACAGATATTATACCAGAAGATTTTTTTCGAGTCATTTTGAAGATATATAATAATATATAATTATAGCCAATAATGTTGAGGAGTTCTAATTGTGTACTGTCTGAAAAATCTAATTTTGAATTAACAAAAATGAACGAGTGCCCTCATGACCCTTGGAGTTATTATTAATGAACAAGAAAAAGTTATTTTAATACAAGAACAGACACGTACTACTCAAGATAGAAAAACCAAACCAATATTACTATGGGGCAAATATATTATTATTTACGACACAATATTTTTCAAGACATATCTATAATATAATTATAGTGAAGTCAGTGCAAGTTTTCAGATCAGATATAATAAAATGTTTTGTATAATAAATGAAATAAAGTAGCGGTATGATGTGTTAAATGAAGTGTTTATAACAAATTTAAAACCTCTACTTAAAATCAGAATTTAAAATAATGTGAGACGTTAGAGCCTTGGTTAAGAAAAAGCATTTTTTGTCTATATTTCAAGAAACTGAGTCAATATTAGTGCTGTGCTCTTGTACATATTTACTTAACGACGAATTAAAAAATTATGCCAAATGAACATTAAAATACAGAAAAAAGCAAAAATGATGTGTTATTGTTGTGAAAATTTCAACAAATAAAAGTGCTCAGTTAATCTAATTTTATAATTTTCTCATGGTGGGAGATGTCAAAATGTTCCAGAGGATTTCTCAGTAAATATTTTTCTACACAAGATTCATCTATATCTTTTAAAAAATCAATTAAATTATTTTACAAAACTTCTACAATCCTTTACAAACTTTTGCAAGCAACGAGAAATTCTTTTCCAAAACCTTTACAATCACTTTACAAAAACTTTTACAAACGATAAGAATTTTTTCGTAAACCATAAGAATTATTTTCCGAAACCTATACAGTATCCTAAAAAATTATTTACGTTTTATTTTATGAAAAGGAATTCTACGAATAAATAATACATGTTTGCGTTCTAAAGTCGAAATAAATTTCTTTCACGCGAATACTGAAAGTCAAACCCAAAAAAGTTGTGAAATCAATTAAAGTGTAGTTTTATACTTAACAGACATTATTTACAATGTAGTTTTACTCTTAAAAAGTTGTGAAATCTCTTCAAAAAATTATTTTACATAAGTAAAAACTTATAGGCAAGAATAAGTTTGGTTACTATTCTACATAGTTCGTACTTAACAAACATTATTTACTAAACTCTCCCACCCTCTCTTCCCCCTCACTCTCTCCCTCTGTACTAAAAACTTTAATGAGGGCTTAAATATTTTTTCAAAACAATCAACACGTTCTTTAAAAAACTAATTTTTTAAATATATTCTATCCATACCATTTGTCTATAGTCCTTTTGTTTATTCTGATCTCATATATTCAATAACCACTCTCTACAAATGGTAAGAATTTTTTTCATGACTAAATAACTTTTATTTATTCGAATCTCATTTATTCAATAAGAACTCTACAAATGGTAATAACTTTTTTCATGACTGTACCAATAATAATATTGTTAATATAAAACTTTCTACGAAAGTATAAAATAAGGCAAGTATAGACGTTTTTTCTGTATAATCTATAAAATAATAATATTTATGTTTTTTTAAAAGAAATCAAATAAATGCCAGTGAAAAAGTCTTTTACTTCTTTGAGTCATTGTATGCTGAACAAATTATATGTAAGTAAGTACATTCAAATTGTTCATTGCAAATCAAACAAATGAAAGTTGTGAAATCAATTATCGATAGTCAAGTAATGCAAACAACTCTCGGAAACAACTGTATGACTATTCTCAGAAATGTACTAAAATTTTTTCATCCTTCTATACAAATTAAATACAAGAAAGTACTGAAATCAATTTATTGTAGTCAAGTACCCATAAGTTAACTTGACTGAATAATACAACTTTTCGTAACTACTTAAAAATATCCAGTCAGCGGGCATAAAGTACTACTTAACGCCTAACAGGCGTAATAGCTCCCATACTCTTACCAAACTTTATAGAACCTACGCACTTTACGCCCGTGTGGGCGAAAATTATTTTAATTATATAACTACTATGCCTTCTTTTTATTTCTAAAATTCATAAGAATTTTATCAGATATTTACGAAAAGTCAAAGCCTGTATAAAAAAATTACATAGTTACCACCACATCTCTATTTTTCATTGATCTTTCTCAATTTTGAAATTTCTATAATATTACGCATCTTGGGAGGACGATAGAAGTCTATAGAGCTGCTCTAGCAGGGGTGGTCCTCCAATCTCCCATGCATACTTGGCGGGCCCGACGGTTTCCAGTTTACTGGTGGGCTTTGTAAATGTAGAATACTAAATTTTTACATAAATTCATTAACAATGTTTATACCTATAAGCCCATTATAAATAATTACATTGTCTCTAATTTTTAATTGATACCGTTTAAATATAATATCCCTACATGTGCAGAATCTCATGATTTACTTTCATTACCGAAAATATTTTTCCTTGTGTCCGTCTTTTTTAAACGGGAATGGGATAAAAAATGCATATAAATTTGTTGTCTACTCAAAAGTGCTTTAGGTTTTATTAACCATTTTGTAAGCTACCTATTTTTTATTCTTTTCTGTCGTGTAAATATCATATGAGATCTCATATGAGATATCATATGTGTGATGTCATCTGCAATTTTACATATTATGGGATCTCAAATGAGATCTGATGCCCGATATTCTCTATGAGATCTGATGCCCGATATTCTCTATGAGATCTGATGTCCGATATTCCCAAATGAGATCTGATGTTCAATATTCTCATATGAGATCTCATATGATATTTTCATGCGGGTTTGCACTTTCTATTCAAAAACAGAGTAATAAATTCAATACTGAGCCCTACTTAATATGTAGAACCAACCCATTTATACATTTTATCTGATCTTTAAATATATGAATATTTATATGAAAATGACCATGTCTAGACCTTAAACTGCAAACCGTCGGGCCCGCCAAGTATGTATGGGAGATTGGAGGACCACCCCTACTAGAGCAGCTCTATAGACTTCTATTGTCCTCCCAAGATGCGTAATATTATAGAAATTTCAAAATTTAGAAAGATCAATGAAAAATAGAGATGTGGTGGTAACTATGTAATTTTTTTATACAGGCTTTGACTTTTCGTAAATATCTGATAAAATTCTTATGAATTTTAGAAATAAAAAGAAGGCATAGTAGTTATATAATTAAAATAATTTTCGCCCACACGGGCGTAAAGTGCGTAGGTTCTATAAAGTTTCGTAGGAGTATGAGAGCTATTACGCCTGTTAGGCGTTAAGTAGTACTTTATGCCCGCTGACTGGATATTTTTAAGTAGTTACGAAAAGTTGTATTATTCAGTCAAGTTAACTTATGGGTACTTGACTACAATAAATTGATTTCAGTACTTTCTTGTGTTTAATTTGTATAGAAGGATGAAAAAATTTTAGTATATTTCTGAGAATAGTCATACAGTTGTTTCCGAGAGTTGTTTGCATTACTTGACTATCGATAATTGATTTCACATCTTTCATTTGTTTGATTTGCAATGAACAATTTGAATGTACTTACTTACATATAATTTGTTCAGCATACAATGACTCAAAGAAGTAAAAGACTTTTTCACTGGCATTTATTTGATTTCTTTTAAAAAAATATAAATATTATTATTTTATAGATTATACAGAAAAAACGTCTATACTTGCCTTATTTTATACTTTCGTAGAAAGTTTTATATTAACAATATTATTATTGGTACAGTCATGAAAAAAATTATTACCATTTGCAGAGTTCTTATTGAATAAATGAGATTCGAATAAATAAAAGTTATTTACAGTCATGAAAAAAATTCTTACCATTTGTAGAGAGTGGTTATTGAATATATGAGATCAGAATAAATAAAAGGACTATAGACAAATGGTGTGGATAGAATATACTTAAAAAATTAGTTTTTTAAAAAACGTATTGATTGTTTTGAAAAAATATTTAAGCTCTCATTAAAGTTGTTGGTACAGAGGGAGAGAGTGAGGGCGAAGAGAGGGTGGGAGAGTTTAGTAAATAATGTTTGTTAATGTTATAATACTATGAGCAATTGTAGCTTTCTTTTCTGCCATTTGAAATCATTTTTTTTACTCTTATTTTTTTTTTTTTTTTTATTTTTATTTAAACCAGAGTAAAGTACAAAAAATTACAAGTTTGTAACCATTATACATAGTTTACATTACAAAGTAAGTACAATGTAATCCAGCAGAGGAAAAATTCCTGTTCGCTGGTCCGGCATACTAAAACTAACTTAACCTAAAATTCATTTGGTTAATATTTACTTATGATTAATAATTTGAGTAGTAGCTATGAGAGTTGCTGCAGCTTAATATTCCTAGGAGTATTAAGCAGAGCCCACTCTCATTTTTGGTATGTGTTTATAAAATTTGTATGAAAATTTAACAGTGTTTAAAATTAGTAACAATTTATATATATTTTTAACATTAATAACTATCAAAATTTTTATACTCTTGATGCATCAGGTACATTCTCGTATCCATTGCTTTAGTTTTAGTTTTCTGCTTAGTTTGTTTCTAATTGTTTTTAAATCATTTGGTAGGTTATTGAAATGTGTTATTGCTCTAATATAACTGTTCTTAATGCTAACGGTCAAGTATCTTTTTGGAATCTGTATACTTCTGTTTCTAGTGTTGCTATTGGAATTTATATATGCTGACTGTAAGACTTCGTAATGATAAGACAGTGATTCATAAGTAAAAATTTGATCTATGCTCATAGGATTTTTGTCGACTGCAAATTTGTTTTTATTGATTATTTTAAGTATTCTGTTCTGTAGTTTAATGAGCAGGTTTTTACTGTTAGAATAAGCTCCTCCCCATGCTATAATTCCATATGAAATTATGCTGTGAAAGAGGGCGTAATAAATCATCCTTAGAGTATCAGTCGTCATAAGTTTGGATAGCTTATAGAATACGAAAATGAGATATTTCGTTTTGTTGTATATATATTGGCAGTGTTCGTTCCATCTCATGTAACTATCGAAGATTATACCTAAATATTTGGTATTATCAACTCTTTTGATTTTTGTGCCTTGTATATTTATGTCTAAATTTTTTGGTGTGCTGTCAACTTGATTCCCAAATACAATGTATACCGTTTTGTCCGCGTTTAAGGAAAGCTTGTTAAGAGCTAGCCATACTGATATTTTGAGTAGTGTTTCGTTCATTTTGGTTTCAATTTCTTTCCACGTCTTAGCCGACGTCACTACTGCTGTGTCATCTGCGTATGAGACTAGCGTATCTTCCGGGATATCAAGTAGCAGGTCGTTGATATATAGTAAGAAGAGCAGTGGTCCCAGAATTGTTCCTTGTGGAACACCGACGTTGACAGATTCGAGATAACTTGTTGCATTATTTAATTTTACTTTTTGTAGTCTGTTATCTAAATAACTTTTTATTAGATTATGGGCACTTCCTCTGACACCGTAATTATATAGTTTATCTAGTAATATTTGATGATTTACAGTATCAAAAGCTTTGGCGAGGTCCAAAAAAATTATGGCAATTGGTGTACTCTTATCTAACTTACCATATATTACATTTGATATTAGTGTTAGCGCATCTTTTGTACTCTTGTTTTTCCTAAAACCATATTGATTTTTGGCAAGTATTTCACATTTGTTGATAAAAGTAATTATTCTTTTATGAATTATTTTTTTAGTACTTTTGCTATATTAGAAATAAGAGATATAGGTCTGTAATTATTGGCAATATGCTTTTCTTTTGATTTATGTAAGGGTATTACATCTGCTATTTTCAAGGCATCTGGCCATATGGCCTTATCTATACAGTGGTTAAAGATGTGGGTTAGGGGGTCTACTAAGAATTCGACCAGGGTTTTTAATGTCTTGGCATTAATATTATCATTTCCTCCATTTTTGTTTTCCATGTTATTTATGATATTTTCTATTTCATGCTGGTTTGTTGGCTCAAAGAATATACTTATCTTTGTGAGTTTTGATAACAATATCAAGAAAATCGACTAACGATGTAGAAATATTTTCAAAGATATTTTTTTTCATTAAATTGTGGAAGAACGTAATTATTTTTATCCTAAATAGTCTTACGGATGTCCTCTAAGATAAAATTACCGGACATTTTGACAATTCTTATTCGTTCTAGTTCATGAACTTTTTCTTGATTGTTATACCAATCTTTACACATTTGCTTACTGATTTTATGTCTAAAAAGAATAATGAGATCTGTTTTCAAATGTATAAATTCAAGTTTTCAAGTTAACCGTCAAAATAATACTTTAATAAATTTGATTTAATAGTCTGCAAATCCAGAAAATCACCGTCGAATTCGTTTTTTATTTCATTTAGGGAAAACTGACTTTCACTTTTCTTTCCTTCAATGTCATTTTTGCAATGTTGTATGAAGTATTTTGTATTTTCAGATGCGGGACGTCCAGCCTCATCAGACATTCTATAAACATAAAATGTAGACATGCACTGTACATGGTAGCGAGCTTTTAGCTGTATAAAATCTTTACATTGATTCAGACGCTAACAAATTTTTGTTAAAAACGTCAGGCGCATCTCGTTCTTTAAGAGCCGGCACGATTTTATCCCTAGTATCAGCTTTTTGAACCATTCGAATATTTTATTTTGATTCATGACAAATACGTCGGCAAAAAAGCACAATGTTTTAAAATCAAAATCGATGGCACTTTTGATGATATTTTTACCTTCCACCGATTTTTTGCTGTACTCTGCAGCAGCCTGTTTAATCGCACTTTCGCGATTATATGCGTCTGAACACAGTTTGTGGACAGACGTTGAGGACAGTTGGACCCATTTGTTGCACTTGCGATCTCATCTTTGTTTACTCGAATCAATCAGCTTATCAAGAGCTTTCTTTTGGATGGTTCTTAAGGCCATGTGAGCACGAAAAATCTAGTAATAAGTCTCACATGGTAAAACAGATATTGGCAAGTTATGTATAATCCCCGATAGATGGCGAGAGCGCTCTCTACCGTATACATATTTAAGTGCGGAAATTGCTCACAGATGGCGCCGCATATAGTTTTTTAAGTTAGATTTTTAAGTCCTCGCTTCGCTCGTGCGAAAAACGTCTTATGCGGTAAATAATCACTTTCCACACCTGTGTCATAATATACTGTGAGCTTTACTTCAATTTTATGTACACAATAAATTAAGGCAGTGCTCATGATAATGCACTAGTAAAAATGTTTTCACTGTATTCTAGTTTTCATTTCTTATTCGTTAATGAATTAAAGTTTATTTAAAGTATTATGTAAATAAACTAATACTCAATAAGAATAATACATTGAAATAAAACTCGCGCATCATAGCTTAATTAGTTTGTTTCCGGCTTCATTTTGTAATATTACCTTTTTATGTATAAATGATGTATTTTATTATTATATATTATATATTTTTTATTATTATATATTATATATACTTTATTATTATCTAATATTTTTGGGATTTTTTCTTTTCGAGAAAACCATTGGCTAATAACCAGAAAAAATGAAACCGTTATAGTCCATCCATAACATTCTGCAAATTAATTTTTAATCCCTTTTTAAAAAAGTGATGAGCGGCCATGTTAAAGCATCTAAAGGCTTCATTTTGATTGGTCTATATAGAATAGGCGCCAAGATTTGCTTTATAAATTGCTTGAGATTAAGAGGTTTAAATTTTTAAAAATGAAATTGATTTTTCCCTTCTTAAAAAAGTGATGAGCGGCCATGTTGAAGCACCTAAAGGCTTGATTTTGATTGGTCTATATAGAATTGGCGCCAAAATTTACTTCATAAATTGTTTGAGATTGAGAGGTTTGAATTTTTTAAAATGAAATTGATATTTATATTTTTAAAAATATAACTAAATCAAAATAGCATCGAAATATTTATTTTAAAATAAGAAAAACAAGCTGATTGGTCCAAATAAAACCAATAAAAAGTTTGGAATTATGAAATATTTAAACTAAAAATATAAGTCATAAATATTATTAATGACTTAAAATTTTGTTTTGTATAAGAAAAAAGTATTCAAATTTTATCTGTAGTTAGCAATGATGGATTATGAATACTGTTTTGATAACAGTTAAAGTTCTAACCTTCAAATTTTTGTATTGTAGAAATTCCTCCTATATTAAAAAGGGAGATGGGTTTGAGGAGGCAGCCATATTGCTGATCAAAAAATATGATTGGTCGACCCAAATTAGGGCCTCTGCGCGCGTAGCGCGCTAAGATTCCTAGGAAACTAAAATAAATATAATCCAAGTTTCAATAAAAAATATTGGATAAATTGGCGCGTGATGTAAAAAAGTCAAATAAATTTTAAATTCATAATATTCCAATATTAATTGTGTAGGTACAATGAAGGTAAAGGAGAGCGTGCGCAGCACGCCTGAACTTGCTAGTTAAAATCAAATTACAATTATATTGATCACATTGTAATTTAGAATAATAAATGATATATTTTAAACGCTCAAGCGTATTATATATATAATAAATCATGATTTGTAAATTATATATCATATAAAATAATGATTTGTAAATTATGATGTGAAATCATCATGGTATGAGAATGTAACATGCTGAGCTATAAAGATTTTAGATGACACTTTTAGATGTCAAGCATATACTATTTTTTTTTTTATAATTTGTAGGGTGACTGCACCAGTGAAGGAACAAATAAGGAACACCCATAAAGGAACACGCAATCTTAGTATCTAAATAAGTGTCACCACTGAAGGAATACAGCGCCAGTGAAGGAACACTTAATAGCGTCGATTTTATGATTTTATTCTTAACAAGATAATTTCTTTTGTACAGAATCTTTATATACAATGAAATAAAAATTTTCAAGGATTCGAAAATTATCGTCATCTTAGATAAACAATACTTAGAAAGCTTGATATTTTCATATATGGGAGCGTCCAGCAGAAACGGGCCACCGAGCGCGCGCGGTGCCTTTTTTCGCGTAAAAGGCGCTCTGTTTAACTCGCTCATAATCGTATGCTGCGTCTTTGAAAAAAAAAACAAGGACCTATATCGATAGATTTTCTGCTCTTTCCAATTGCGCCATTGTTTTTATTGCGAAACGCGTTCTTCCGGACGAAAACTCGAGTTGAATATTGAAAGCTATTTTTCTCAAAGTATATCATGTTTTTTTTCAAAATAAACTACACCATTGGAAAGTACAACTCTTAAGCTTCAAAAATCCTATCTTGGAGAAGTTGGAGAAATAAAGGGTTTAAAAGTAACAACATGAAAAAGACAGCGCCGAGGGTCCGCGCGAGCCCCTCGCGCCCGTGCGTACGGCACGTTTAAGTGCACGCTCTATTCAATTCGCTAATAATCGTGTACCAAGTCTCTGAAAAAAGAACTAAGGACATATATCGATAGATTTTTTCCTGCTCTTTCCAATGGTGCTATTATTTTTATTCCGAAATACTTCCTTCTAGTTGAAAATTCCATTTGAATGTTTAAACTCTATTTTTTCAATAAAATATCAGCCTTTTCTTCAAAATGAATTATATTCTTCAAAAGTACAAGTCTTAAACTATAAAATATTATATTTTTAAGTTGAAACATGAAAAGTTCAAAAATAGTAAGATCAAAAAGACAGCGGCTGCCCGAACTTTTTACGCTATGCTCAAGGGCGGATTAATACACGCGATGTGCTATTTCGGCCTTTCTTTTTTGTAAATATAAAATGTTTTGTAACTTACAATGCCAATGCGTGGACATAATTTTGTGGATCTAGTTGTAACAGTTAGTATAATATTACAATGAACTTTGTTCATTTATATAACAAAATTTGAAAAACATAATATATTAAACATAAAAATATCCATGAACGCACTGAAAGCAGTGATTTAAAATAACCTTATAGATTGTTTAATCTGGCATAACAATATTACCTTTTCCTTTAAATTCTAATTTTTTTACATTTTTTTGATTTTATAAGAATTGTCCTTTTTGCGACATCCGCTTCTTTCTTTGTTTGAGTTTTAAGTACTTTTTCTTTTTTGATCGGTGGATATAATTGAGAATCTTCTGACGCTGAAAATCTTTTAAGTTCTAACTTTTTGGCATCATTTAATAATTTAATACAATGAAACAATTGAGTTCCAGGTATTATCTTAACTGAGGCTAGCCTGTTTTGTAGCTTTTCTGTAGCCTTTAAGTAATCGTCTTTTGATGAAAAAAAGCACTCAATATTTTTGAAATACTCAGTTGCCCATTTGTATAAATCTTGGGGCGTCAATATATAATTGTCGGTTACTTTCCGTAAACTTTCTCGTGCATTTCGGAATAAAAATAATAGCACCATTGGAAAGAGCAGGAAAAAATCTATCGATATATGTCCTTAGTTCTTTTTTCAGAGACTTGGTACACGATTATTAGCGAATTGAATAGAGCGTGCACTTAAACGTGCCGTACGCACGGGCGCGAGGGGCTTGCGCGGACCCTCGGCGCTGTCTTTTTCATGTTGTTACTTTTAAACCCTTTATTTCTCCAACTTCTCCAAGATAGGGTTTTGAAGCTTAAGAGTTGTACTTTCCAATGGTGTAGTTTATTTTGAAAAAAAACATGATATACTTTGAGAAAAATGGCTTTCAATATTCAACTCGAGTTTTCGTCCGGAAGAAAGCGTTTCGCAATAAAAACAATGGCACCATTGGAAAGAGCAGCAAAAAATCTATCGATATAGGTGCTTGGTTTTTTTTCAAAGACGCAGCATACGATCATGAACGAGCTAAACAGAGCGCCTTTTACGCGAAAAAAGGCACCGCGCGCGCTCGGTGGCCCATTTCTGCTGGACGCTCCCATATATAAAGAAAATGTTCATTCACTGGTGATTTTTCCAATACTGGTATAGTCACCCTATCATATTTATTATACTAAAAATATTTTGTTTTTAGTATAATAAATTACTTTACGTATTATGTAAGTGTAACTCTGAAAAATATTGTCATTTTTTGTATATAAATACTAAATGAAATCAACTACAATGCATGCACTAACTGCATAATTACACACTACTTTTATACTACTCATACTCTTTCATCATATATTATGACATTGTAGTATCTAAAGTATCAATTTTAGATACCGGTCATATGCTAGCTATTCATTTTAGCATTTAGATTATGCTCATTTTAAATATTCGTTGTTATTTATATTATATTCATTTTAGATATTGTTATTGTCGCAAACAATTTTCTTTTTCTTTTATATTGTATTCCTTCATTTGCAATATAATCACATTATGCATTATAAAATTATAAGCATTATTTTAATACATTTTGAATATTATCAATTTTTGCTAGTCCACAAATGTACTAAGTTAAATAAACAATGCATGCACTAACTACATAATTATACACATGCAACTACTCATTCGTCATGTTTTATGAGAATGTAATATGTTAATATTAGTAATACCTATATTAATTTTCGTTTTCTTTTTCGTATTCTTTTTTCTTAGTAATACCTACATTACTTTTCGTTTTCTTTTTCGTTTTCGTATTCTTTTTTCTTTTCCATTCTGTTTTTTTTTTTTTTCGTATTCCTTTTCCTTTTCTATTCTGTTTTGATTTTGAGATTAGAGTGGTATAAAAACTATTAAGCCAGTCAAATACTTTTCTTCATCCTACTTGTACGTCCATCGACAGTCATTCGACATTATTTACAGTGTAATATTAACTACTAAAAATAATTTTACTATTCAAAAGTAATAAATATGTTTAAAATTCAATATTCTAATATTGTATTTATCAAGAGCGGATCTTCTATATTCCAGTTTCTGTTCGAAAAATCGAAAAATTCTTTATTACAAGAGTTCATTTAACATGGTAAATGAATAAACAGACAAAAAAATTATGGTTTCCTTACCCAATTCACGTATCTCGAAAACTTCATCGTTCATAGCGATAAAAAGGCACGACAGACTCTCCGTCTGGGTGAGATGTATATCGAAAGGTTCATCGAGCGAGGCCAGCACCCAGTATCGCACGTCTGGATCGGTATCTGTAATACCGACGACGAGAAGCTTGCCTAGCACACTAGACATTGTGCTGGTAACAGTGGGTCCAGGCTGGCCGAGAGCAAGTCGCAGCAACCGCGAACAGATCTTGACAGCCTCGAGCCGTACTTCTGGCTCTTCCCAGGTAAGGAACTAATCAGCGCAGCGTCGTACAAACTGGAGCAGAGAATTGCCGTTGAAATTGAAGGTGCCAAGGGTCCGCAGACTCAAGACTGTTGAGGCAACGTCGATGTCCGTCGGCGGAGCAGAGACTGGACTGGCAGCTGTCCACGGAGCGCCTGGGTGACGTAAAGGTTTGTACATCAGCACCTGTGAGAGCATCTGTAGGAGACCCTGCGATATGTCCGGCTTCAGAGACGGTACGCTGTGGGCCAGCTCTCATAGGGACGTCGTTAGTATGGGCGAGAGTCTGGTTACCAGAATGGGGTCTAGTAGGTCGCGGACGTCGGCTGTTATTATTTGCTTTACCGCATGGCCGAGCAGAGTGATGCAGACAAAGACGGCGGGCTCGAGTGTCGAGCTCCTCTTCTTGTTCGGGGTTTCTTTGGACGGCAGCGAGCTTTTTATCACCTCCATGATCTTTGGCAGATAGGGTTCGATTGCTTTGTCTACGGCAACGGCGATCAATCCGATAGTTGTGAATGCCGCCGCTCTGTCCTTTTCTCTGCCCCGCAAGCTCAGCAGCAGGTAGTTTAGAACCTCGCGTAGATTGTCGGCAACAAACTTTTCTTTGTTGAAGGTGCCAAGTCGGGACAGTAACGTCATGAGGGCATTCTGGATGTGCCTATTGCGACTGTGTCGCTGGTTGATCACGTCGCTGTTGATGTCGTCGAGCTTCTCGAGCATGAGACTGCGACAGACGGCTGCCTCATGAATCGGATAGAGGCTATGCTGGACACCCGATGCGTTCTGTGATGCGACCAATTCGATACGAGGCTCGTCCTCAATCTGGGCATCAACGATAGAATATCGTTTTCGTTCGTTTGCAAGGAGCAGTTTAGTCGATCCATTAGATCCTCGTAAAGTCGTTCCCATTAGCAGCTCATTCAGAGACTAGAAGCGATACGTGAATACGTTTGTCTCGGTTAAAATTCTTCTCACGACTAAGCCAGCCACTATCTCGTCGTAGCATTGTTTGTACCACTGGGATTTGTGCATCTGCTTGGCAGTCTCGCCCTGAGCCGTCACCACTAGAGCTGCCCTGAGAGCCTCGACTGCTCCTTCTCTGATTACGGGCTTAGAATCTCGTACAGCATTGAATATGAGCTCGAAGATCTGTGTCATCTGTTGGAAGAAGTATGTAGGCATGGAAACTGCAAGTTCCTTGAGAACAAGGACAGATGCGTGTCGTTTGTTTTCATGTCTGTCACCGCTGAGCCACTCAAAAGCTCTCTTGACTTCAAATTCCACATATTCTGCAGTAAAGGTAGCAGATACCAGAGCTAACTTCCCAACTGTCTTGGCAGCTACTTCCATAACTCCAACATCATCGGAGGTAATTGGCCAATCTTATAGTGCATGTATTGATGTTTCCTACGTCTGCTCCAATAAGGCAGGCAATTACCAGTATTCCTCCCTTCTTCTCATTTATATCTGAGTCGGATACTATTTCAAATATGTGGTGATTGAATTCATCCATGAAGGCTGTGATTTCTTCTTGCGTGACTTCGCGTAACTCTGTCTTGACATAAAGACAGAGCTCGCGAGCTGCCTTATTCCTGACATCTTCATGTTTTGATTTGAGCCGCTGTATAAACTGTATAACCAGCGAACTTGTCATCTTTATGATGACAATCTAGTCACTTACCGCCTAGAATTAAAAAATATACTAATGTAAAGACATTTCTAAAAAGAATAAGACAATAATTAGTACATCTTAAATTACTTATTAATGAATATAGCATATTTGCTATATTTTTAGCTTAAAGACAAATCCAAATTCTGCGCCTAAAAATACGTAGAAGAACGTTTGATTACCGAGGCAATTCCAGATGCTTAGACAGAGCACCCTTAGCACTGAAACTAATTGCCTACTAATGTGAGAAGCCGAGCCGAGAATTAATTCCTGTTAGTCTTGAAATTTTTTTTACATGATCTACTATATCCTCTTGACTAAAATAATCCTCTTGGTTTATATACTTGTCTTAATTAAAAAATTATGAAAAAATCCTCTTGATTAATAAAATCCTCTTGATTGAAAATGTTTTCTTGATTAAAAAATTCTTTTGATTAAAAATATCCTCTTGATCGAAACAATCCTTTTGATTGATAAAATCCTCTTAAACGAAAAAATCCTCTTGGTTGTCAAAGTCCTATTGATTTACAATCCTTTTGATTGATAAAATCGTCTTGATTGGCAAAGTCCTTTTGATTTACAAACCTCTTGATTGGTAAAATCCTCTTGATTGGCAAAATCCTCTTGATTTACAATCCTCTTGATTGGCAGTCCTCTTGATTGACAGTCCCCTTGCTTACAGTCCTCTTGATTGACAGTCCTCTTGCTTACAGTCCTCTTGATTGGCAGTCCTCTTGTTTACAGTCCTCTTGATTGACAGTCCTCTTGCTTACAGTCCTCTTGATTAACAGTCCTCTTGCTTACAGTCCTCTTGATTGGCAGTCCTCTTGATAACACTAAGTACACTTGAATATACAAGCAAAGTAGTCTCATCTTTTGTGTATAGTTTTCGCGTTATCAAAGTCCTCGAGCACAGGTCCGGCGCTGAGAATCGTTGCTTGACGTCGCAAGCGGGCGAGCCCTTCTGGCTCAGGGTGGAGAGATGATGGAGCAGAAAATTCGTTGACTCGGTCTTACCGGAACCGCTCTCGCTACTTATCACAATGCACTGATTCTTCTTCTTCTTGAGCACGCAGTGATATGCCGCGTCGGCTATCGCGGATATGTGCGGCGATATATCCGGACCAAGCCTTTGATTCTGATAAAGATTCATATACTTCGGATTATAAATCGAATAAAATTTGAAGGAGTTCCGGGCGATCAGTATGCTGCCAACGTAGGTATAAATATTGCCGGTGATAAATCGGCAGCTGGCAGAGATCCGGATACTCCTTATCATGCGGTTGATGCATAAAGCGATTGAAGTAGATTAAGGAACTGCGGATCCATGAGAAATCTGCTGTCAGACCACAGGTAGCCAGACGTAAAACCTGAAAGTTTTGCATTTTATTAGCTATGAATTTACTCATACAATTATTTGCACAAAAATTTTAAATTTGTTTTGCTTCTTCTTTAAATTAACTGGGCCACAAAAAAATTGTTTTTTTTTATTAAGGTGGTTCTCCTTGGACTCTCTAGTCAAAGCAGTGCTAAATATAGAAGTTAGCTAAAGTTAAAAAAAACAGTTGTAATGTGATTTATTTCATTCAAATGATAGAGATAGTCAATGTATTATAAATAAAGTGTATTTAACATGACTAAAGTAACTTTTTATAAAATGGCGATATTTTGGAAACTAGATATCGTCACTACAAACATTTTTTATTATTTTTGGAGTAATGTATAGAGACTTATGAAGGGTTTCCATCCTAAATCTAAAATTAGCATAGAAAAAAAAAATTCCGGTGATTTGTCAATAGTTGTTTGTAGTGACAACATCTAATTTCTACAATATCGACATTTTGTGAAAAAAGTTATCTTAGTCATATTAAATACACTTTATAATAAACAAATCACATTACAATTATGGTTTTTTTTTTTATTTTAGGTAACTTAATCATTTAGCACTTATTTTGACTAGGGAGTCGAGCAGAACCACATTAAGGGGTAACGCCACTCTAGAAGTCGAAAAAAACGCGATTTTCGGAAATTTAAGAAAGATTAACTTGCAAACTATTATCGCAGCATTTATTATGTCAGTTGGAACCTGTGCGTAGGTATCCTATTGTGTTGGCAGGCAGTAACTTGGTTTGCTCACTGGAAACAAAAATCTATAATTTCCTATGTGTGTTTAGTCTTTTCAAATCTCTTGAGTATTTTGCCATGTTTATTGCAGAAGTTTACTGATGTTGTTAGACAATATTCTAGATTTTAACTGAAAAAGAAGAAATTATTTGTTATTACAAATTAAAAACTGATAACATTTAATTAAATATAACATCTTTGTTCAAATTCACAAATTAATAAAAACAGAATCTTAAAATCATTATAAAAGTATTAAAACGATATTTCAAAAATAAAATTGCTTGTTACAAATATGTGGATAAAAATTAAGAATTTAAATCTAAAATTTTTGGAGTAAAGCCAGATCCTATTTTTATCGATGTAAAAATTGAGCATGGCATCCCCTTAAAAGTCAATCAATCAAACTGACTTTTACAGATTAATATAAATTTTTCATAATTTTTACATGCTCTCAGATTTATGGATCAACCATGTCCCCTTAAATTAAATATTCTATGCCTTGCATCTTGTCAACATAGCTGTTACAGCAGACCTATAGATCTTTCGGACAGACTCATACATGAAAAGGGTCAAAATTCAAAACTTGACAAAAAAATTCAGCCGGCTCCTACAATATAAAAGCCACCTGTCAGATTTAGCAGTTGGATTGGCCATTCAATGTTATCAATATTAACTTTCAGGTGATGCCTCCGTACTTCATCCAAAGAATTTAAGAATGATAGGTATCCGCTTCAGTAATGCATCTCAGACATCTCATGTACTTTGGAGTTGACTTTATCTTTCTGAAAATACACGTAATTTAATAAAAAAATGAAAATATTTAATTTTTCATTTTTGACAGTTCTAAAAAATACACAAGCAGTGTCTTAGCTAAATCTGGAAAATTGCATAATTTCATTTTTTTTTATTAAATTATACCTACTTACAGAAAGATAAAATCAGCTAAGAAATACATGCGATGCCTGAAATATATTATAGAAGCAAATTTCTATCATTCTTATATTCTTTTGGATTAAGTACTAAAACAGATCACCTCAAAGTAAACATCGACAACACTTATTGATGAGTACATCAGCTACATCTGACAGGTGACTTTTATATTACAGGAGCGGGATTAATTCGTCTTTTCAAGTTGTAAATTTCAGTCTATTTATTTAAATATGTTTTATCTTCTGAAATCTGAGATTCCGTGTGGTGTGAATTTGTCCGAAAGATCTATAGATTTATAGACCTCCTTGTAATATGATAATTAATTTTTTCTTTAAGAGAGTATGATTGAATAATAAATCTAGGTACCTGCCAGAATTATGAAAAGTTGATTATAACCTGTAAAAGTCAATTAATGTTCATTAATTATTCATTAACTACTACAATTAAACTGAATTTTAAAGTTTAAAATAGCTTTTTCACAATCTTTACATGCACTTAGATTTAATGCTCAACCATGCCCCCAATTACCTATTTGATGCCTTGCATTTCGTAAACATAGCTGTTACAGCAGACCTATAGATCTATAGATCTTATGGACAGACTCACAGTACACTACACGAAAAGAGCCAAAATTCAAAACTTGACAAGAAAATTCATCCTGCTCCTACAATATGAAAGCCACCTGTCAGATTTAGTAGTTGGATTGGCCATTCAATGTTATCTATATTTACTTTCGGGTGATGTGTTCGTACTTAATCCAAAGAATATAAGAATGATAGATATCCGCTTCAGTAATGCATCTCAGACATCTCATGTACTTTGGAGTTGACTTTATCTTTCTGAAAGTACATGTAATTTAATAAAAAAATGAAAATATCTAAATTTTCATTTTTGACAGTTCTAAAAAATACACAAGCAGTGTCTTAGCTAAATCTGGAAAATTGTATAATTTCATTTTTTTTATTAAATTATACCTACTTACAGAAAGATAAAATCAGCTAAGAAATACATGCGATGCCTGAAATACATTATAGAAGCAGATTTCTATCATTCTTATATTCTTTTGGATTAAGTACTAAAACACATCACCTCAAAATAAACATCGATAACACTTATTGATGAGTACATCAGCTACATCTGACAGGTGACTTTTATATTACAGGAGCGGGATTAATTCGTCTTTTCAAGTTGTAAATTTCAGTCTATTTATTTAAATATGTTTTATCTTCTGAAATCTGAGATTCCGTGTGGTGTGAATTTGTCCGAAAGATCTATAGATTTATAGACCTCCTTGTAATATGATAATTAATTTTTTCTTTAAGAGAGTATGATTGAATAATAAATCTAGGTACCTGCCAGAATTATGAAAAGTTGATTATAACCTGTAAAAGTCAATTAATGTTCATTAATTATTCATTAACTACTACAATTAAACTGAATTTTAAAGTTTAAAATAGCTTTTTCACAATCTTTACATGCACTTAGATTTAATGCTCAACCATGCCCCCAATTACCTATTTGATGCCTTGCATTTCGTAAACATAGCTGTTACAGCAGACCTATAGATCTATAGATCTTATGGACAGACTCACAGTACACTACACGAAAAGAGCCAAAATTCAAAACTTGACAAGAAAATTCATCCTGCTCCTACAATATGAAAGCCACCTGTCAGATTTAGTAGTTGGATTGGCCATTCAATGTTATCTATATTTACTTTCGGGTGATGTGTTCGTACTTAATCCAAAGAATATAAGAATGATAGATATCCGCTTCAGTAATGCATCTCAGACATCTCATGTACTTTGGAGTTGACTTTATCTTTCTGAAAGTACATGTAATTTAATAAAAAAATGAAAATATCTAAATTTTCATTTTTGACAGTTCTAAAAAATACACAAGCAGTGTCTTAGCTAAATCTGGAAAATTGTATAATTTCATTTTTTTTATTAAATTATACCTACTTACAGAAAGATAAAATCAGCTAAGAAATACATGCGATGCCTGAAATACATTATAGAAGCAGATTTCTATCATTCTTATATTCTTTTGGATTAAGTACTAAAACACATCACCTCAAAATAAACATCGATAACACTTAATGATGAGTACACCTGCAACATCTGACAGGTGGCTTTTATATTACAGGAGCGGGATTAATTCGTCTTTTCAAGATGTAAATTTCAGCCTGTTTAATTAAATATGTTTTCTCTTATGAAATCTGAAGTTCCGTATAGTGTGAATCTGTCCGAAAGATCTATAGATTTATAGGCCTGCTTGTAATATAATAATTAATTTTTTCTTTAAGAGAGTATGATTGAATAATAAATCTAGGTACCTGTCAGCATTATGAAAAGTTGATTATAACTTGTAAAAGTCAATTAATGTTCATTAATTATTTATTAACTACTACAATTAAACTGAATTTTACAGGTTAAAATAGCTTTTTCACCATCTTTACATGCACTCAGATTTAATGTCAACCATGCCCTCAAATTACCTATTTGATGCCTTGCATTTTGTAAACATAGCTGTTACAGCAGGCCTATAGATCTATAGATCTTTCGGACAGACTCATACTACACTACATATGAAGAGCGCCAAAATTCAAAACATGACAAGAAAATTCATCCGGCTCCTACAATATAAAAGCCACCTGTCAGATTTAGCAGTTGGATTGGCCATTCAATGTTATCGATATTTACTTTCAGGTGATGTGTTCGTACTTAATCCAAAGAATATAAGAATGATAGATATCCGCTTCAGTAATGCATCTCAGACATCTCATGTACTTTGGAGTTGACTTTATCTTTCTGAAAGTACATGTAATTTAATAAAAAAATGAAAATATCTAAATTTTCATTTTTGACAGTTCTAAAAAATACACAAGCAGTGTCTTAGCTAAATCTGGAAAATTGCATAATTTCATTTTTTTTATTAAATTATACCTACTTACAGAAAGATAAAATCAGCTAAGAAATACATGCGATGCCTGAAATATATTATAGAAGCAAATTTCTATCATTCTTATATTCTTTTGGATTAAGTACTAAAACAGATCACCTCAAAGTAAACATCGACAACACTTATTGATGAGTACATCAGCTACATCTGACAGGTGACTTTTATATTACAGGAGCGGGATTAATTCGTCTTTTCAAGTTGCAAAATTTCAGTCTATTTATTTAAATATGTTTTCTCTTATGAAATCTGAGGTTCCGTATAGTGTGAATCTGTCCGAAAGATCTATAGATTTATAGGCCTTCTTGTAATATGATAATTAATTTTTTCTTTAAGAGAGTATGATTGAATATAAATCTAGGTACCTGTCAGAATTATGAAAAGTTGACTATAACCTGTAAAAATCAATTAATATTCATTAATTATTCATTAATTACTACAATGAAACTGAATTTTAAAGATTAAAATAACTTTTTCACAATCTTTACATGCACTCAGATTTATTGCTCAACCATGCAATCTTAAATTGAATATTGGATTCTTGTCATTTTGTGAACGTAGCTGTTACAGCAGGGCAAACTATAGATGTACAGAACTTTCAGATACACTCACACTCACACTACACTACACTAAATGGGTCAAAATTCAAAACTTGACAAGAAAATTCATCCGGCTCCTACAATATGAAAGCTACCTGTCAGATTTAGTAGTTGGACTGGCCATTCAATGTTATTGATATTTACTTTCAGGTAATGTGTTCGTACTTAATCCAAAGAATATAAGAATGATAGATATCCGCTTCAGTAATGCATCTCAGACAACTCATGTACTTTGGAGTTGACTTTATCTTTCTGAAAGTACATGTAATTTAATAAAAAAATGAAAATGTCTAAATTTTCATTTTTGACAGTTCTAAAAAATACACAAGCAGTGTCTTAGCTAATTCTGGAAAATTGCATAATTTCATTTTTTTTATTAAATTATGCCTACTTACAGAAAGATAAAATCAGCTAAGAAATACATGCGATGCCTGAAATACATTATAGAAGCAAATTTCTATCATTCTTATATTCTTTTGGATTAAGTACTAAAACACATCACCTCAAAATAAACATCGACAACACTTAATTGTGAGTACATCTGCTACATCTGACAGGTGGCTTTTATATTACAGGAGCGGGATTAATTCGTCTTTTCAAGTTGTAAATTTCAGTCTATTTATTTAAATTTGTTTTCTCTTATGAAATCTGAGATTCCGTGTAGTGTGAATTTGTCCGAAAGATCTATAGATTTATAGACCTGCTTGTAATAGGATAATTAATTTTTTCTTTAAGAGAGTAAGATTGAATAATAAATCTAGGTACCTGTCAGCATTATGAAAAGTTGATTATAACTTGTAAAAGTCAATTAATATTCATTAATTATTTATTAACTACTACAATTAAACTGAATTTTACAGGTTGAAATAGCTTTTTCACCATCTTTACATGCACTCAGATTTAATGCTCAACCATGCCCTCAAATTACCTATTTAATGCCTTGCATTTTGTAAACATAGCTGTTACAGCAGGCCTATAGATCTATAGATCTTTCGGACAGACTCATACTACACTACATATGAAGAGCGCCAAAATTCTAAACATGACAAGAAAATTCATCCGGCTCCTACAATATAAAAGCCACCTGTCAGATTTAGCAGTTGGATTGGCCATTCAATGTTATCGATATTTACTTTCAGGTGATGTGTTCGTACTTAATCCAAAGAATATAAGAATGATAGATATCCGCTTCAGTAATGTATCTCAGACATCTCATGTACTTTGGAGTTGACTTTATCTTTCTGAAAGTACATGTAATTTAATAAAAAATGAAAATGTCTAAATTTTCATTTTTGACAGTTCTAAAAAATACACAAGCAGTGTCTTAGCTAATTCTGGAAAATTGCATAATTTCATTTTTTTTATTAAATTATGCCTACTTACAGAAAGATAAAATCAGCTAAGAAATACATGCGATGCCTGAAATACATTATAGAAGCAAATTTCTATCATTCTTATATTCTTTTGGATTAAGTACTAAAACACATCACCTCAAAATAAACATCGACAACACTTAATGATGAGTACATCTGCTACATCTGACAGGTGGCTTTTATATTACAGGAGCGGGAATAATTCGTCTTTTCAAGTTGTAAATTTCAGTCTATTTATTTAAATTTGTTTTCTCTTATGAAATCTGAGATTCCGTGTAGTGTGAATTTGTCCGAAAGATCTATAGGTTTATAGACCTGCTTGTAATAGGATAATTAATTTTTTCTTTAAGAGAGTAAGATTGAATAATAAATCTAGGTACCTGTCAGCATTATGAAAAGTTGATTATAACTTGTAAAAGTCAATTAATATTCATTAATTATTTATTAACTACTACAATTAAACTGAATTTTACAGGTTGAAATAGCTTTTTCACCATCTTTACATGCACTCAGATTTAATGCTCAACCATGCCCTCAAATTACCTATTTAATGCCTTGCATTTTGTAAACATAGCTGTTACAGCAGGCCTATAGATCTATAGATCTTTCGGACAGACTCATACTACACTACATATGAAGAGCGCCAAAATTCTAAACATGACAAGAAAATTCATCCGGCTCCTACAATATAAAAGCCACCTGTCAGATTTAGCAGTTGGATTGGCCATTCAATGTTATCGATATTTACTTTCAGGTGATGTGTTCGTACTTAATCCAAAGAATATAAGAATGATAGATATCCGCTTCAGTAATGTATCTCAGACATCTCATGTACTTTGGAGTTGACTTTATCTTTCTGAAAGTACATGTAATTTAATAAAAAAATGAAAATGTCTAAATTTTCATTTTTGACAGTTCTAAAAAATACACAAGCAGTGTCTTAGCTAATTCTGGAAAATTGCATAATTTCATTTTTTTTATTAAATTATGCCTACTTACAGAAAGATAAAATCAGCTAAGAAATACATGCGATGCCTGAAATACATTATAGAAGCAAATTTCTATCATTCTTATATTCTTTTGGATTAAGTACTAAAACACATCACCTCAAAATAAACATCGACAACACTTAATGATGAGTACATCTGCTACATCTGACAGGTGGCTTTTATATTACAGGAGCGGGAATAATTCGTCTTTTCAAGTTGTAAATTTCAGTCTATTTATTTAAATTTGTTTTCTCTTATGAAATCTGAGATTCCGTGTAGTGTGAATTTGTCCGAAAGATCTATAGGTTTATAGACCTGCTTGTAATAGGATAATTAATTTTTTCTTTAAGAGAGTAAGATTGAATAATAAATCTAGGTACCTGTCAGCATTATGAAAAGTTGATTATAACTTGTAAAAGTCAATTAATATTCATTAATTATTTATTAACTACTACAATTAAACTGAATTTTACAGGTTGAAATAGCTTTTTCACCATCTTTACATGCACTCAGATTTAATGCTCAACCATGCCCTCAAATTACCTATTTAATGCCTTGCATTTTGTAAACATAGCTGTTACAGCAGGCCTATAGATCTATAGATCTTTCGGACAGACTCATACTACACTACATATGAAGAGCGCCAAAATTCAAAACATGACAAGAAAATTCATCCGGCTCCTACAATATAAAAGCCACCTGTCAGATTTAGCAGTTGGATTGGCCATTCAATGTTATCGATATTTACTTTCAGGTGATGTGTTCGTACTTAATCCAAAGAATATAAGAATGATAGATATCCGCTTTAGTAATGCATTTCAGACATCTCATGTTCTTTGGAGTTAACTTTATCTTTCTGAAATGAAAATATGTAATTTTTCAGTTTTAACAGTTCTAAAAAATACACAAGCAGTGTCTCAGCTAAATTCGGAAAATTGCATAATTTCATTTTTTTTATTAAATTATACCTACTTACAGAAAGATAAAATCAGCTAAGAAATACATGCGATGCCTGAAATACATTATAGAAGCAAATTTCTATCATTCTTATATTCTTTTGGATTAAGTACTACAACACATCACCTCAAAGTAAACATCGACAACACTTAATGATGATTACATCTGCTACATCGGTCAGGTGGCTTTTATATTACAGGAGCGGGATTAATTCGTCTTTTGAAGTTGTAAATTTCAGTCTATTTATTTAAATATGTTTTCTCTTATGAAATCTGAGGTTCCGTGTAGTGTGTATCTGTCCGAAAGATCTATAGATTTATAAGCCTGCTTGTAATATGATAATTAATTTTTTCTTTAGGAGAGTACGATTGAATATAAATCTAGGTACCTGTCAGAATTATGAGAAGTTGACTATAACCTGTAAAAATCAATTAATATTTATTAATTATTCATTAATTACTACAATGAAACTGAATTTTAAAGATTAAAATAACTTTTTCACAATCTTTACATGCACTCAGATTTATTGCTCAACCATGCAATCTTTAATTGAATATTGGATTCCTTTCATTTTGTGAACATAGCTGTTACAGCAGGGCAAAATATAGATGTACAGAACTTTCAGTTACACTCACACTACACTGCACTAATTGGTCCAAAACTTAAAACATTAAAAGATAATGATTCCTGCCCCTACAATATAAAAGTCACCAGTCAGATTTAGCAGGTGTATTGGCCATTCAATGTTATCGATATTTACTTTCAGGGGATGTGTCCGTACTTATATCCAAAGTATATAAGAATGATTGATATCCGCTTCAATAATGCATCTCACACAGGTCATGTATGTTTGAGTTGACTTTATCTTTCTGTAAGTAGAGATAATTTAATAAAAAAATGAAAATATGTATTTTTTCATTCTGACAGTTCTATAAAAAATACACAAGCAGTGTCTTAGCTAAATCTGGAAAATTACATAATTTCATTTTTTTTTTATTAAATTATACCTACATACAAAAAGATATTTGCTTAAAAATATATCGGCTTAAAAATATTCATAATCAGCTTAAAAATCATGAAATGCATGAAATGCATTATAGAAGCAGATTTCTGTCATTCTTATACGCTTTTAGATTAAGTTCGAAAACACACTTATATACCTATCAACAACACTTAATCATCATTAAGATTATGTAGACCTGTTAAATCTGGCAGGTGGCCTCTTATAGTTACTGCTTTTCCTGGAAGCAAAATAAAAACCCTGAAACAAAAAATGAAGCTATAGCAATGGCCGTAAGCAGTAAATTACTGAAATAATAACTATTCAAAGAAAAGACCACAAAGTGGTCACAGTGTAAAAAAAGAAATACAGACTAGATCAGGTTCCATGGACAATCTGGAAGAAGATGAAGCTGTCAAGACGTGCATATCAGGAAGCCCTTCACTCAAGGTTACCCATGGCCGTTGTTGAGTTTTTCAAAATTGCAGTTCCCAATTTGGTGCTATTTTCTCATAAGTCTCCTGCCTTATGATGGTGATGTTAATGCTCATATTGATAGTCTCATAACTTCCAATCGCGCGATACTGAAGAACCGTACTCGGAAAAAAAAAATTGGTTTAGTAAATAATGTTTGTTATTTTAGATTTGAATACCCTGACTCGTGTAGAAAAGAGAAAGGAAAATCAAAAATTTTCTATGGTCTCTTTTGCCGGGAAAGGAAAACAATAATAGAAAATTTTTAAATTCAATATGAAAAGTAATTATATTAAATAAGAAATATATATCATATTTGATAAAGTACATTCATTTAATAAGTTTGTGAAAGTGTTTAAAACAAGTAGTGTACAATAAGTTTTTTGTTGAAGTTTCAAAATAGTTTGACAATGAGACAGTATTGTCAAGTACACTCTCTATGAATAGAAATATATTTATTTCAAGATTCAGTTTAATTTATAATCATCAAATCTAGTTACATCTACCTTTATAGGGTATAAGTTGGTTCAGACATATGAGGTACGTTTTGAACTTAACTATGTACTGTACTCTGGTTGATATAAATAATTTAATTAATTTTTTAATGACTTACTTTTCTGTAATCTCCTCAAAGGTCTCCTTTATAGTAATATAATTCATCATCAAGATCCTTTGTCATTTTTACTTCTGTAGTCCAATTACCAATGCGATCATGTCCTTCTTGTTTTGTAATTTTTAAAGAATCCCAACCAAGGGGCAAATTCTTAAGATTACAGGGCATCTCATTGTAATCATTTTCCTTAGATTCACTTGCACTTGCCGCAGAATTAGAATCTCCACGTTCGCCTTCAGTTCTAGCTTACTTCCTCTGTACATTTTCTTTTGTGGCTACTCACTGATTAGATACTATTTGAGCAATCTTGCTTCTTCCTTTTGCTGTTCTACATTCTTACCCCTGCCTGGTTTCCTTTTATTCTTCTTTGCCAATAAAATAGGACCAAGTGCCTCTGCCTTTGTGCTCAATAATCTTTGATCTTTTTCTTCCAAAGTATCACCGCATTTCAAACCAAGAGCCATGAAAGCAGACTCAATCTATCGTAAAATGAGAAAGCACACAAATCTAAGTGAGCTCCAACATTGATTAAAGCACTGCCTGTTTCCAACAGGGAAAGGTCCTGGTTTCTAGACTACTGCTATCCATAAACTGATTAAGCATCATTTTCAGCCGATGCTCCGAGTTTATGGTTTCCCGATGGCTCGGTTTTTTGTGCAACGTTTCCTTGACCATCGCGTCGGTGAGACGTTCGCGCTCCTCGTGCAGCCGGCGCTGCTGTTCCAGGAGGGTCTTTATCGTGAACGATCGTCGGCAGGACGACCGGGAGTTGACGCACTCGGTTATTTACGTTTGGTACGTGACTCGACAACGCGCGCGCAGCTGTGCTGCAGCCTGCAGCGCATGCGCTTGGGCGTACACGCACACGGGCAAGGCCAACAGTGTCGCCGCCATTGGCATCGCTCTGAGGCGATGTTACACATTACCCATATAATAATAGGTAATAATCTATGTACAAATTCTGTAAAATCAAGAGAACATTCCTCTAAGTTTCATAATATTATACCCTTCTGAAAAGTTTCAAGTCAAAATATTAATTCGTTTTTGCGCAAACTTTGAACAAAATTTTGACATCACGCTCCGTCTACCTCGAAATTTTGTTCAAAGTTTATGCAAAAACGAATTGATATTTTGACTTGAAATTTAGCAGGAAGGTAGAATATTGTGAAACTTAGAGCAATGTTCCCTTGATTTTGCATAATTCGGTGTATTTTCTTTTTTTTAGCTTCAAACCGCTGAATCGACTCAGTCGGTAAAAATTGAGTAAAGCTTTTAATACGTTTTTTTAAATTATTATTAGAATTATTATTAATTATTAAGGAATAAAGTAATTTAGAATTTTTTAAGAAAAGTAAAAACTAGTTTTAAAAAAATCTGCGCATCTTAAGTTGCGTAGTTTAAAGGGTTCATTAAAAGTCAAAAGAACTGCGAGTTACTTACGAACTAATTATCAAGCAATTACATTTTCTGTAATGTAACATTAGAGTTTTTTTAATTAGCTCCCTGTCAACTCTTGACAATAAAAAAGTGAAACTAAATTTGTCTCTGGTTTTTGATGATTATTAAAAATTTACAGGTAATTTCAAACCACAATAAGAAATTTCAAAGCTTTACCTTCCTGAATTGAGGAGAAAAAGGCGAAAACACACGTTATCCAAAATATGAAAATGCAAAACTGTTTTAGCCTTTTTCTCCTAAATTATCAAAGGTAATGCTTTCAAATTTTGTATAGTGACTTGAAATGATCTGTAAATTAATATTTTTGCAAAACCAATTAAAAAAATTTATTTTATATTTTTTGCTATAATGTAATTTAATTTAACATTAGATTTTTTTAACCTTTAGAGGACGGGATGGCCCCTATACGGGCCATGCCCATGATCGACCCTTTACATGTGTTAGTTTTGAGATGTGAGACATCACAAAGAGGACGGGATGGCCCCTATACGGGCCATGCCCATGATCGACCCTTTGCATGTGTTAGTTTTGAGATGTGAGACATCACAAAAACTCGATTTCTATAGAAAAGTGAGAGAAAACAGTAAACCCAAATCCCCGTCCTCTAAAGGTTAAAATCAATGTCAAGTTTTCAGACTCAAAATGTAAATGAATTTTGCCTCTGGTTTTTTGCATTATTATTATTAATTAAAAGATAATTTGAAACCACTGTATGAAATTTCAGAGCTTTGCCTTTTATAATTTATGAGAAAAAAGCTAAAACAGTTTTGCATTTTCATATTTTGGACAACTCGTTCGATGAAATATGAGATTGCACTAAATGTTTTGGCCTTTTTCTCCTAAATTCAGGAAGGTAAAGCTTTGAAACTTCTTATAGTGGCTTGAAACGACCTGTAAATTAATAATATTTTTGCAAAACAAATTAGAGAAATTTATTTTACATTTTCTGTAATTTAACATTAGATTTTTTTAATTAACTCCCTGTCAACTCTTGACAATCAAAAAGTGAAATTAAATTTGTCTCTGGTTTTTGATGGTTATTAAGAATTTACAGGTAATTTCAAATCACAATAAGAAATTTCAAAGCTTTACCTTCCTGAATTTAGGAGAAAAAGGCTAAAACATTTAGTGTAATCTCATATTTCACCGAACGAGTTGACCAAAATATAAAAACGCAAAACTGTTTTAGCCTTTTTCTCATAAATTATAAAAGGCAAAGCTCTGAAATTTCGCACAGTGGTTTCAAATTATCTTTAAATTAATAATAATCATGCAAAACACCAGAGGCAAAATTCATTTGCATTTTCAGTTTGAAGACTTGAGACTGATTTATAAAAATTCTAATGTTAAATTACAGAAAATGCAAAATAAATTTCTCGAATTTTTTTGCAAAAATATTATTAATTTACAGGTAATTTCAAACCATAATAAGAAATTTCAAAGCTTTACCTTCCTGAATTTAGGAGCAAAAGGCGAAAACATTTAGTGCAATCTCATATTTCATCCAACGCGTTGTCCAAAATATGAAAATGCAAAACTGTTTTAGCCTTTTTCTCCTAAATTAGCGAAGGTAATGCTTTCAAATTTTGTGTAATGACTTGAAATAATCTACAAATTAATAATAATCATGCAAAAAATCAGAGACAAATTTAATTTACATTTTGAATTTGAAGAAAATGATTAAAAAATAAATCTAATGAGTATTTGGTGAAGATTATCCATGCCAATAATTCTTCAAATTACCATTTATATTTTCTTGCTTTCAGTCAAGGTTACCTTTTGATGCCCTTGTAGACTTTGTAAAAGTTGCACTGTGCAATGACAGCAGTGAAGACCAGCAGCAGTACCATAACAGTTTTTGAAACAATACTTTTTCCTGGAGAAATCACAAGAGTCATCGTCACAGCCTTGAAGCCATGCTTTTCCTTCATCAGCTATCTTGTACGCAGCTGCCATTGAAGATTAGACGGAAACATTGTTTGCAAGTTCCTTTGAACTCTTAAAGCATTTGGAAAACACCTGAAATACAAATTTATGTACCATCTAGACGTATGAAGAAAATGATTGGAAGACGACTCACCTAGTTTCAGCTTGTAGATGATTTACCGCGCACAAGTATTCCTATTAGAGAGTGGATCAACTAAAGAAAACAGCATGTACATAGTCTAAATCTCGCTGTCACCTTCACAGTTAACTGAAAAATTCACACAGTCTGGAAGCCATCCTCATACACTTGTGATGTGCAAGAAAACAAGCAATGTGATTAATTGCTTAGTAAAAGAAATGCTAATAATCACTGATCTCACCTAGAGGCTGAAGTACTGGAGATATCAACATAACCTTTTCTTGTTCCCATCAGTAGTCGTCCTTTGCAACTTCTTTCTTCGTTATCACTGGCAGATAATATGTATGAGCTGTTCCTCAGCGGGAAGTCTTTTCTTTGTCACCACTGGGGACAGCACCAAAATATAGATACATATGTGTACCCACACATGCACTAAAGCATGACTAAAAATCTCTTGAGGCTTGTATGGCACCAGCAGACTCCAGGACATGCGTATTCTCCATAGACACCAGGGGAGGTGATAGCACTTCTGGATTGGCTTTGTGAGGAACTTTTGGTACTATTTTCTTGAAAGCCTCCTGGCTGCGATATTAATGGTCTTGTCTCTTCTGTCGGAAAAAGAAGCCAGAAATAGAAATTTTTCATCACATAGTTCGTCTTATATGTTATTAATATAAAATATATTATTTTTCACATTAAATATGAAAAAAGTTTCATTTTTAAATGACTTACTTTTCTGACATCTCCCCAAAGGTCTTCTTCATAGTAAGTAGTATCTATCATTAATAGCTTGCACAAGATCTTGTGTCATTTTTACTCATGTAATACAATCACCAGTATGATCATGTCCTTCATATTTCAGAATTCTCGAAGAAGCAGGCTGTGTAACGCTGAGCAATTTATTGATATCACTGTCAGATATTTCATAATCATGATCATTTTCAGACCATTCTCAGTTATGTCTAAGCCGCGTTCAGTTTTGAACTCAATGCCGAACACAGGTTCTGTTTTGATTTTTGTTTTTAAACATTTTCCTTTTGATTCACTTCTAGCTGTACCGGGCGTTTTTGAATTTTCAGAAGCTTAATATTTTTACCACCTGTTGATACAACAAATGGCTGGTCTGTATCGTTGAATACATGTGGATCTGCACCTTTTTGCGTGTCTGTATTCACTAAAACTTTAAAGCGATCAGAAAATTTTAATTTATTGTCCATGCTTGGCTGCTTTGAATTGATGATCTTCATTGATAATGGTTTTTGTTACTCGATGGAAAAGCTGCATATTCAAATTCATCAAACTTCTTCTCTACTAGGTCAGACTTATTGGAAGGCAGTTATAAAGATTCGTTATCTTCATAATGCACTATAAGCGTATCAGTATCGGGTCACTTCAGCATTGCTTAAGTAGTAAAAATAGACTCCATCTTCTTATACCCTTCTATTGTTATGATGTTCTTTGCAATACAAAATATAAACAATATGATTTCTTCGAAAATTTCTTACACTAAGAATTTCATTGAATCTGTATATCTAAGTGTTTACTTGGTAAAATGCTTACATGCGCACTACTATAAGCACTTTGGAGAGAGTTTTCATAGTTACACACTTGTCGTTTTGTCCACGGCTGGTATATAGAGCAAAAATCTTTATTCTACATTCACATAAATATTTACACAATTTCTATTAACAGTAGCTTACGCTCGAGCGCTGAGACATCAGAAGCGCTGCACTACCGGCAGATACGGAAGGCGAGGCAGATTTTCCGTTCTGCGACTAAACACCTTTTCCACTTGAAACAGACGGCAGCTGCGATTATGAATATCTTCATTTATTTGTCAGTAGGATTGTTTATTGTCGAAATAAATCAATGCCGCTCTCAGCGACATGCCTTCGCAGTTTGCCGGGTGAATAATTAAAATGCCACGATTGAATAATTCCCGAATTCTGGCCAATTCAGTAAACTTATAATAATATGGCATTACTACAATTAGAAAATTTGAATAATTAATCCCGAATTACTTATTTATTCGAAAAGAAATCTCCGTCCTATCACAGAATACGCTATATGCAATACCAAATTATTTATTTAATTATTGGAAATAAAAATCTTTTCCATCATCAAGAGTTGATATTAAGGTTGTTTATCAAATGAATCTAATAAATACAGGATTCAAGGACAGAATCATTTTTGTAAAAAAAGAACCACCAATCGACGTCTAATTCCGGGTTGAGGCCTATGGGTGGGGAGCACGCTCAGCGCTCGAGCGTGCTCCCCACCCGTAGGCTACATCAGAAGCGCGATACTACCGGCTCATATGGAAAGCGGGGCACATTTTCAATTCTGCGACTAAACACCTTTTCCACTTGGAACAGATGGCAGCGGTATTATGAAAATCTTTATTTATTTGTCAATCGGACCGATTACTGTCGAAATAAATCAATTCTGCTCTCAGCCGCTTGCCTTGGCAGTTTGCCGGCGGAATAATTGAAATGCCACGAATGAATAATTCCCGAATTCTGGCAAATTAAGTAAACTTATAATAATATGGCATTACTACAATTAGAAAATTTGAATAATCGATCCCGATTTACTTATTTATTCGAAAAGAAATCTCCGTCCTATCACAGGATACGCTATATGCAATTTCAAATTACTTATTTATTTATTGGAAATAAAAATCTTTTCATCATCAAGAGTTGATATTAAGGTTGTTTTTCAAATTAATCTAATAAATACAGATTTCAAGGTTAGAGTAATTTTCGTATGAAATGAACCACCAATCGACGTCTATTTCCGGGTTGAGGCCTACGGGCGGGGAGCACGCTCAGCGCTCGAGCATGCTGCCAACCCGTAGGCTACATTCGAAGCCCGATACTACTGGCAGATACGGAAAGCCAGGCAGATTTTCAGTTCTGCGACTAAACACCTTTACCACTTGGAACAGACGGCAGCTGTGTTTATGAATATCTGCATTTATTTGTCAATAGGATTGTTTATTGTCGAAATAAATCAATGCCGCTCTCAGCCACTTATCTTCGCAGTTTGCCGGGGGAATAATTGAAATGCCACGAATGAATAATTTCCGAATTATGGCAAATTAAGTATTATAATAATATGGTATTACTACAATTAGAAAATTTGAATAATCAATCCCGATTTACTTATTTATTTGAAAAGAAATCTCCATCCTATCACAGAATACGCTATATGCAATCCCAAATTATTTATTTAATTATTGGAAATAAAAATCTCTTCCATCATCAAGAGTTGATATTAAGGTTGTTTATCAATTGAATCTAATAAATACAGGATTCAAGGACAGAATCATTTTCGTAAAAAAAGAACCACCAATCGACGTCTAATTCCGGGTTGAGGCCTATGGGTGGGGAGTACGCTCAGCGCTCGAGCGTTCTCCCCATCCGTAGGCTACATCAGAAGCGCGGGACTAGCGGCAGATACGGAAAGCGAGGCAGATTTTCAGTTTGCGGCTAAAAACTTTTTCCACTTGGAACAGACGGCAGCTCTGATTATGAATATCTTCATTTATTTGTCAATAGGATTGTTTGTTGTCGAAATAAGTCAATGCCGCTCTTTTTTGTCGGGTGAATAATTGAAATGTCACGAATGAATAATTCCCGAATTCTGGCAAATTAACTATTATACTATGGATGGGGAGCACGCTCAGCGCTCGTGCGTGCTCCCCACCCGTAGGCTATATCAGAAGCGCGATACTACCGGCTCATATGGAAAGCGGGGCACATTTTCAATTCTGCGACTAAACACCTTTTCCACTTGGAACAGACGGCAGCTGTATTATGAATATCTTCATTTGTTTGTCAATAGGACCGTTTATTGTCGAAATAAATCAATTCTGCTCTCAGCCGCTTGCCTTGGCAGTTTGCCGGGAGAATAATTGAAATGCCACGAATGAATAATTCCCGAATACTGGCAAATTAAGTAAACTTATAATAATATGGCATTACTACAATTAGAAAATTTGAATAATCAATCCCGATTTCCTTATTTATTCGAAAAGGAATCTCCGTCCTATCACAGGATACGCTATATGCAATACCACATTACTTATTTATTTATTGGAAATAAAAATATCTTTCATTATCAAGAGTTGATATTAAGGTTGTTTTTCAAATTAATCTAATAAATAAAGGATTCAAGGATAGAGTCATTTTTGTATGAAATGAACCACCAATCGACGTCTAATTCAGGGTTGAGGCCTACGGGTGAGGAGCACGGTGAGCGCTCGAGCCTGCTCCCCACCTGTAGGGTACATCGGAAGCGCTCCACTACCGACAGATACGGAAAGCGAGGCAGATTTTCAGTTCTGCGACTAAACACCTTTTTCACTTGGAACAGACGGCAGCTGTGATTATGAATATCTTCATTTATTTGTCAATAGGATTGCTTATTTTCTAACTAAATCAATGCCTCTCTCAGCGACTTGCTTTCGCAGTTTACCGGGTGAATAATTGAAATGCCACGAATGAATAATTCCCGAATTCTGGCAAATTAAGTAAACTTATAATAATATGGCATTACTACAATTAGAAAATTTGAATAATCGATCCCGATTTACTTATTTATTCGAAAAGAAATCTCCGTCCTATCACAGGATACGCTATATGCAATTTCAAATTACTTATTTATTTATTGGAAATAAAAATCTTTTCATCATCAAGAGTTGATATTAAGGTTGTTTTTCAAATTAATCTAATAAATACAGATTTCAAGGTTAGAGTAATTTTCGTATGAAATGAACCACCAATCGACGTCTATTTCCGGGTTGAGGTCTACGGGTGGGGAGCACGCTCAGTACTCGAGCATGCTCCCAACCCGTACGCTAAATTCGTAGCGCGATACTACCGGCAGATACGGAAAGCGAGGCAGATTTTCAGTTCTGCGACTAAACCTTTTCCACTTGGAACAGACGGCAGCTGTGATTATGAATATCTTCATTTATTTGTCAATAGGATTGCTTATTTTCTAACTAAATCAATGCCTCTCTCAGCGACTTGCATTCGCAGTTTACCGGGTGAATAATTGAAATGCCACGAATGAATAATTCCCGAATTCTGACAAATTAAGTATTATAATAATATGGCATTACTACAATTAGAAAATTTGAATAATCCATCCCGATTTACTTATTTATTCGAAAAAAAGTCTCCGTCCTATCACAGGATACGCTATATGCAATACCAAATTATTTATATTTATTGGAAATAAAAATCTTTTTCATCATCAAGAGTTGATATTAAGGTTGTTTTTCAAATTAAGGTGATGTGTAATACCGACATAATTTGCAAACGAGGATATCTCATGCAAATATCAATAGAATCATCCAAAAAAAAATCTGAGTATAGTATTAAAATATACGGAGCGCTTGACGTTCGTGTTTTTTCAAAAAAATAATGAGAATTTATTTAATTAAATAAAAACCGTACTGTCGGTAAGTAGGAATCTGCAATTAAGCTACTTTCCAAACATGGATATCTCATGAAAATACCAATAGAATCGTCCAAAAAAAAAATGTGAATATAGTGTTTACGTGTACGGAGCGCTTGACGTTCGTCTTTTTCCAAATAAACATTTGAATGTTGCTTTAAAAAATATTGAAATTCACGGTTTCACATGGCCTTAATCTAATAAATACAGGATTCAAGGATAGAGTCATTTTCGTATGAAATGAACCACCAATCGACGTCTATTTCCGGGTTGAGGTCTACGGGTGGGGAGCACGCTCAGTACTCGAGCATGCTCCCAACCCGTACGCTAAATTCGTAGCGCGATACTACCGGCAGATACGGAAAGCGAGGCAGATTTTCAGTTCTGCGACTAAACCTTTTCCACTTGGAACAGACGGCAGCTGTGATTATGAATATCTACATTTATTGTCAATAGGATTGTTTATTGTCGAAATAAATCAATGCCGCTCTCAGCGACTTGCCTTCTCAGTTTGCTGGATGAATAATTGAAATGCCACGAATGAATAATTCCCGAATTCTGGCAAATTAAGGTGATGTGAAATACCGACATAATTTCCAAACATGGATATCTCATGAAAATACCAATAGAATCGTCCAAAAAAAAATCTGAGTATAGTATTAACATATACGGAGCGCTTGACGTTCGTGTTTTTCCAAAAAAATGATGAGAATTTATTTAATTAAATAAAAACCGTACTGTCGGTAAGTAGGAATCTGCAATTAAGCTACTTTCCAAACATGGATATCTCATGAAAATACCAATAGAATCACCCAAAAAAAAAATCTGAATATAGTGTTTACGTGTACGGAGCGCTTGACGTTCGTCTTTTTCCAAATAAACTTTTAAATGTTGATTTAAAAAATATTGAAATTCACGGTTTCACATGGCCTTAAGTAAACTTATAATAATATGGTATTACTACAATTAGAAAATTTGAATAATCAATCTCCATTTACTTATTTATTCGAAAAGAAATCTCAGATCTATCACAGGATACGCTATATGCAATCACAAATTATTTATTTATTTATTGGAAATTAAAATCTTTTCCATCATCAAGAGTTGATATTAAGGTTGTTTATCAAATTAATCTAATAAATACAATATTCAAGAATAGAATCATTTTCGTATGAAATGAACCACCAATTGACGTCTAATTCCGGGTTGAGGCCTACGGGTGGGGAGCACGCTCAGCGCTCCAGCGTGCTCCCCAGCCGTAGGTTACATCAGAAGCGCGGGACTACCGGCAGATACGGAAAGCGGGGCAGATTTTCAGTCTTGTGACTAAACCTTTTCCACTTCGAACAGACGGCAGCTGTGATTATGAATATCTTCATTTATTGTCAATAGGATTGTTTATTGTCGAAATAAATCAATGCCGCTCTCAGCGACTTGCCTTCTCAGTTTGCCGGGTGAATAATTGAAATGCAACGAATGAATAATTCCCGAATTCTGGCAAATTCAGTAAACTTTTAATAATGTGGCATTACTAGAATTAGAAAATTTGAATCATTAATCCCGATTTACTTATTTATTCGAAAAGGAATCTCCGTCCTATCATAGGATACGCTATATGCAATGCCAAATTATTTATTTATTTATTGGAAATAAAAATCTTTTCCATCATCAAGAGTTGATATTAAGGTTGTTTATCAAATTAATCTAATAAATACAGGATTCAAGGATAGAATCATTTTCGTATGAAAAGAACCACCAATCGACGTCGAATTCCTGGTTGAGGCCTACGAGTGGGGAGCACGTTCAGCGCTCCAGCGTGCTCCCCAGCCGTAGGCTACATCAGAAGCGCGAGACTACCGGCAGATACAGAAAGCGGGGCAGATTTTCAGTTCTGCGAGAAAACAACTTTTGCCATACTTGGAATATACGGTAGCAGTGATTGTTTTAAATGAATATATTCATCTATTGTCAATATGATTGTTTATTTACAGAAAATGCTCTTTACAGAAAATGTCGTGCAAATAATGCGAGTAACAATGGTTTCAACTGCTATAAGTTGGTAATTATCGTTTTGTTAAATGCAAATTTGCTTACTAGTTTATATTTCACCGTTGTATCGTCCACCGGTAAAAACTCTTTACAAAAAACCCCTTCAAAATCTCTTTAATAAATATGTCACGCGCCCAGAATACCCCTTAATGAAGTCGAAAAAAATTGTTTAAACTTGTATGAATTGAGAATTATTATAGCGAATAATGAAATTCTTCGATTACTTAAAATTTCTTCTGGAAATTGGTCATTAGTAAATACTGAAATTAGGAAAAACCCTTCGCATGCTCTTTACAAAAAATATATCAAGCACGGATTTTCAAGAAATTATGCAGGAGAGAAGTTTTTATTGCGATGAAATCACACGTAGTAAACGTTTTCACTGTCAATAATTAACCTATTTTATTGAAATTTCAGGAGAAAATTGTATGCAAATTGGGGACAAGTATTATGTTGATGATTAGTAGGTTATGTGACCCACAAAGCTTTTCTAGGGTTTTTTGCAAATTCATTGATCATTTCAATTGAAATTGGAGAAATAATTAAAATTTACTGACCGAATTGCACACAAATCTTCGTAATTCTAAATGTTGAGAATTCCGTATGTAATTCATATCGTATAAGCGATATTCAAACATGCTTCGCGCGTACTTTTCTGTTTTTGAGGTTATGCATGCTATCTTCATTATGTTTTACTTTTAACTTATTTAATTATTTTTTCTAAGTCAGAACTTAATCATTTTTATACTACTCGAAATGTAAAAATTACATTTAAAAAACATTCAAACTTTAAATTCCAAACAGTAAATTTCTCGCGCCTTCTTCTTATCGACCATTCAAAGTCAAGCCTTTAGATGCTTCAACATCGCCGCTCATCACTTTTCACCTCAAGAAGAGAATATCGTATTATTGCGAATACAGTACCACCTCCCATTTATAAGTACATTAATTTCGGCGATCCCGTAAAAACTTATATTACAGAGTAGTAGTACTCTGAATAAGTACGTGTCACAAATTTCATGTAAAACGTGTGCAAATAAGTAATCTGTAAGGAGTGGATGAACCATAAATAACCACACTTTAAACCGCGACAGCTACATCTGTTCATGGTAGCGCCATCTATTGCACCGAGAAATGAACACATGTTACACACTTACACTCTATATATAGGTTATGTATACATATGTAGCTGACTATATTAGCATACAATATAAAATTATACTTTTTGCAAGTTTTCGAAAAAACAGCTCTGGTACACCGTAAGTTAGTGCAAAACAAACATTCCATTCAATTTTGGGGCAAAACTGTTCATTATCCTTGAAGATTTTCAATTCCCCAATTTGGGGAACTGAAAATCTTTGACAATAATTAACAGATCTGGTTGTTAATTTATTTAAATTATTCCTTATTCGCTAACTTACAATGTACGAGAGTTGTTTTGTCGAAATATTTAGTCTTTAATGACTGAAATAATTAAAATGATGGAAAATCAGTATGTCGGAAAGGTAGAGTCAATTTTTCGTGCTCACATGGCCTTAAGTCCCCTTCACTTTCTTCGCAAATTATGCAAACAGGATCGTCCATACTGCTCATCTGTAATACATATAATCAAGTAAAGAAGTTTACTACAGTGTACATCAGCGTCGAAAACATTTAAAATTCTTAACAATTGATTAAAATTAAAAAAAGTTATTTCTTCACTATGACGCGCTCAATTTTGTTATTTTTTGGTTACAACTTTAAATACAATAGTTTACAATTTCTGTACATCAGTATATCAAGTATATATATAAAGTTTATAAAGTGTTACAACAACAACAACAACAACAAAATAGTATATATAATTAAGTGACGCAACAACAAAGCTTATATTGACTGCGAAGACGCTATAAAATGCGTTCAGTTATTTAATCCAAATAATAATATTATTTATCATACCTGATACTCTAATCTGCATTAGAATTTGTATGCTTATGTCGAAGAAATGCGTTGGGAATAATGGCGTCTTCTCTTGATCGTCTCCCGCTGGCTTGTAAATTGATGCGCGTGCACGCGTCCTGCTTCGAAACGACACTGTGAGTCAGACCGACCCCCTCTTTGGGTACCCTGGGACCAGTCTAGCTGTTCTATATAGCTGAAAGAGAAGGAGGACTAGGAGGATAACTAAGCGGCCCCTGTATGGAATCTGGTTGACTAAACACGGACACCGGGAGATTTAAATGAAAAATCATTATTCGACTTATATGTTCATAGTTTTACTGATAAAATTTGAAGTATCTGATCGAATAATGAAACTAAAAATCTTTTGTACTTTTTCCGTAGAATTGAATGGTGTAATTAGTTTTTAAAAATTATTTAAAAATTTCAGTAAATTATCAACATTTAGTAAAAAAAAGATTGTTGCAAAATTCATTTTTTGATTATTTCAATTTTTGAGCATGTTTTTAAATGGGGACTATATATTTTTTTTTATTTTACAAGAAAGTGTAACTCAAAACGAAAATATTGCGGCCGGAAAGAAGTCTCTACGAAATTTCTGAAGGACAAATTTCATTTGAAAAATATTTTGTCGGGCCAAAAAACGTGACTATCTCGGTAGCCTCTTAATCTTTTTATCTGAAAAAATTTGTTGATATTTGAGACACAGATAGATATACTTTCACCAAGTTACATCAAAATAAAGTTATTTTTGTGAAAATGAGAAATAAAAAACGAAAAAAGCGGTTTTTCGCATTTTACTCGGAGATTGTGTGGTTATGTGAAAAAATCATTAATACAAAAGTTGTAAATTTTTTTATGACCTACAACTTTTCTATTGTACTTCAACGTCAACTTTCACCGGAAATCGCGATAATACAAAATTCACCCCTTTTCACCCCCCAAATACACCCGGAACCACCCCTGCTTACGCATTTATTTTTTTTATGCTTATTATACGCCACTTTACCATTTCCAACTGTCCCCATCCTGTTAACAATTTTCTTTTTGTCAAAGTGTAATTTGATTGGACTATAAAGCATCTTCTGCACTTTTCTCTCGTTTCTTTTTTCAATTTAGCACATGAAATTGCATTATGATAATTTCTATCAATATGTTATAATTCCATTTTAATCAACTCTATATGACAGTTATTAAGTCTTAAAAATCTATACAATTCTCGTTCTATGATTTCATTTTTATTTGCGAAGTGGTCGTATTTGCTCAGTTACATCTCCATCCTTCATACAGTGGTTGATTAAATCTTCGTAGCCATAAATGCCAAACATTAGCTTTCGTTCAACATGTATTGGTTTAGATGACTTAAAAGCATCTTTATACGTAATTATATTACATTCAATTCCATGCAGAAATTTGATACATTGTGACTCTTCAGAAAAAAGTAGAGGTCTATCGTATTTATACAACTTGTCATAATATTCTAATAATCCTGTATCTAAAAAATCACAATATCTTACATTAACTTATTATTATGTTTCATTTGAATAACTTATTTATACATGCAAATGATGTGTATGAGTGTAAAATAGCAAGTACATCCTTGTTTTTAGTACTTGTTTTACTTTCAATAAAACAGTTTCAATGAATTTAAATGTATTCAGCTTTACTATTGTATCGGTAATTACTATATTTACGAATAGTCAAAGCCTATATAAAAAAGTTACATAGTTACCGTCACATTTTATTGAAAAAGATTCTATAACATTACGCATCTTGGGAGGACAAGAGAGGTCTAGAGATGCTCTAGCAAGCGGTGGTCCTGTGATCTCCCACACATACTTGGCGGGCCCGACGGTTGGCAGTTTAAAGTGAAGACATGGTCATTTTCATATAATTATGCATTAAATATATATATATATTTATATATATATATATATGTTCATAAAGATCGGTTAAATTGTATAAATGGATTTCTTCTACAAGTTAAATAATGGTCCGTGAAACTATCACTGTGTTTTTAAGTAGGGCTGCAATAGGATACAAAATATAGGTTACTTATACAATGCACGGTTAGTAAAGTGTGAAGTTCTTTTGAGTACACTATAAATTTATATGAAATTTTTATATTATCCCCTTTAGAAACAAATCGGATCCAAGGAAAACATTTCTAGTAATGAAAGTTAATCATAATGCTAGACATGTATAGAAATATTAATGGTATCAATTAAAAATTGGAGCCAATGTAATTATTTATAGTGGACTTATATAGAGATAAACATAATTGTTCATGAATTTATGCAAATATTTAGCATTCTACGTTTAAATAGCTAACTGGTAAACTGCCAACCGTCGGGCCCGCCAAGTATGTATGGGAGATCACAGGACCACGTCTTGCTAGACCATCTCTAGACCTCTCTTGTCTTTCAAAGGTGCGTAATGTTATAGAATTTTTTTCAACAGAATGTGATGGTAACTATGTAATTTCTTATATAGGCTTTGACTTTTTGTGAATATTTGAAAAAATTCTTATGAATTTTAGAAATTAAAAAGAGTCGTTATACATATAGTTATATAATTGAAATAATTTTCGCTCAAGCATATGTAAAGTGCGTAGGTTCTATAGAGTTTTGTAGAAGTACTGGGAGCTATTACGACTCTTGGGCATCAATTAGAACTTTATGCTGATGGATCAATAATTTTGAAGTTACAACGAGGCCGCAAAATGAAATTTTACATCCGAGGTACAAAAAGCTTTATGTCGGTACTTGACTATAATAAATTGATTTCAGTACTTTCTTGTGTTTAATTTGTATAGAAGAATGAACAAATTTGAATAAATTTCTGAGAACAGTCATACAGTGATGTTTTTTGAGAGTTGTTTGCATTACCTTACGATTAAAAATTGATTTTACAACTTTCGTTTGTTTAATTTGTAGTGAACAATGTGAATGTTCTTACATATAATTTGTTGAGCATACATTGACTCAAAGAAGTAAAAGACTATTTCACTAGTATTTATTTGATTTCTTTTAAAAAATCGTAAATCTTATTATTTTATATATTATACAGAAAAACTTAGATACTTACCTTATTTTATACTTTCGTAGAAACTTTTATTAACAATACTATTTGTACAAGGGGAAAGGGGAAGAAAAAGAGGGAGGAAGAAAGGGAAAGAGAGAGTGAGGGAGAGGGAGAGGAAGAGAGAGAGGAAAAGGGAGAGAGAGAGAAAGAGAGATAATAATTACGTTGTGTATAATTGCCGAAGTTTTTACTTTTGTAAAAAAATTCTTTTAGAGAGATTTCACAACCTGTTAAGAGTAAAAGTACATTAAACAATGTTTGTTGAATAGAAAACACAAAAATTTATTATTTATTCGTATAATCCCTTTTCATAAAATAAAACGTAAATATAATTTCTAAGGATTATCATTAATCTATAGATTACGAGGGTCATTTGACAAGTACCTAGCCTCACCGCCAGATGGTGCCACTATCGCACCAGAAATACACTACAGTGCAGTATCTTCCTGTAAACGGTTACAGACGAAATTTCAGCCGGATCGGAGTTGTAGTTTATTTTTGAGAGCGTGTGAAAGCAAATGTGTCCGTTGATTTTTGAAAAAATGGAGAAAGAACAATATCGGTCGGTGATTCGATTCTTGTTTTTGGAAGGGAAATCGCGCAGTGAAATTAAAGAACGCTTGGATGCAGTGTATGGAGATGCTTCTCCTTCGATGGCGACCGTTAAATTTTGGTATAATGAGTTACAACGTGGTCATACGTCGGTTTTTGATGATCCACGCCCAGGTGCTCCGAAAACAGCCACTACGGAGGAGAACGTGACAAAAATACACGATATCGTTTTGTCAGACCGCCGATTAAAGGTGCACGAGATAGCTGCGATAGTAGGCATCTCAGAAGAACGCGTGTGGCATATCCTACATGAGATTTTAGGCATGAGGAAGCTGTCAGCAAGGTGGGTGCCGTGTTTGCTGACTGCAGACAACAAGCGCATCCGTGTGACCAGTTCAGAGCAGTGTTTGGAGCTGTTTAATCGCAATCCAAAAGAGTTTTTGCGTCGTTACGTGACCGTCGACGAAACATGGATTCACTACTACACTCCAGAGACCAAGAAGCAGTCAAAACAGTGGACCTTACCCGGTGAACCTGCTCCGAAGAAGGCGAAGACGGTCCCGTCGGCCGGAAAGGTGATGGCCACTGTTTTCTGGGATACTCAAGGTGTGATTTTTATTGACTATCTGGAGAAGGGCAAAACGGTCACAGGACAGTACTACGCCGAACTATTGAGCCGATTTGACGCCGTGTTAGAAGAAAAACGGCCCCATTTGTCTAAAAAGAAAGTGCTTTTCCACCACGATAATGCACCGGCTCACATTTCTGCACTCGCCACGGCTAAATTGGTCGAATTACGCTACAAACTGCTGCCCCATCCACCGTATTCTCCAGATTTGGCTCCGTGCGACTTTTTTTTGTTTCCGAATCTAAAAAATTCGCTCGCCGGGAAGAGATTCCACTCCAATAACGAAATAATCGCCGCCACGGAGGCCTATTTTGCAAACCAAGAGAAAACATTTTTTTCAACGGGGTTAAAAAAATTGGAACACCGCTGGACCAAGTGTATTCAACTAAAAGGAGACTACATTGAAAAATAAATTTTATTTTTTGTAAAATTTTGGTGTTTTCATTTGTAGGCTAGGTACTTATCAAATGACCCTCGTATACAGAGAAAACTCATACTTGCCTTATTTTATACTTTCATAGAAAGTTTTATTAACAAATATTATTGGTTTTACTTATTGTTTCAAAAAAATATTTAGTTTCTCATTAAAGTTCTTGGTACAGAGCTTGACGGATGTGCAGGGAGCATGAGTAAGGAAGGAGAATGCGAGGGAGAGAGAGCGGGGGGATAATTTTGATTTCTTTAAAAAAATCATAAATATTATTATTTTATAGATTATACAAAAAAACTTAGATACTTGCCTTATTTTACATAATTTCGTAAAAAGTTGTATTAACAATCCTATTTGTACAAGGAGAAAGGGGAAGATAAAAGAGAGAGAGAGAGAGAGAGAGAGAGAGAGAGCGAGAGAGAGCGAGAGATTGATTGATATCAGTTTATTTCGCCAAGGCAAAGGCCGAATGGCGCAGTAATAATTACATTTAAAAATTAAAAATAACAAAAATAGCAAAATTAAATTACAGGATGTAATCGGCATGTTCTTGTTTGTGCACATAAGGATTGTGCACATATTTATTGTGCACAGATAGCATTGGTACAGATCTATATATATAGATATATACCAATGTTAAAGTGTGCACAATTAATATGTGCACAATCAGTATGTGCATAAACAAGAACATGTCATGTAATCGTAGCTTACATATTACGAAATATAAAATATAAAATATAGAATAGAATATAATAATTTAACAATAATTTAACATTATTACAGTACTTAGATGCGCATACAATTTGAATGCATTTTTAACAAGGTGTAACTTTATAACTTTATCTCAGTCCCATTACTGTGATGCCATCAAATGCCTAAGAAGATTATTAGAAAAAATATAAGAAGTGGGAGCATTCATGACATCCCCAGGGAGCTTAGATCATTGTCCGAGCGCAGTAAGCAAAAATGAGTTTTTATAGGTCTTAGTAGAAGCAATTGGAACATTAATTAAAGAAGATTGTAAGTGCTCTGATCGACGTAACGGTATAAATTGTCCCGACAATGCTTGGTAAAAATACATGGGACATTGTGTGTTTAAGATACGGAACGTAAAACATTCCTGGATGTACTTACGCCGATCGCACGCTTTCAACCATTCCAATTCTGAGCGATATGGACTTATATGTGTATCGCGACGAATATTATAAATAAAATGAATACCTGTATTCATAAGATGCTCAACTTTAAGATACCTCGGCATACTATCGTAAACAAGGCAGGCGTAATCGAGATGCGAGATGACTAGTGCCTGTACTAATAACTTTTTTACATCACGCGGGAGTACCCATGCACGCTGTCTAAGCTTAAAAAGAGCATTATAAACCTTGGAAGAAACAGAGCGAATATGCGCATTCCAGGTCAGATCTGTAGTCATAATTACATCCAGGTTTTCGATCTGACTGACGTAATCAACGGGATGGTTGTCGACGACAACGGATGGTAATTGCTTAGTAGCCAGAAATAAAAGATTTGGAGTACTGCCGAAGATTATAGATTTGATTTTGCCCGAGTTTAATTGTAGACCATGTTCATTAGTCCATCTTGAAACATTATTCGCATCCTCTGTCATATGGGCGACTGCAGACGATATAAGGTTAGCTGAACACTGGATAAAGAGTTGTAAATCGTCAGCAAAGAGAATATAAGAGAATTTGCAGTACTTGAAACATCGCGGCAAAGAGTTAATGAAGACAGAGAAGAAAATAGGTCCCAGGGATGAGTCCTGCAGAACATCCGAGATCACAGGTAGAAATTCAGATACTTCCTCATTACATACTACTGCTTGAGTTCGATCGGATATATATGAATGCACCCATTTAATAGCATTAGCTGAAAATCTCATATTCCTACACTCAGTCAAAGGGCCTAATGATCAATCGAATCGAACACACTTCGAAAATCGAACAGCGTTGCAAGCGTGACCAGATTATTTTCGATACCATAAGGAGTCATATCGGTGAAATACAGAAGTGCTGACTGGGTGTTGTCTTCCGATCTAAATTCAAATTGAAAAGGTAAAAGAAGAGAATGTGTTTCAAGATGTTGCGAGATTTGGGTGGATATGATTTTATCAAATACTTTTGCTAGATGACACAGATTTGCGATAGGTCGGGTATCTGAGACTGATTGTGGATCATTGCATTTGTTTATTGGAATAATAAAGGAATAATAAATTCCAGAGATCTGAATAAGTATTTGAGCTTGATATATACATAAACAATGTTAATTATTAATTAATATATTATTGAAAAGACTTTCCGCGCAATTCTGGTAGGACAATATGAGTGCGCGCCAGATTCAAATTTGAATTTCCCGCCTTACGCGCGGCGCAGGTGAGAGTATAGTTCGCGCGCTGCCGCTAGGCGGCGCGACCCCCTCTCCTCACGACTCCCACAGTCAGTCCGGCCGGCCGCGGAGATATAAGCGCGCACGGCCGGGGCCTCGACGGCTTTTTTTCTCCCGAATATCGCGAACGCGGATGGTCATAGCATTGCGCTACGTTTAGAGAGCAGCGCTTTTGCCCTCCCCAACCAATCGAACGCCCACCGCTCCGCTCAAGCCCGGAGGTTTGCGGAAGAAACCGAGGATCACTTCGGTAGAAGTGGTCGTTCCGGCTCCGAGCGCCAGGGAAGACGCTCTGGACCTAACGGTCCAATGCTAGGGCGCCTTTTCGGCCCCAGGCATTTTTTAGTGGGTTGGTCCTTCAGGGGACTAACCCCGAGAAATTCCCCAAACAAAAAGACTCTTCGAAGCTCCCTCCCTTACAACTGTGTGGTGTGGCCTTCACTAAATTGGGCGGGCTTTCTCTCGTCCAGACTCGCACTAGAGTCGACGTGGAGGGGTCCGAGCAGTGTCCGCCCTCCACGCAACGTAGAAGCCTCACCGAGTGGAGAACGGTCCCAGCGACCGGCAACGAGAGATACAGCCTCTGCGGGTATTTACTGCTCTGCCTACTCAGCTGGAAGCAGTTCGCAGCGAGCATAAACTGCTCGCCTCCTGCTACGATTGGCGTAGAGCCTTTTGCTCCGCCAGTCTCCATCATCCGAGCGCTTCCAGCGCTCTAAGGCAGCCGTACGTTGCGAGCGATAACTGCTCGCCTCCTGCTACGATTGGCGTAGAGCCTTGCTCCGCCCGTCTCCTCTCACACGAGCGTTTCCAGCGCTCTAAGGGAGCCGTACGCTGCGAGCAATAACTGCTCACCTCCTGCTACGATTGGCGTAGAGCCTTTGCTTCGCCAGTCGTCTCTAATTCGGGCGCTTCTAGCGCTCTAAGCGAGCCGTACGTTACGAGCGATAACTGCTCGCCTCCTGCTACGATTGGCGTAGAGCCTTTTGCTTCGCCAGTCTCCTTCACCCGAGCGCTTCCAGCGCTCTAAGGAAGCAGTTCGCAGCGAGCGTAAACTGCTCGCCTTCTGCTTCGATTGGCGTCGAGATTTTGCTCCGCCAATCACCACACGCACGCACACGTTGCCTGGGAGCTCCCTCCGCGCTCCAAGGGAGCCTTGCAAACAAGCGACCTAACTGCACTCCTGCTCCAATCTGAGCAGAACCCTGCGCTCTCGAGCGCCCCTCCAGCGCTCAGACCGCCCTTTGGTGCAGACAGCTCACGGCTGGCTTTTGCCTTCCTCCGTGCGCCGTTCGCTCTCAGTCCGAGACAACACGCCTGCATCAAGCTGATAGAACAGTTAAATATTTTAAGTAAAAAAGGCAATAGTGGCAGCAGTAGACTTTCAAAATGTTCCAAGGTAGACCGTCTGGGCTCTGTCCTTTAGGTTATTTCGGATAGTGCACTGTCATCGGTATCTTGGATGGGTGTAACTATTGCATCGAGAGAGCTTAAAGGACAAGGAGGGTGTGCGCATGCAACAGTACTGTAGAACGAGTTCGACTCATTCATAGTAAAGCTGTTGCAATTCAAATTATTTTTATTAAGTTAGTGCCTCCTTCCTCAATATACGCGAGATGCAAGCACTATCACTTGTCGGGGCTAATTGGTTTCTCAGATGCAGCTGCCTTGAAGACAGCATAAGTTCTTTTAATTCGCGACGCTTGGTGCGATACTGCGTAAGTAATTCAGCAGAATAGAGAGGTCGCGCATGCTTGTATAGTACATCTCTCTCTTTAGAGAGCTTTTTTATATCCGCTGTTATCCATGGCTCTAAGCATCTCAACATAGTACGAGTAACATACGGAGCATGACGATCAAGGCTATGCTGAAGTACCTCACTAAAATAACTAACAATGCTAGACGGATCAGGACAAATATGATTTAGAGTAGGATTACATAATAGCGCACTAACAATATCTTCAGAAATCTTTTTTTTATCACAGTTGCTAAAATTACGGTATATTATAGTTTTATTGCTAATCTTATTCGTTACAGACTTATAGACTAAATTAATCGCTAAATGCCCTGCCGCAATCGGAGAGTCGGTTTTACTGAATGAAACGAGCTTAGATGAACTATCCACAATTGCGAGAACAATAGACGTGGCAACATTATTACTAAAGTTAGTGACTCCATACGGGACTAAATATAGGGAGCGTTCATTAATAGCGTCTAAAAGATGTCGAGAATGGAAAGTATTCTTAAACACATTAACTTTAAAATCTCCTGAAATGATAATATTTTTATATCGATATATGATTGAGCTAATTCATCATGGCCTTCCTTATGTCTATATACGACTACGGGCAGTAATTTCGAAGCGCCGGGTGCAGACGAAGAAGCTATTTCCAATACTAGGAACTCGGTCTCAGTGATATCTGAAATTTTTGACATAAATACGACTTGAGAAGTAAGGGACCTATGAATGTAGCAAGCTACTACGCCTGCTTGCATGTATCGAGTCTTATTTTCGTTTTTCAGGCCGCGATCATTTCTTACTAGATTGTAGTCATCGATTTGTACATGAGACGTGGGAAAGTCCGGATCGAGCCACGTTTCCGAGATAGAGATTATAAGAGGCTTAACATCTTCAATATATTTCATAGCGAAATCGCGCTTTCGCCTTAGTGAATTTATATTCATATGAAAAACTATGAGGTGATCAGTCCTGGACGTTGAAGAGGTTGACGACGAATCAACTTGCCGTCAGAATAACTTATTCAAGTCTAACTCGGACGAAATTGATATAACTTCAGAATCGGTCTTTCTGCGGATGAAGATCTACTCGTTTCTAACCTTTTCATAATGACGAGCCTTTGCACACGCTCTAACTAATCTTAGCAATGCTTGCTCTTCTTTGGCGAGAAATTCATTAAAAAAGACTTTCTTTTCCGCAAGATCAGGCAGATCAGGGAACATGGTTACGACAGTGATATTCCTCTCATGAATCTTAAGCCTCATGATCTCATTACACACTTGCACTGATTTAAATCGCAGTATGAGCGAGAACGACGTACGAACAGCGGTGCCGTCATTAGAAGTGCTAGGGCTCTCATTCTCTTTAGCACTATTAAGCTTCCTAATACTGATTACATCACCTAGAAATCTAGTGGCTCCAATGAAATTGAAAATACGGGATAGAGAGCGAGAGTGAGAGAGAACGAGAGCGGGAGCGAAAGAGAGCGATCCATTTAAAATCGTTGATTATTGTATCATTTATTTGAATATATTTATATTCTTCATTAATATATTAGTATAATGTAAATCATTAATTGTATTACTATGATGTCATAAATAGGTGCATTAATTTTCAAATTTGGCTTTAAAAATTAATTGAATGAATGAATAAATTCATTTTGAGGAAGCCACGTGCCAATGTATTGGCAGCGGTTTTCTAAATTCACTTACTATTTATACACTCCTATTTTAATTATTTATCCTTTTTACTTGACAAAACTTTTATCAAAATACATAAAATAATGTATATTTCACTGTAAAATATCATGTGTTTATATTCTAAAATATTCACTCCTTTTGTTTTAATTATTTATGCTTTCCATTTTACAAAACTTTTATGAAAATATCCAAAATAACGTACATTTCACTGACATAAGAACCCACACATGTATTTCACTGGGAAGCACCATGTTTTTATATTACAAAAAACGAGTTATTTCACAAATGCTAAATTTTGGTTGGTAACGGCGCTTATGGTAGAGTGTAAATCATAATTTTGTATCTTGAGTCTAATGGCCAATTGTCTACCAGGAAAGGTTTAAATAAATGGAAACCATTTATTTTTAACCGACGTTTCGGACAATTTTTCGTGTCCCTCTTCAGGTGCTCTATATTTAACAAAAACCATTTACATAATAAATATGTACAGTATGTTGAACTTACAAATTTTACACAACAAAACGTAGTTTTTACAATTCCAATTCAAAATAATTACATATTTATTAAACACTAATCACTTAAAAATTAATAAATCACAATTCGCAACTCTAAACAAATTATGTATAACAAAGTACACTTACATTACGTCAAGATATAATAATAACGGGAGACTGTCCGTTTCGTCAATGCTTAAATTTTCGGCAAACGGTCTATATATAGTAATCTACTGCAATTGTGTGTGTATATTTTGTGTGTATAAAAGTATATAAAACGATGTGAGATAAGTGGGGATAGCGTTGAACGATTCGGAGCCGAGGCGAGGTATCAGGGGAGCACGTCATAGAGTAAGTCATCCTAATGACACGGTACTCAAAACATACACGAATATTATGGTGGATATTGTATTCTCATCCAACGTGCTCTCCTAATGTACCCGTTCGGCTTTACAAAGTTTTAATACATAGTAAGAGTTATATTAAGCTAAATTTCGCAGTTATTAATTAATATATTATATTCTTTCACTAGTTTATTGATTTCAAATTGTTTGTTTATATAATCTTTTTGTTGATGAATGAAGAATGCTTCTGAAAAAAGTCTTTTTCCGTTATTAATTTCTGTATCTAAGATTTTAATATTCTCAAAATCTATTGTATGATTGTTATTTTCAGTGTGCGCAAATAAGGAAGATTTATCATCTTTATCAAGATATTTTTTTCTATGCTCTTTTATTCGTACATTTAATCGTCCACCTGTTTGTCCCACATACGTTGCTTCGCAATTTTTACAATTGATTTTATACACCGCATTGTTTTTATTGTATTTTTCTTCTTTATCTTTTCCTAATACTATTACGTTATTTAGTTTATTTATGGTACTAAACACAACATTAATATTAAGTTTTTAAAAAAAATTTTTCATAAAACATTCTAACTCATTAACAAACGGTAAACATATAATGCCATCGTAGGTTTTTTGTTGTTTGGAGCTGTTATCTGAACTTTGTAGCATTTTTAAGCGTTTCTTTATGTGAAAATCAACAAAATGATGCGGATAATTATTGTTTTTTAAAACATATTTGATAAATTCTGTATTTTCTTTATGAAATCTATTGTGCGATAATTTTATTGCTCTATCAAGGAGACAGTATATGATAGCAATTTTATTACTTGTCGGGTGATGCGAATTAAAATTGAGATATCTTCCTGAAAAGGTAGGTTTTCGATACCAATTAGCTATTATATTACTTTCATCGTTTATTATAATTTTTATGTCCAAAAAACCGATACTATTATTTTCAGAAAGTTCAACAGTGAATTGTAAGTTTGTGTCATAAGAGTTGAAAATTTGTAACGTATCGCGTACATTATTTTTCGGTATACAAAGAACAATATCTTATGACACAAACTTACAATTCACTGTTGAACATTCTGAAAATAATAGTATCAGTTTTTTGGACATAAAAATTATAATAAATGATGAAAGTAATATAATAACTAATTGGTATCGAAAACCTACGTTTTCAGGAAGATATCTCAATTTTAATTCGCATCACCCGACAAGTAACAAAATAGCTGTCATATACTGTCTCCTTGATAGAGCAATAAAATTATCGCACAATAGATTTCATAAAGAAAATACATAATTTTTCAAATATGTTTTAAAAAACAATAATTATCCACATAATTACTTCATTTTCAAATAAAGAAACGCTTAAAAATGCTACAAAGTTCAGATAACAGCTCCAAACAACAAAAAACCTACGACGGGATTATATGTTTACCGTTTGTTAATGAGTTAGAATGTTTTACGAATAATTTTTTTAAAAAATTTAATATTAATGTTGTGTTTAGTACCATAAATAAACTAAATAATGTAATAGTATTAGGAAAAGATAAAGAAGAAAAATACAATAAAAACAATGTGGTGTATAAAATCAATTGTAAAAATTGCGGAGCAACATATGTGGGACAAACAGGTAGACGATTAAATGTACGAATAAAAGAGCATAGAAAAAAATATCTTGATAAAGATGATAAATCTTCCTTATTTGCGCACACTGAAAACAACCATCATACAATAGATTTTGACAATATTAAAATCTTAGATACAGAAATTAATAACGAAAAAGACTTTTTTCAGAAGCATTCTTCATTCATCAACAAAAAGATTATATAAACAAACAATTTGAAATCAATAAACTAGTGAAAGAATATAATATATTAATTAATAACTGCGAAATTTAGCTTAATATAACTCTTACTATGTATTAAAACTTTGTAAAGCCGAACGGGTATATTAGGAGAGCACGTTGGATGAAAATACAATATCCACCACAATATTCGTGTATGTTTTGAGTTCCGTGTCATTAGGATGACTTACACTATGACGTGCTCCCCTGATACCTCGCCTCGGCTCCGAATCGTTCAACGCTATCCCCCACTTGTCTCGCATCGTTTTATATACTTTTATACACACATAATATACACACACAATTACAGTAGATTAGTATATATAAACCGTTTGCCGAAAATTTAAGCATTGACGAAACGGACAGTCTCCCGTTATTATTACATCTTGACGTAATGTAAGTGTACTTTGTTATACATAATTTGTTTAGAGTTGCGAATTGTGATTTATTAATTTTTAAGTGATTAGTTTTTTGTTACGTCCGTAACGTATCCTATAAATTACATTTGACATGCATATTTCTCATCAGTAATTTTCTGACCCATAAACTGATGTAATTGTAAATCTGAAAACGCAGCATTTCGACTACGAAACAGCGTGACGTTATTAAATTCCAATATTCTTTTTTCTTGACCCACAAAACGATGCGAGTGCGAATTTTAACAGTACAGCAATATTCGGCTACGCAATAGCCAGCGTGACGTAGCGAGCCACTGACCCTGTGAAACCAACCGCTCATCGCATCTTTGTTTAGAATCAGCACTTTTAAATGTGAAATCGAAAGGATGATATTTAAATGTTTACTATATTTGTTTAAAAAGAGGATTTTTACTGAGCGTCAAAATCATCTTTAACCCAAATTAACCGCTTAATAAATACGGTGACTCTCAACACACAAATTAGTAATCGTGCAAAAGTCGCGAGCTCCGTACCACTCCAGCCGACAAGAGGAGATGCGAATACTTTATATGGGTCAAATACCCTACATTCAATTACGAAGAAAATTTCTTATATCAATAATTTCAATAATCTATCGGTATTATATATTGTTTAACAAAGTTAATAAGTTGTAAATCGCATAGTCTTATTTATAAACCTTATATCTTTCAATAAGTAGTGCATCTAACTAATCAGCTGTTTATTATTTACGAGAGCCTACGCCCAGAATAAAGGTAATATAAATCAAATATCAATTGGAAATATAATATATACATATATATCATTCAAATATAATTTGAAGATAAACCATACAAATTTCAATAGACATATAAGAGTAGATTCCTCGACACTCAAGACTTAACAGTGGTTCCGGTACCGATCGAACAATCGTTCACTAGACTATTTCAAATTAAAGAATAAAAATAACTTTTCTCCGGAACTTAACAGTGGTTCCGGTACCGATCGAAAATCAGTTCACTAGGCTATTTATAATAAAAGAAATAAAATAACTATTTTTCGGAACGTCACATTGGTTCCGGTACACAGTCGAACGAAAGTTCGTTAGATCAGCTAAATTAAACTTTAAATGTTTTAAAGTAGATAAAATAAGCTCTTGAAAGACGAGGAAAATATTCTTATATAAATACAACTAACATAGAATAAGTCCGAGCTTCTTGCTTTGCAGTAAGAAGTTGGGGAGATCATTGTAGCATGAATCGCCCAAAATTTCGGAAGATAAGCAAGTACGGCTCGTCGAGTTATTAACAAGTATTCAACAAATGATAAATACGGAAATAAGAAAAATTTCTGCAAAACAAATGACATTTTTCAAAAATATATTACGCAAAATACAAATACAGTCTAACACAGATTAGAAAACTGAAAAATAAAAATACAAACGAAAAAAGTTACGACACTACAAGGAGTAATAAAACAAAGAAGTAAGAAAAATTTTTAACAACAAATTATATAACAAATTATAGCTGAAATAGCAAGTGAAAAGATAAATTTACAGAGTGAAATCAAGATATATTACGCGAAAATAGCAGTCTAATACAAGTAAGAAATTGAAAAAAATCAATAATAAAAAGATATAAAAGTAAAACCAAAAGAAAATACTACAATAGATAAAACAAAATATCATAATGACAAATTATAATTACAAAAAAATTAAGAACAACGATCACATAAATCGAAAATACAGCACACGAAAAATAAACATAGAATAATGATCAACGCAGCTCAAGAAAACGAATAATAATATTAAACAAATTGATCAATTAAATAAAAATTGCATAAATAAACATTACAGTTTAAACAATAAAAGATAAAACACTAAAAACTAAGCAAAGGAAAAAATTTATAAAAGTGACAAATATAAATAAATTATATTGTGAAATAAACAATTACAAAATATATACAGAAAAATAGTGGAATTAATAATAAAAACATATTTTAAAAGATATATTAAGTATAGTATAAACAAAGAAGTAATATGTCATGTCAAATCAGAAAGGTATAGAAAATAAGGGAAACGAAGGGATTATAACCAGACGGACTACCCAAAGAAATCCAGAACTTAAAAAGCAAGTAGATGATATAAATAAACAAACGAACATTTTTGAAAGAAAACCAAAAGTACCAAGATCACCTCCAAATACACAATTAAATAGAACTTCATCGGATATCTACATTAACTCAAAAACACAGGAAAATGAGGAAATACTTTCAATTCCATCAACTTCAAAAATAGACCATAACGAACTAGATGCACAACATTCAGCCAAAAAAAAGAATATTAAAAACCCCACACAAAAACAAGATATATCAAATAAAAATATAAATAATCTTTTTATTCCGGAAATAAAACGGGATATATTATCACCAACAAATTTTCATACTCCAAACACACCAAGTCAGAGCCCAGCATTTTTTGAAGAATCAATATATGTAGAAAACGGTAGGCAACACGACTACACGGATATAGAAGGATTTTTTAATGAACAAAGTTTCATTTTGGCTAGAGATAATACAAGTAATAACGAACAGCCAGAAATTCAAATAAACGAAGATTTAATAAATCTAGAACCAGAAATGGCAAATCAAGCATTAAAATTACCACTTAAAGAAGTTGCAAAGTTAGTACCGGATTTTGACAGGAAAAATATCCAACTAGAGGAATATATAGAAAAATTAAAACAAGCAAAAAGAATAATATCGAATAATGATGAATCGAACCTAGTACAGATCCTCAAAATAAAGCTCAAAGGAGAAAGGACCCCGCACAAAATGTATGAAAAAAAATCATTCTGTCAAACTGGATGAAACTTGGGTAAAGGATAGACCCCAAGTTTCACCCAATTTGACCGGATGATTTTTTTCCATACATTTTGTGCGGGGTCCTTTATAAAGCATTAGCAAATGTAGAAATTGAAAGTATTGAAACTTTTATTAAAACAATACGGAAAATATATCCATTAACGGATAATATACATTCATTATACGGAAACCTAACACAACAAATTCTAAAATCAGATGAAGATGTACTATGTTTTGCAAACAAATTACGAGTGTTGGGTACACAAATAATAGAATTAAAAAAATTAGAACCTAATGTAACAGGAGAAATTCTAACAGAATATAAAACTAGATTAAAAACCGACATACTCAGTAGTTTTAAAAAAGGATTAAAAAAAGAAATTAGAATCGAACTCGGAGAACACCAAGACATTGATAACGCAGTATAAAAAGCAATTGAAATAGAATCAAACTTAAAAAAGCAAAATAGCTTAAGAAATGATACTACAAACATATCGTTTAATTTCGAAACTCCAATTCCAAACACAATTAAACAAGTTTTTTGCCAATTATGCAAGAAAATAAATCACGAAGCATTATTTTGCATGAAAGCTTCATGTGTTTATTGCAAAAGTAAGGAGCATGTATCATATCATTGCAGAACAGCTAAGCACGCAATAAAATTAATTTGCAAATTGTGTAGTACGGAAGGCCACTCAATAGATGCGTGTAAGTTAAATAAGATCCAGAGTAATCATTGTCAATACTGCCAAAATATGGGGCACGAGGTTACGCAATGTCCTACTACTACAGAATACGAGCTGTGTTGGAGATGTAAGGAAAGAGGACACGATCCGCTTACGTGCAATAATTCGGTAAGAATTACGGAAGTATGCGACGCCTGTGGCAGCGCGTCACACACAGCTAAAAATTGCCCGTCAGCATTGTGTAAGAGGTGCAACAATCTCGGGCATTTAATGAAATACTGCACGATAAACAAAGGAACGATATGGTGTGCGATATGTGCAGATGAAGGTCACGAAACCGCGGATTGCGAGAACGTAAAGTTTTAATTATGCAAAATAGACAACAAAACTCTCAGAATAAAGAAGTTTGTCAATTTTGCGAGATGCCGGGGCATTCAGCAAAAACTTATAGGAAAATAAGCAATAACCAACAATGTACATTCCCAAGTAACAATTACAATGCCTTAAATAAATCCTATGAAAATCGAGATAAAAATAGGAATGGATTTCTCCGAACAAATAACCAGAACAGCAATCATTTTTCAAGGAATTCAAACAGTAATTATCGGGGGAACTTTAATACACAAAGTATAAAATGCGAATATTGTAATTTCACCGGGCATACATTGGGAGATTGTAGAAAATTAAAAAATCTGACGGCACAAATTAAATGCTCTTTTTGCAATAAAAATGGATATCAAATAAACAATTGCCATGAAATCAAGATGCTACAAAATAAATTAGATAAATTTTGTAAAATTTGTAAAAACACGAATCACACATCTGAGGAATGTGCGTCACGATCAGTACTTAATCAACAAACTTCGGAAAACTAACAAATTCTTCTGAAAATGAGTGGACTAGAAGGATTAACAAAAAACCACTCAAAGATAGCGCAGATATTAAAGTAGGTACATTTAATAGTGATGGTATCACCAACGGAGGGAAAGACACGGACATCGATTTATTGATTACAAAGAATTTAAAGAATATTACGGAAAACATGGAGAAAAATAAGGCAATAAATAGATCAGAAATTATAAATAATAACGAAATAAATTTAAGTGATTTTGAAATAAATAGTATTAAAAATGAAAAAACACAAGAAAGAATAGCAGCAACCAAAATTGCAATGTATTTTCTGAAATTAGAAAACTCACTGCAGTATATCGAAATAGAAAACCACTACACAAATAAAAAATGTAATTTACTTGTAGATAGTGGGGCTAAGTTAAATATTATCAAGGGAAATCAGATACCTTCTAATATAATTTTAGAAAATAGGAAAATTCATTTATCTGGTATTACAGATGAAACAATTGAAACATTAGGAGTAATTAAAATGAATATAAATGGACTGAATATTGATTTCCATGTAGCACCACCAAATTTTTGTTTACCTTACGACGGGATTTTAGGAATCAAAATTCTTACTGAACAAAAATTAAGACTAGACGAGGGCTATTTACAAATAAATCATAGTAAGATCAAACTGAAAGCAGCCCATAAATTAAATCATAATCTTAATACAGTATCTGAAAAGTCACAAAAAACGGATAAAGAATTAAAATCAAGAATAACAATAGAACAGAAGGAAGTTTTAAAGAAAATGTTAGAAAATACGGACGAAAAACAAAGCTTAATACCCATAATTCATGAAAATTGCGAACAAGTAATACAAATAAACTAAAAAACTGAAAATTTTCAAATTGAGGATGAAATGGAGAAATCATCTTGTTTAATATCTTATGAACCTGAGTTAATCAATAAAAATGAAGTAAATATAAATTCAGAAATAACATTATATGATGACGTTATGAAAATTTTAAATACGATTCCAATATTAAATGCAGAAGGAAATGATTTACAAAAAAAAATGTTAAATGAAATTCTACCAGAAAATATAAATCATTTACATTATGAGGAAATTTTAGAAAATGACGAAAATAATATTAAGTCATTAATAAATAATATTAATATTGCTTTTGAAAATAATGACCAAGCAATCGATTTTGAGGAAATCGAATCAACAGATTATAAACAATTTTTGACAATAATGAATAAAAAGATTGAAGTAGATTTAGAAGATTATAATAAACTCTATGGAAATGAAAAAGAATATAGCTTTATATCTCATGAAATAGACAATTTACCTGAAGGTTTTCAGATAACAGAAGACTTTAACATAGATAAAAATGAAATTTTAAATTTGGGATCAATAAATTTTATAGGAAAAAATGAGTCTGTACAAGATTTTAAAGAATATAATAGAGAAGAAAGATTATTAGAAAAAATATGTTACGAAAACTTGCCTGGAAATAGTAAAACAATGATTAAGGATCTAGTATTAAAAAATAAGGATATATTTTGGCTAGAGGGAGACAGTTTAGGATCATGTAATGTAGAACAACATGAAATAAATTTAACAGATGATAAACCTGTACACATAAAGCAATTTCCTTTACCTCATAAATTAAAAGAAATCGCGATAGAGGAAACTCAAAAATTAATAACAAATGACCTAGTTCGAAACTCAAAAAGTGCTTTTAACGCTCCAGCATGGATTGTAGCAAAAAAACAGTTAGCAGACGGAAAAAAACGATGGCGTTTAGTAATAGATTACAGAAAACTAAACGAAAAGACAATTCCAGATCCATATTTACTCCCAAAAATTACAGAAATATTCGATCAATTGGGGAAAACTAAGTTTTATCACGTTATAGATTTAAAGTCGGGATTTCACCAAATTCCTATGAAACCAAGTGATATACATAAAACTGCATTTAGCATCAACCCATTGGGACGTTTTGAATTTCGAGTATTACCTTTCGGATTAAGAAACTCACCGCGTACATTTCAAAGAGTTTTAAATACAGTCTTAGGCGATTTAATCGGTAAGATATGCTTCTTATTCATCGACGATATAATTATTTTTGGCGAAACTATGACAGAAGCCAAAGAAAGATTCAATACAGTTGCACAAAAATTACGAGAAGCGAATTTAACATTAGAAACAGAAAAATGTGAATTTTTTAAAAAAGAAGTATGTTATTTAGGTCACATTATTAGTGAACACGGAATAAAACCTGATCCAAAGAAAATAGAAGCAGTAAAGAAATTTCCTACACCGAAAAATCTTAAAAATATTAGAGAGTTTCTAGGTTACTATAGAAGATTTATAAAAAATTACGCAAAAGTAACAAACCCCTTAAATATATTGCTAGAGAAAGACGTGAAGTTTCATTGGGAAAAAGACCAACAAGAAGCCTTTGAGGAAATTAAAGAATTATTATGCACAGCACCAATCTTAGAATATCCACGTTTTGATGAACCATTCATTATTACAACAGATGCTTCGAATTCTGCTTTAGGTGCAGTTTTGTCGCAAGGAAAAATTGGCAAAGACCCAGCGATAGCTTACGCATCACGAAGTCTGCATAAAGCGGAAACTAAATATCACACCTATGAAAAGGAAGCATTGGCAATAATGTTTGCCATAAAAACGTTTAAAAATTACATATATGGAAACAAATTCACAATAGTTACTGATCACAAACCGCTGTTATGGTTAAGATCAGCTGATAATAATACAAGAGTCCAAAAATGGAGACTAAAACTATCAGATTATGAATGATATCGTATACAAACCAGGAAAACAGAACGCAAATGCAGATGCTCTATCTAGGAATCCAGTAGAGATATTTGTTATTACCAGAGCACAAAATAAGAAAATATTAAATAAACATTACGAACAACCTAGAATTCTTAGTAACGATGACAAAATCGAAGTAATGAATGAAGATAGACAGAAAATTAAAGGAAAAAAGGGCAGACCTAGGAAAAATGACAAAAAAAAGACTACAGGTAGAAAAGAAGAGAAAATTTAGGAAAACGAAGAAAATATACCGGAAATTAATAATATCATTTATTCTAAAAATTCTATACAATTTAGAAACGATAATATTGTTCATTTAATGAATTTAAAAGGAAAATCATGAGATAAAAATACTGAATTATTAATCAAAAGTAAAAACATAAAACCAAAACTATCACTTACAAAAGATAGTATAGATATAATAAATATAGAGAATAAAAAACTATTTATGTTATACATAGATACGTCCGTATCATGTAAATTAATAAAAGAAAATTTAGCGAAATTATTTAATCAATTAAAAGAATTATTAATTACTAAGAATATATGTATTTATAGTATTTCTAGGGATATAGAAATTTTAAATATAAATTGGTTAGAAATAGAGGAAATATTAAAAGAAATATTTAGCAATACAAATATAAAGGTAATAATATGTTTAAATAATATTGAATATGTAAAAATTGAAGACAGGGATAAAATTTTTAACATGTATCACTCCTCTATGATAGGAGGACATTCAGGTGTAAATAGAACATACAATAGACTTAAGGAAAAATATTTTTGGGAAAACTTAAAATCAGACATCCAAAACAGAATAAAAAAATGCGAAGATTGTCAACGAAATAAATTAGAGCGCAAAAAGACTAAACAACCAATGATTATCACAGATACACCGGGGAAAACATTCGATAAAATCGCAATGGATATTGTAGGACCATTTAACATTACTAAAAATAATAATAAATATATTTTATCTATACAAGATCAATTATCAAAATTTGTAATTTTAGTATGTTTAAAAGATCAAACAGCAGAATCGGTTTCAGATGCTTTTATGAAAAGATTTATATGTATATTTGGATGTCCAAAAATAGTACTAACCGATAGAGGGGCAAATTTCACGAGTAGAATAATGAAACAGATAGCTAAAAGGTTTAAATTTGATAAAATTGAAACTACAGCTTTCTCACCGCAATCTAATGGTTCATTAGAAAGAGCACACCACCCGTTGTGTGAATATTTAAAAAATTTTTCTACAAAGAAATTTGAATGGGATGAACTATTGGATTTTGCACAATTTCATTATAATACTAGTGTACATACTAGCCATCAATTCACACCATATGAACTAGTTTTTGCCTGTCCTGCTAGAATTCCGTCTAGCGAATCAGTAAAAAAATCAGAATTATTACCGACCTATAAGGGATATTTAGAAAAACTGATTAATAATATGAGAGAAATTGCCTTAATAGCAAAACAAAGATTAATAATGTCAAAAGAAAAATCAAAAATATATTATGACAGATTTATTAACCCAAGAGAATTTAAAATGGGAGATAAAGTATGGTTGATCAAAGAACCTAAAGCAGGGAAACTTGAAAAAGATCATTATAATGGCCCTTTTGACATTATTAAAGTAAATGAAAATAATAATGTTGTCATAGACTATAAAGGAAAGGCAAAAACAGTCCATACAAATAAATTAAGCCTTGTTAATAATAAAAAATAATAACATAACATTTTTGTTTTAGGATATGGACAACATACTCAATATTAACATCGATCATAATCTCTTCTTATTTTTCCAAATTTAATACAGCAATAGAGAATTATAATTGCAGCTGAACTTTTCCATTTGAAGCAAAACCATCCTATTTCTTGGTGAACTAACCCTAAGGTGATCCAGATTTTACCAAATATACAATTTAAAATTATAACCACTTATCCGTTTGTCTACAATTGTTCGTATCAACTTGTCAATATTTTGTGAAAAGCAACTATATTTCCTAAGAAAGTTAATAATTTTATAAAAATGCGATCGGAATAATATAAGTTTGAATAATGAAATTCTAAGAAATTTTTTTACGAAGAAAGTAAAAAGATTCATGCATGAAAGATTTTAAAAGTAATGCTACGACTAACAATAACATCGTTGACAATTAAAAAAAAATATATATATATATTGTTCTTTTCTTTTTTTAACAACAACAAAAAAAAATATTGCGATTACATATTAAAATACCTCAGTGAAACAAGTAAAAATTTTATTTGTAAAAATAATGTGTTATTAAATAATAAACAAATTATTTAACAGAAATTTTAGTCACAAAGTAGAAAAATTTCAGAGGGATCAATTTAATAACTTATGATTTGATAAGAAAATATAGAACTAATCCAAAAGGAAAAGATATAAAAACATTTCCAAACCTTTTCACATAAGATAAAAAAAAAATAATTTGACTATAATTTTATGCAAAATTAAACTGTATTTGCCTAAAAAACAAAACAATTGTTCGCACTCATAAAATTTTTTAAAGAGTTTAAGAACAGGAAAAATTGTCTAGTTAGCTATGTTCACATTGCTAAGATTAAATAGAATATATGTATTGGAAGTGATCATTTCAGACATATCTTAACATGATCGTCCTATAAAATACACTATTCTGCATCGAATTGAGTATGTAAAATATTTTTCTACTCTAACAGATCGCGTATTCTTTAAAGCAAACACGTGAATGCTACCTATGCCAGAAAAAGATTAAGTTCTAAAATGAACTTTTGATATGTCTGAAAATTTTCAAACGAAGGTAAAATACAATGATGCATAAAAGCTATAACAAGTCAAAATTTATCAAAATCATTTCGAGTTATTTCCATTCCTTTTTTACGAAAAAAAAACCCACACAAACTGTATTTTTCTTTTGGAAATAATTATAATATGATTGTTAAAATAAGTCTGTTATAATAATATCAAAATCCCTTTAATATTATTCTACTTAAAGAAAGAAAAAAATATATCTTTTGCCAAATATCTCAGCAGGGAGGGAAGTAAATGATCACTTGAATCATTCCCTATATAATTCTCCTCATCTTTTAATTACTACAAAATTATTTAATATACACGTTATTTCTAAATTTTGTTAATCAATGACTTTATTTTATGTAAAAACAGCAAAACAAAAATTATTACTAATTACCGATAACAAAATAATTAAATTATCGAAATGCTATGTAAAATTAAGATATACATGTTTATATGAATTCTTCGAAATTTGAATGCTAGAAAAGTCGGTATTCAACGTGAGATACAAAGTCAAACGGTAGGTTAAGTGTAGACTAGTTTTAGGAAGGAAAATAATTTATTTTATAGAAACATATAGACGATACGAAATTTTATTTAAAATTATTAAATATTTATTATTATTTTTATTTGAATCTTAATTATTGTTTTTATTATGAATCTTTTGTAACGAAAAAATCAGCGTCAGTCATTTTCTCGAATGTAGAAACTGTGTATATTCGCATTTTGTGCACATAACACCGCAATGAAGCGAGTAATCGAAAAGTATACGTGCAGCAGTTTCTGTGAATTCAGCACTTCCAAATGCCGTAATTCGAACTACTTACGGCCTGCGCCTACGTAATTTCTGTCATAAAAAAACGAGACACACAATATAATTAACAAACGTCAATTAATTTTTGTAAACGGAAATCTCTGATGCTTAATAATACACTTGTTGAATTTCTACGACATTCAACAGTCTAAGGGGCGAGGTGTTACGTCCTGAGACGCATTACGGAATTTAGAATACTATTTAAAATTTAATGTTATGAGATATTTCCTGACACACATCGACGAGAACCCAATTTTATACGACGCAGCATTTCGTTCAGGTGACATCCTGACGTAACGAGTCACCGGCCTCAAGAAAAACAACGTATTATATTTTCTTCAAAAGCAGCATTTTTTCAATACTATACTACCGAAATTTATACCGAAATTTTTGCATTTTATTTATAATTTATTGTAAAAAATTCATACGATAGCACAACTATTATATTAAATAGAAACAGAATCCAAAAATTACGATTATTACAAATTTTTATATTATACAAGTTATTATGTTTAAGCGTTAATTTAAGATTAATTATTATTTTAGTATTTCTCATAAATCAAATTCTAAATTCACTGATACAATTTTATTAAGTATATTCTGGTGTTATGAAGGAAATTAGTGAATTTATTATTCGAAATCTTACTATCATTTTATTATTATTGAAAATTCTGTAACAGAAAATCACTGATGTTTAAAATATTTTAATATCTGTTGAATCTCTACGATATTCAACAGCCTAAGGGGGGAGGTGTTACGTCCGTAATGTATCCCTATAAATTACATTTGATATTTATATTCTCATCAGTAATTTCTTGATCAACAAAATTATGTGATTGCAAATTTATTGACACCCACGTATCAACCAGCACATCGAAAAAAATGCAACGCAGGAAACTGTTGACACTCTTATACAAAATGAATTATGAATTTCACAAAAAAAAAAAAAAAAAGAAAAAAAAAAGGGGGGGAGAAGTTTTACGGAAGACATTGTTGTATTTATAATTGTAATCTAATAAGTTTAACGTTTGTATTTATAATTGTAATCAAATAAGTTAAAGTTTGTATTATTGTAAGGGAAAATTACTGATGGCTAACTATTATTATACTTGTTGAATCACTACGATATTCAACAGTCTAAGGGGGAAGGTGTTACGTCCGTAACGTATCCTATAAATTACATTTGACATGCATATTTCTCATCAGTAATTTTCTGACCCACAAACTGATGTAATTGTAAATCTGAAAACGCAGCATTTCGGCTACGAAACAGCGTGACGTTATTAAATTCCAATATTCTTTTTTCTAGACCCACAAAACGATGCGAGTGCGAATTTTAACAGTACAGCAATATTCGGCTACGCAACAGCCAGCGTGACGTAGCGAGCCACTGACCCTGTGAAATCAACCGCTCATCGCATCTTTGTTTAGAATCAGCACTTTTAAATGTGAAATCGAAAGGATGATATTTAAATGTTTACAAAATTTGTTTAAAAAGAGGATTTTTACTCAGCGTCAAAATCATCTTTAACCCAAATTAACCGCTTAATAAATACGGCGACTCTCAACACACAAATTAGTAATCGTGCAAAAGTGTCGCGAGCTCCGTACCACTCCAGCCGACAAGAGGAGAAGCGAATACTTTATACGGGTCAAATACCCTACATTCAATTACGAAGAGAATTTCTTATATCAATAATTTCAATAATCTATCGGTACTATATATTGTTTAACAAAGTTAATAAGTTGTAAATCGCATAGTCTTATTTATAAACCTTATATCTTTCAATAAATAGTGCATCTAACTAATCAGCTGTTTATTATTTACGAGAGCCTACGCCCAGAATAAAGGTAATATAAATCAAATATTAATTGAAAATATAATATATATATATATGTATCATTCAAATATAATTTGAAGATAAACCAAATTTCAATACACATATAAGAGTAGATTCCTCGACACTCAAGACTTATCAGTTTAATAAATATGTAATTATTTTGAATTGGAATTGTAAAGACTACGTTTTGTTGTGTAAAATTTGTAAGTTCAACATACTGTATATATTTATTATGTAAATGGTTTTTGTTAAATATAGAGCACCTGAAGAGGGACACGAAAAAAGTGTCCAAAACGTCGGTTAAAAATAAATGGTGTCCATTTATTTAAACCTTTCCTGGTAGACAATTGGCCATTAGACTCAAGATACAAAATTATGATTCACACTCTACCATAACCGCCGTTACCAACCAAATTCTATACAACGTTTGGCCGAAAGTAGTTGGGGTACACTTCTGGCAGACAGGGGGCGTGGCCTAATGGCGCCAGTGAAGAGATAAGAGGTGTCGGGTAGATATAATCTTGGGGTACGGTTCTGGCAGATGATAATCTTGGGGTACGGTTCTGGCAGTTGGGGAGGTGGGAGGAGTGGGTGGAGTGGGTGACGATGGGTGGTGGGAGGAGGTGGGTGGTTGTGGGTGGTGAATTTTTAAAAAATTTGAATATTTGCATATTTTTGGATACTGATTTAGAGATGGGGAGAAATTTGCATAAATTTACATATTTTGTCACATTGGTGTTAGGGAAGGATATTTGCATAAATTAAAATAAATAATTTATGATTGTTTATAACAATTAAAAAAATTTTTGAAATTTGAATATTTTTGTTATGATAATCTTGGGGTACGGTTCTGGCAGTTGGGGAGGTGGGAGGAGTGGGTGGGGTGGGTGACGATGGGTGGTGGGAGGAGGTGGGTGGTTGTGGGTGGTGAATTTTTAAAAAATTTGAATATTTGCATATTTTCGCATACTGATTTAGAGATGGGGAGAAATTTGCATAAATTTACATATTTTGTCACATTGGTGTTAGGGAAGGATATTTGCATAAATTTAAATAAATAATTTGATTGTTTATAACAATTAAAAAAATTTTTGAAATTTGAATATTTTTGTTTTGCACAGTGTCAATAAATTTGCATACATAATTATACATTTAAATAAATAATTTATGATTGTTTATAACATTTAAAAAAATTTTTTAATTTGAATATTTTGTTTTGCACAGAGTCAATAAATTGGCATAAATAATTTCCAATTGATTATAATATTTTAATAACTTTTTTTATTAATATTTAGAAGTGGAGAATGTTGTTTTGTAAATTTATAAATAAAAAGAATGAAAATCAGTAAGATGATAAGGATGGATGGATGTTTGGATCGGAGTGTGTGAGAAAAATAACCAGGTATATTTTTTGAAAATTCGGTTTTATTTTTTCAGAGATAAGATACAATATACATTTTTGAAAAATAGATATGTGTACATGTGATAAGATATATCGAAGATACAATAAGTGAGATTATAAGAAATGTCTTACAGATTTAGATTTACAGCATTGATTATGATGATTACATGTTATTTTATTATGTAAAAATTTCTTATTATTAATAATATTGTTGTACATTGATACACTCAACACATCGTTAGCTCTGTAATTATTGGTAAATAGTGTACAAAACATATTAAGAGAATAATCATTGCACATATAAAACAAAAAATCGATACAGTAATGGCCACACACGTCAGAATCGAGACACTGTAGTTGTTGTATGTTCCACTCGTACACGACACAATTTCTTCGGAGTCTATTGATGTGATGTGGAACTGATGGGGGTAATCCGTAGCTGTCGAAGAAAACTTCATGTCCATCTTTGTCGATGTAGATGGCCACCCAATGTGAACCAGGTTTATGGCTTTCGTCGACATTAGCAACAAGGGCACAGGGGCGTGTCAACACAATCGGTATTTTGTTCGCTGGAAATACGCCTAGAGTCTGTGCCGGAATGTGTCGTAGAGCTTGCTGTAGTTGAAGTGAGTTCATTCTTGATGCTTGAGTATAGGTTTTGGTCGTGAGAGATATCCCCACCTTTTTCTCCGCCTGTCTCGTTTGTAGTAGTAGTAGTAGATGAGGGGGTAGGGCTGACCTGTGTTGTCGTCGTCGTCGTTGTGGAATAACTAGTTTTGAGGTTTTTCATTTTAGCACAAAGATTATCGAGGTTCTGTAGTTGTTGGGCGTCGGCTATGTCTCTTGGCATCGGTGTTGGCGAATGAAGCGTTTTCATAAGCCATATTCGTATTTTATATGCGAACCCTAGGGCGCAGGCAAAATATTCTCTTTTTTTGCCATGATAAAAGCAGAAATGTTCATTCACGCGCGGTAGATTTTTGAAGGAAGGACACGAGTATTCTTCCAGATTGATGATTTGTCTTGAAAGAATATTTTCAAGAAAATATTGTTTTTGATAACCACGAACGTAAATGCGAACAGCGTTCCTGGCTACTTCTTTGAGACCATCAATTACATCTTCTAAAGTAGATTCACCATCGAACCACTCGATACCGTGTTGATAGACGGATAAATAACTGTTTGTAGCGAGTATGCCTTTTGGTAAATTACTACTTTTACACGGTGGTTTAATTATCCAATGTGCAAAATAATTACAGTCAACTCCAATGACAGCGATTTCTTTTGGTAGGAAATCACCATTTTTATCGTGAAATGCTTGAATATCTATTATAAAATCGAGTTTTTCCATGGTAGCGTCCACGTGTGTATAGTTACCCCTCGAGCTGTTTGAGCAGACTGATAAGTGTGGCGGTATGCTTCGTGGCTGTTTACGACTGTGGTCTCCCCTCTCTTATTCTTGAGTGTCAGGGATAGGGGCTTATGAGTTATAGTCGGCGATAACCTGTCTGGACGAATCAATTTCTAGCACGTTGTCGTATTCGGCGTAAAGTACACAGTTTATTGTTTGTGTCAAAGCTTTTTCGAAGTCGACTTCTATTCTGATAGTACCGCTTTTTACCAAATTTCAATGATTGGCAAAGTGTGCAGACAAATCCGGTGTTAAATCGAATGCGAATAGACAGTAACCGTTAGCGTAATCCAAGCGATTTATATCATTTCCCTCGTTCATATAATGTATACCAGTTCCAGAGAATAAGGTATGATAAGCTTCGACGTATTGAGGTGAGTTTCCGGCAAACTTTGGTTGCAAAGGTTTGCTAGGAATCTGGGCACCATCAACGTATAACGAAAGAAAATTGATTGAAAAATTTTGGAAATTGAATGGGTTGAGAGTCCGATCCCCATTGAAAGCTTTATTATTTACAAAACCCAGTATAATTCTTTTCGGTAGTTGGCCTAAAATAACGTTTTCTAAATTTTCACCAGTTATTCCACTATGTATGGTAAAAGATTTAATTTCCACTCGTGTTATTGGATATTTAGCGGTGCTTGACGCGAGAGTATTTGCGTGAGCTATTAAAACTGTAGGACTCACTTTTACACGACGTACGAGTAAAGTTGCTTCGCTTATGTGCACAGAGTAATTGACATCTGAAGCATCCATTAAACAAAACGTGTCTTTGGAGCGTACGAGTCTCAAGCGAACTTCTACACCGTTCAATAGTAGTTTGTCTTGATTAAAAACATCACAGTGTAAATGACCGATTAGATCAACAGTTTTACCATCTTGCAAGTACTTCTGTCTTTTTATCAGCCCTTGATTTTTGCCAGTACCAGGCGCTTCATCCATTTCCCCAGCGACATCGTTAACCCAAAGGTTTGTCGTTAAATGTGAAGATTTTGCAGCAGGCCCATAATTGAGTAGGCTTTCTAAATATGCTCTGTAAGGATAAGCATTATTTGCTGGAGAGACCAATTTCTGATTAAAATATACATCAACTTGATTGAACATTGAGTGCAAAAAATTGTTCACAGGAGCCACGAGAGCATCTTTTTCCTTGGTGTATGGTGTGAGTCGCACTTTCACTTTGATTAACGTATGTGCGAGATCTAGATAATCCTCGTTTTGACCATTTATACAAAATTCTATCGGACTCTCGTCGTTCAACGACGACACGGGTTTGTAAAATACCCATCTTGAAGATTCTAGAGCAGTTTGTGTAGCTGGAAGAGAAAACAAATCAAGCTCGGTTTTTAAACACGGCTCCGTGTGACTGTGTAAAAATGACATGTTTCTTATTATTTTTTTTTAAATATTATACGAAAATATCAATGTTTTTATTATTATTATTATTTTCAAATATTATCCGAAAATATCAATGTTTTTTTTTTTTTTTTGATTTTCTTCGTACACTTTTTAACTTTTTGTTTTGTTTTCTTTTTTGTCTTCTTTTAATTTTTCTTTTCCTATTCGTTTACGTTTGACAGTTTTTGAGCGTTTTTTTCGTTTTATTGAAGAGATCCGACGTGATCCACGCACACTACGCGACTGTCGTAGAGTTTTGTGGGACAAACCTTTATAACCGGATCCTTCCATAATTTTATCGAGTTTTTCCACCGCTTTACGTTTAAGATTTCGTCCTGATTCATTCACTCTATTTTTAAAAGCTTCTTTGAATGATCTGTTATTTTCCGCAACGTCGTTAAGAACATTAACACCAGCGCGTAGAGCTTCTTTTCCAACAACTCGAGCACCTTTTGCAAGAAATGGCAGAGCGCGTCGAAACAGACCTGTGAAGAACGAACCCAAGCCATGTCCTCGTTGTCGTTGAGAGCCAACATAAACATTGTTGATACCTCTGCCGCCTCCGCCACACTGATGATGATATTCGTCGTAAAAACTCATAATGAGAATTCTCTTTTAAAATGTAGCGTCACAGTCAACGTTCCAAACTCGAATGGTATTGATTGGCCAAACTAATCTCTTATATCGATATCTATAGTTTGAAATCTATTATTTAAAAGAGGTACATAATTTATTGAATCAAATCTTTTTACTATTGTAGTGCCAAAATTAAAATTTTTTGCTTCGAGATTTACTATTCGAAGTAGAGGTGCATGTGTATCACCAACTATGCAAGGCTCGCAGAGGTTAGAGTATATAAATAGCTGATCCGGGATGGCTCTTGCAAGACTAGCGGGGTGTTTTGCCACAGATGTTATCTCAGTCGTAGACGCTTTTATCTTTGAAAAACCATCTTCAAAACCTAAAATTCGTTTTACATGGTCTGTAAATGAGACAGGCTGACAAGACTTATTTTCTGGTAGTTTATTAACAATTTCTTTTATAGTAATGTAACCACCTTTGTCGTCATAAATTAATTTTGAACATTCATTTTTATTATTTAAATGTAAAAGTGTTTCGTTTATAGCGCTCACAAGACTATTTATCGAGTTATATGTACCATGTTGAAAATGTTTTTCTCGTTGACCAGCCCGCGCTTCTATTAATTTAGTATCGCGACGACGAAGATGTAAAGTTGTACATGGAATGTAAATTTCTGAAAGACCGACTACCCATTTATCGTACACCATTATTTCTCTAGGTAAGCGTGTGGAGTAATTAGTTGTTGTGTTTAACGGAAAATAATGCATACTACTATTGCTCGGTAGTACAATACTAAATTCGTTGCGATTCATTTTATTACAATTTTTGCACCTCTGTAGCAGAAATCCAAGAATTAAATTTTTTCGGATAGCCAACCCAACTAACAAAATATTTTTTTTTTTCTCCCTTGCCACGAGTTTGTAAAATTTTGTCAATTTTGTATACTTGTTTCTCGACACGTTTTTTGTGAACAAGACTGAGTTCTTCTGGATAAAAAAAACCTTCTATATTTTCTCCATCAAAATCATTCAGCTTGTAGATAAATAAGTGTTGTCTTTTTAAAACACGCACAATATTAAAGATTTCTTCACTCCAAGATTTTGCAGCACCCTTTTCAAATCTGTTTTTGTCACGGCTTATACGTACGTTATCATCAATTTTATATTTCGGTATTTTTCGATAAACTTGTTTCCGTGACGCGCGTTCAACTAAATTTTTTCTAGCGATGTGAGCATTATAAATAGTTACTGCCGCCGGAGCCATTTTTATAGTACTATGACGTGTCTTGTTGTAGGCTGTTATTAGTTTTTGTAAAATGTCAATGTATCGATAAGTATTTTTATAGGTAAAATATCTGTACATCCGTTCTTTGATAGTACGTATAAAACGTTCAACAACAGCCGCTTTAACATCAGGATTGGTCACGACGCGAAAGATGATATTATTTTCTTTCAAAAATTTTTGTAAAATACTTCCAACAAATTCCTTACCTCGATCGGTTTGTAACATTGCGGGAAAACGTCCTTTATTATTTTCTAGTATTTTTTTGAAAGCTTTTGTAACTTCTTGAGTGGTTTTGTCGCGCAACGGCTCTGCCCATGCATATTTGCTCAAAACATCAATGAGAATTAAAATATAAGAAAAACCATCGTTGTAATTTTTAAACGAAGTCATTTGCATTAGATCGCCTTCCCAAACTTGATCACGGGCATTAACATCGTAAAATAAGCGTGGAAATCTTCGTCTTATAGTTTTGTGTAATGTGTACGCATCTTGTTTTGTTAACCATTTTTTAATTTTTTTATCCGGTATTTTCTTTTTGTTTATTCTGATTAAATTTCTAGCTCCGGAAAATCCTGCTTCGTTTTGTGGGTCAAAGTATTGATTTTTTAAAGTTTTCATGTTAATACTTTATCCAGAAAGATTTTTGTTTTTCTCGAGGTATTGAAGAGACAAATTTGTTATTTTTCCTCTTGTTTTTTTCAATACTAGAGTTTCCAGCTTTTATTACTGTATTGGATAATTCGCTTAAAGAATGATTGTTTTTACTTTCAATAAGAAGAGTCTGGTCATTGTCGTCTTGAAAGCTTTCTTCAATAGATGCCTCTCTTTTGCTAGAGTTTATCTTACGAGAAAACGAGTGATTACCGAGTTCCCAAATTTCAGGGTTTCCGATAAATTCTCGTGGAGTTGTAATATCTTTAAGTAATGCTGCAAATTCTTTTCTACCGATGGCTTTGACGTTCTTTCTATTTCTACAAGCGTCGTTCACCAAATCCACTATGTTGGAATTTTTTATTTTATCACCATCTATGTACACTACGCCACTTTCTCCCCATCTGATGCGATCGCTGTTATTTTTTAAATGGTTGAGTAGTAACTGAGCTTTCTTTTGATACAACTTTGGTACGCTTTGTAAAATCGGATCATCTTGCATACTATTGGAAGTAAAATCTTCGTAATTATCTTTGGATGTACGAGTATTACGTCTTTCTTCAACGAAAAATAAGTATCTTTGCAATACTCTTAAATAATCTTTTAATCTGTCATGGTCGTTTGTGTACGTTTTAGAGTCTAGAATTGTTCGCATTTCATTATCCAAGCGGGTCCAATTATCTCCAATCGTTTGTGTGGTTTGCTGTGGAGCCGGTGCTGACGGTACTGATGTGGATATCGAACTGTTTGCCGTATTTACATTGGTAGGGTGTCCACTTTCGTGTCGAATTCTATCAAGTTGTTCCTTAGATATTAATACCATTTTTTTGCTCTTTCCATTATTATTTTAAAAATATGTTTGAAAATATTTCTAATATTGAGTAAGCAAAAGCGGTAAGAAACCGCCACCTTTTTGAACGAGAAAACGTTTCTTCCCCTTCCAAGAATTTTTACGTAAAGTTTTTTTGGCCAACTTTCTCAAAACAGTTTTATATTTTTTCAATTTTTGTTTCTGCGCAGATTTTATCGACACTACACCTTTGATCACATTCAGAGCACATTCACAAATATACTTTATTAATTTTTCGTCTGCCGCACGTAGTAGAGCAAGTCGTTGATTCTTATCAGAATGTCTCAATGCTTCTAAAAGAGCAATATATTTTTTACTAATCGGAGGGTAGCGTTTTATGCGTTGAACACGGCGCCTTCGCGTAGTAGACTGATCCATTGCTCATCACACACTGAAAAATTATTTAAAACCGCTTGTAATTTTGTTTTTCCGGAAATGAGTTTGTGTTTGTCGAAAATTTACTGGTGAAACTTTTCCATTGTGATTCAGATTTTTTTTCATCTTTTTTTTTATCTGAATCGCCGAGTAGTTTGGTTTTTTCAGAGCTGTTTGAGCGATCCATCTCGACGACTGATCAAAAGATACTGAGATAAATTTATATCTTCACAGATACATATACTTAAAATACATTCGCATAGGCGGTGTGTGTGTATTTCGGTATATATACGTACTGATACTCGTCATCTGGAAAAATACAAGACCGAAACCTAAATTCGTCCAACGTACTCTGTTTACAATCAATCATTAGATACCCGTGTCCTTTAGCTGTTGCATCTTGATAAGCCTCTTGTACAAATTTCGAATCTTCGGGATACATCTGTCTTGCAAGATGTTGTATTTGTGCTCTATCACGTGGATTTTTAAATAAAACGATATAGGATGCGTTGAGGCTAATGTCGCGCGAGTGTGTTGACTTGTGGAAAATATTTTGTGTAATAAACATTACACTAATATTTTTATGATGACTTCCTTTAGTAAATAAGTCAACTACAACGTTATTTGATGATTCACGCATCAAATCGTCTATTATCACAAGCTTTTTCGAAAGTGGATCGTTTGAATAATCGTCGGTTTTCGGTAAACCTTCACGAAATTCAATTTGCACACCGTCGCCTACATAATTTTCGCTTTTATAACCGTCTTGCCACTCGGCGTAATAAAACAAAATTCTGTCAAACGCGACGTCCGCCATATGTTGCCGAAAATTTAAAAACTTTTTCACAAAAACCATTTTTCCACATCCTGTAGGGCCACAAATAATACTTGTCCATGGATGTTTCCATCTTATATCCATGGTTGATAAACAATAACTAATTTAAGTATAAGCCAACCACACACAGCTACCCACACACACACACACACACACACACACACACACACACGCACACCCACACGCATACACACGCACACCCACACGCATACACACGCACACACACACACACACACACACACACACACACACACACACACACACACACACACACACACACACACACACACACACACACACACACGCTGCTCTACTCTTGCGTTATTTCAATTTTACAATGAACGGCATTAAAATTCACGAGTCGGAAAAATTGATCGAGAAAGTTCGAAACGTCAGAATTTCTTGTTTTTCTACACCATCTTCTTTTTACGTACAAATAATAGCTGAGGATGAAGTATACCAATCACTTGAAAATGAAATGAGTGAGTTTTACGATGCAACTAGTTTTTTTATTCAAGAGTCAATATTATTCAAAATAGAGCGGAATACATCCGTAAAAAAACTGAAAATACACGAGTTGGAAGTAAGTATTTAAAAGCTAACACGGTTTAAAAAATATTATTTAGAATTTAATTAACTATTTATTTATTTACAGCCAGGAATGTATATAGCGATTAGAGTGAAAGATCGATGGTTGCGGGGTGCTGTAGGTGAAAATCCTCTGCAGTGTAAAATTATAGACACCGGAAAAACTTTTAATTTATCTCGAACACATTGGAATTTTCGAGCTAGATCATCGTTTCCTAGTTTTACCAGCAAGAGCGATTTTGTGAGGTTTAGGGAAAATTTTACCAATTTCTTCAAAGGGGAATCGTTGGACAGAACAAGCGTGTCAGTTGTTTAAAACTTTAACAAAAGGACGCCAACTACGTGCATATTTTTTACAACAAGAACTCTTTTCAAATAGTTTTTATATATTTTTGTCAAGTGTAGGAGTAGATGGAGGCATTGTTCACATCAACACAGCATTATGCGCTTTCGATACAGCCATAGCTAATGTTGTAGGGTTACATCACCCTATCTGTTCATTTGATACTCCATGCTAGTGAAATAATTTAAAATAATTAAAGTACGCAACTTCTAGTGTCTGAAAATATAAATAATAATAATAAGTTCAAATCGTTGTGAGATTTTTTTTTTCTTTCGCAAATGACAAATAAAATAGTTAAAACTGTAAAGATATAAACAATGCGAATGTAAAAAACAAAAGTATAAATGAAAAAAATGTAAGCAAGGTTTTTATGAAAATAAAATTAAATTTGTAAATAAAAAAAGAGTGTAGAAATTTGCATTTATAACATAGGAAATTAATTAGGTATTACAATAAATAAGGTTATAAAACAAATAGTACGATTTTTTTATTTTTTTGTTTTTTTACAATAAAAATGAAAATATAATTTTATTAAAAATTATTAACCGACTACAATTTTCTTAATTCTAAAATAAACGCATACAATACTTTAGACATTTGTCTTTACAAATTTTTATGATTAAGTGTACAAATCATATCGCTTAAGGTTATAAAACAAATAGTACGAATTTTTTCACAATAAAAATGAAAATATAAATTTATTAAAAATTATTAACCGATTACATTTTCTTAATTATAAAATAAAACGCATACAATACTTTAGACATTTGTCTTTACAAATTGTTATGATTAAGTGTACAAATCATATCGCGTGGATCGTTTTCGTTTTCAGATCTATAAACTGTGTTGTTCATTCGGAAATGAATCGCCTTAATTTTATTTTTTTCGATACATTGTAAAAGAGTTGAAATTGTAATGTCTGTAAGTGTGATAAATCTTGTGATAAACCTAACCTCATGAATTTGATCTTTTACACATTTACTTTCTCTACAAACTGTTCTTTTTTTAACAGGGCAATACATAATTCTAAATCTACCAACAAGTTTTACAGTTATCGTTATATTATTATTATCATATTGTATAGATTCTAAGCTTTTAAACAGCTTATTATACTCCAACATTTTTCCTTTTTCTTTCAAAAGTATTAATGAATGAATGATTTTATGCCATGCTAATCCCTGTAACGTCTTTCTATAAGTAGGATAGTATAAACAAGTAGGTACGTTACAAGTGAGTATTTCACACAAACAAGGGTAATCTAGTTCCTCACGTAAGAAAACCTGAGTCTCTGTAAAAATAAAATTATTATTATTATTATCAAAATTAAGATCTTCGATCGTTACAAATACATTTATCCATCGCTATTTATTAAACCTCGATGATTACGAATACATATGGTATTACATGCGTTATCAGGGTTTTTATATTCATAATAGACATTTTCTCTTTGGAAATAAATCATGCTAATTTCATGTTTATCGATACAACGTAAAATCCCCATAAGTTTAGTATCTGTAAATAGCTGAGAGCCTTCGACAAATCTAACTTCATGAGTTTGGTTTTTCACACATACACTTTCTCTACAAGTTGTTGAGTCATTAACAGGACAATATACGCTTCTAAATTTGCCGTACACCTTAGCGTTTATCGTTATATTATTATTAAATTTCATATATTCTAAACTTTTCAACATATTATTATACTCCAATATTTTTCCTTTTTCTTTCAAAATTATTAATGAATGAATGACTGTATGCCATGCTAACCCCTGTAACGTCTTCCTGTAAGCGGGGTAATGTATGCAGTTAGACACGTTACAGTTATTAACATGACAATAGCAGCTACGGTTTACTTCCCTGCGAAGGAGAATCGATGTCTCTGCGGAAAAAAAAAAAAATAATTTACTATTATTGAAAAATTATAATGGTCGATGATCTCTGGCACATATATTGTAAGCCTCGCTGTCTATTCCATACCCCAAATAAAGATCTATGTTGTGTGGACGAAAAATAATCGTGCTAAGCTTATTCTTATCTATCAAATATAAAAGATCGCCAACTGGTCGATCTATGATGTTACAGACAGCACGTATAAACCTTATCTCATGGATTTGGTTTTGAAGACATTCGGGGTCCTTACAGTCTATCTTTTTGTAAACGGGGCAATACATCTTTCTAAACAGTCCTTTTAACGTCACCGTCACGTTAAGCTCGATGTGGTATTTAAACGGGGTCATCGCATCAAACAGATTTTTGTATTCTTTAATTAGACCGCCGTTTTTTAGAATTACTAACGCATGAATTAACGTATGCCACGATCGCCCTTGTAACGTTTTTTTATAAGCTGGATAAAGTAGACATTCATACGTGTTACAGACATTCGCATTACACTTACAACCACCGTTTCCCATTTCTTTCTGAATATAATTCCACGCTTCTGTAAAAAATTAAAAATTAATAAAAAAAATGCAAAATTATTTTCTTTTTTTTTTAAACCCATACGGATAGGATTCGCCGTCGGAAATAAAACATCGTTTTTTTAGAATTATTGAACATGTTTTTGTCTCTTCACAAGTTACGACCTCATGCGTAGCGGTTCTTTTAATCGTGTTATTACGCAATTGAATATTGTTTACCGTATTTTCATTGTCACGTTGTTTTATTAATTTTAATACCGAGTCAAAATTAATTTGTAATGAATTTTTATAATTAATACGTATACCCTTAACTTTACAGGTTTCAAACATTTCTCCTGAACCATTATACACCCGGTACGCGTAAAACTTTGGCCCTCCTGATATAAAGGTTTTTATATAAGAACCTTCACCATATATTTCTAATTCGTCTGTCATGTCTCCTAGTAACGATCCTAAGGGTGGTTCGTATTCCTTTTTCTCTCCACGCTTGCTTACGAATATAACTGAATCAGTGTCGTAATATAATACGCGCCTATCTAACGCGTGTAAATATTCAAATAATTTTAAACGGGCCTGCGCTGTGGTATATGCAGCAATAGCTACATTTGTACAAGGGGAATTTGATGCCGAGTCCTCTTTGTAAATCCAGGATACGTACATAATATCTTCTTTTGCAGGGATACAGTTTTGGACCATTTTTTCGGGGTCATTTATCAGTTTACTTAAATCTTCATATGATTTTACGATCGTTGTTTGTGGTAGATTACCACGTTGTCCGAACTTACCCAAAAACGAATTTAAACAAAGTTTAGAAACCAACCGCATGCCTGAATTTTTTGTAATATTTTCATAGTCGAGTTTTATACCTTCTTGAATTTTGTAATTTTCTATGTATTCTGACTTCTCTTGTTCTGTTTTAACATATTTGGGCCACCCGCTCGCTTCTTGTTTGAATTTCAAAAATGTATTTATATATTCCGAAAAAAGCCCTCCGTTTTGCGACACAGGATCGTATTTTGTAGTTTTATACTGCCAAATTACATCTACTTTTAATAATTTGTAACCTAAGTCCAAAGCTTTTTTTATTTCTATAGAAACCCATGTACCTAACAATTTACGATCGTCAACGGTCTTATGCGAACATTCCTGTTGAGATAAATTTTCACAACAAGACCTACATAAAGGAAAAAGTAATTTATCATGGATTCTATACGGTAAAACAGGGTGAAATAATTCGGTGGGAGGTAAAATTTCACATTTCACTATTCCTTCTACGTTTTTGTGAAAGTATTCAAAATTTACACCCGTTAAATTTAAACATTGTGGTCCTACATAAATATCCGGATGTCCTATAGGAAAAACCCCCGTCTTACAAATAAAGGGATATAACGAACAAACGTCATAATATTTAATGATTTCATCATCCTGCGTGTCAAAATATGTTACTACATTACCTGTGCGCCCTCCATAAAACGCGTCACGCGGGTTTAAGGATATCTTTTGCGCAAGCGGGTGTTCTTTTAGAAAATTGCAAAATTCAAGATTGGTTTTTATTTTCCTATCAAAATCACATTCCCACATCTCAATGAGTTCATAACCGAAAGATTTAATTTTATCAGATATTATTATCGTGTTTTCAAAACGCTCTAAAAAACTTGAATTATTTGTCAATATTTTATCGCGATCGTTCGGAAAACAACGAGGACACCCATGAAAAAAACAACCGTGAAAGTGGAAGACTATCCCTGTATCTGATGTTATTTTTAAATACCCATCTACTCGTGGCCCTTGTTTTAATACATATTCGCGTGATCGTCCTGCATGTATTATTTTACAGCCTCGAGCTTTTTCCTCCCATAAAAGCCATTCAACACATTTTTGAGAGTGGTTATTGACTCGAGTGTAGCCGTTATATGGTATGAGACCTATCGTGCTTTCACGTAAAAAGTTTTTACGATATACGCGAGAACATGCGCTAGCTATCGTAATACTTTCTGTGAACGGATCAACTTTTCCGGCTTGTAAAAATATTTTCCTAAATTTCATACAAGCTTGTCTTAAAATACAGACATCTTGTATACAATATTTTTTCAATTCTGTTTTTAAATTAAATTCTGTTGTACAAGCTTCTGCGTACCATTGTAAAAACACCTCGCGTTCCTCTTTACTCATCGCATCGGGTGTGTAAAAAGAAATATCGGGATATCTACCTATATAATTTTCATTTTCTTTTTTGTTAAATAAGTGTGGAAAAAATCCTTTTTCCATATCGTCGGGTAAACCAAAGGTTTTTGGTAAACAAGATAACTTCATCGGAAGATAATTTAAACTATCTATAAATATCGTAATTCCTATTTGCAATTTTATGATGTTCCTACCATTTAAAATTACTTGGGGAACTTCTTTTTTATTTTCAACAATATATTTAAGAATAAATTGAGCGTCAAACGCCTTGGCGTTATGGGCTATGCAAATAAAATTTTTAAAACTTTTCCTTTTAAATCTGATTACAAACTCTAAAAATTTTGACAAATAATCATCTCCCTCGTATACGTGTTGACGTACTCCACAAAACGAACATAAATTATTTAAATTATTTGAATCACTACATGCATCGCAACAGAGCTGCACGACACATAAGTTTGGTGTGTGAATAAACATCGACCCCGCTAAATGTGTGTCTTGTCGTGTCTCGAAATCGTAAAACACGAAACAGTTTTCTGGGTGAACACTGCTATTTTGTTTTTTGTTGTTTAACACGATAGGTCTCATCATACACAAATCGTTTATAGCGTGTACGCTATGGCACTGCTGGCAATATGTTTTACCACACTCATTTTTACGCTTCGATAAATTTATTATTTTATAACATCCCGGACAAACTTTTATATTCGAACAGATTGATCGTTTTAAATTTTTATAATTTTTATTTCGCGCCATTGATCCTAGCCGTTTATGATTTTTAAAACAGTTTTGATTAAAAAATATCCGACCGCAATCATCGCACTTTATATTCGACGAATTTGTACAACTAGGGCTCGAGCTACACGCACTACATACCGCTGTACACTTATGTTGTAGAAACTGACGATATGAACGATTGCACGGTGAACAATAAAACATTCTACTTTTAACACCTAATAAATTTAAAATTAAATTGTAGTGCCTAGCTTCCGAATAATACATAATATTTAATGTTTTTGTATATTCCCCGCGATATCGGCTTCCCCGTCATATAACGGCGCGGTACCCGTCCCAAAAGTTTCGTATTCAAATACTTTAATTTTTATATTTTTTGTTTTATAATAAGCTTGAAATTGTGAGATTTCCGGAATACCACAACCTTCGTCCGGATTTAAGCTAACATTACACGTTTTCATTAATTTTATAGCCTGCTTTTCTTGTTCAGACGTTTTCCTAATCTGACTCCATTCTTTTGTCCATGTAGGACCACTATTTTTCCTAATAAAAACTTCACCGCAAACTAATGCCCGTGGTAAACATAAATTATCCGTATTTGTTATATTGAGAATGCTTTTAGTATCTATTGTTTTTAAATCACCGCGCAGATCACCCTTCCCGTTAGGAGTTTTAATATATGTCGCCACTATTGTGAAACTGTTATCCAATCTGAATTCGCGTCTACTTTGGCATATGCGCTCAAATAAATCCCATAAATCCTTAAAATTAAAATTATTTATTGGTCGATAGTATAACCACGCTGCTCCCTGTATGAATTCGTTAGAATTCATCGTAACACCTATCACACAATCTTCCCGGCCGTGTTTTAAAAATTAACTATATCCCGCATCGCGTCTTCTAACCATACGATTTGGTTTGCATCATTATCGGGCTCTTTAATTTTAAAAACGATTTCCCGCGACACCATCCTAAATACCTTATTAAATTTTTCGCATTCGTTAACTATAATGATTTTACTCCTACCATTATTGATTCCAAACTCGTTCGTCGTGGTCGTCGGCTGCGCGGGTCCCCCACTACTGGTTCCTGGGATCGCTTCATCACGGTTATTGATGTTGCTGGTGGTGGTGGTGGTACTGGTAGTTGTGTCACTGTTGGTCTCTGAAACTGCTCCGTCGCCGTTGTTGCTGCTGCTGTTGAGGCTGGCGTCCTTGTCGTTAGCGGTACTGGCGCTGGTGCTGGTGGTACTGGTGTTGCTGGTGCTGCTGCTGGTGTTCAGGACGGTGTCACTAGTGGAACTGGTACAAGCGTTTGTAGTAGTGTTGGTCTTGTTGGTGATGGTCCCATTAGCTGGTGGAAATATTATTTTAAGAAAATAGATTTTAAAATAGAGAATATAATGATATAATACAATCCACTCACCATTACGACTTTTTTTTCGCTTACGTGACGGCGTCTCGTTTTCCTGTCGTGTTTCGTCGTCGTCGTCGTCGTCGTCGTCGTCCCCGTATAAACTAGTTATTACTGATGAAATAAATGATTTTTAAATAATTAAATTTTTCTATTTTTTTAAATAAACAAACTTTATACTTACCAAGTTTGTGATAGTGGTCCATGAGAGGTTTTACATAGCCATCTTCGCTTTTTTTTCTGGTTGACAATATCTCCCCCACTGTGATCACAGCAATGTCGCTTTTATGTAAAAATTTTTTATACAAAAAAGCTACATCGACATTGTCCGCATGTTGGAACATTTCCCGGATAATTTTTATTAAATCCTTTTCTGCTAATCGTAACAACGTTTTGAACCACTCTTCTGTATATACATTAGGATTCGCCTCCATCCCGATCGCCAAAATCTTGGCGCAACCCGATACAACATTATGTAACACAGTTAGAGACATGTTGTTGTTATTGTCGTTGTTGTTGTTTTTAAAACACTTATTTTTAAAAACTGAAAAACTGTCACGATACACTCTTCACCGTAGAAATAACACAGACTTCAGCAAAATCCAAAAATAGACACTCGCTTCACCGAAAATCCAGAAACGAAATAAAGAGGTAGAAATTGAAAGACAACCAAGACACACGTTTCTGAGAGAATTCGAAACTGAAATGAATACCGCTCCAGTTTTCATTTACCTCATAACCTCGGTATAGCTCGCGATCTGTGTCGGCGCCCTTGTACATATCTACTAATAAGAAATCTTGAAAGATTCTCAGATTGTTTTCACGTAATATATTTACTATATTCCAGAATAGATTATATATCCAACCTAGCTGGAATGACCATCATACCTTAGGCGTTAAAAACGATTATAGATGTATCTATCCCTGGGTTCGGTGGTACATACAGCTCTCAAAACGACCGGTATATTTTTATACTCTAAATAGGACAGTCGGGTGAATCCCCCAGAGACACATTTACGCTCTCTCTCTCTCTCTCTCTCTCTCTCTCTCACACACACACACACACATACACACACCGATTATCCTACCACACGGCGCCATCCGATAACACCAACGCCCCACCATTACCACAACACCTATAGTACTGAAAGAGGCCTTTCTTAAACCAGCCCCACCAGGCATGGGGTCATCATGCTCACACCGTTGTCTACCACGGATTAGTCCGCTCTCGATACTCCGCCCGATAACATCACCACCTCGACACCTATACTACAGAGATATTTTCTTAAGGAGACTGTTATATTTTTCGAACGGATTTACATCTAACACAAATCGTAGTTACGAAGCGCTCGTAGACGAGTATACATCGACCCTTCACGAAAAGTATCTTCATTACCGATCCCGTACATCGATTTCGCTAATAACACTCGCCGCCAGTGTAACAATTACAGAATCGTAAAAAGTGCTTTAGATAAAATAAAGTGTTATTTCTTCGCAAATATTCTTACGTCTTTTCAAATTTCACGACATAATGGCACAGGCTATGTTAATATCAGAAGATAGCCAATGTTCAAATGCGTTCAAAAATACGTGTACAAGAAGGAAGAGAATAACCATGACCGAGACAGAAGATAAAAGTTTAGAAAAAGCTTTAAATTTCAATATTCTTACAACCACATACCCTCTCAATAATTCAGCATCCAAAAAGGTAATTGTCGGTTTATATTACGACAAAAACTCCAAATGTTTCAAACCATTTATTCAGCTTTTGAATAGTCACTATACGCACGGATTAAAGCTAGATTCAAATACATGGGCCGGCATTCAAAATCGTTTTCAAGACATTACACTATACTTTGACAATCTAGGAAACATCGAACGAAACGATAAAATACAACTCAATAATGTTGATATTATTTTCACAACATCGTACGGTACTAAATCTGTTATATTCGATAAGGGATTTACAAACCAAAAGAGTACGAAAAAAGAAAAACATACACACCTGCGGTCATCATGCAAAAACGCACTTTTGAAGGTCTAAAAAGATCGGCTGTGTGTGTCGACGAAAGATTTCGTCGGCTTGAACGTATTACTTCGCTAGTGAATAACTGTAAGGATCTAATTTGTGATGAATTGTCGAGAATTATTTCGTCATCCGATTTAACAAGTACAGATAGCGAAAAGATCATCAAAACAAAATTCAAAGAACATGGTGATGAAATAAAAATACGGATTAAAGATGAATTGGACTCTGTGAAAGACCCAGCATTTGTTAAATTCTACTTTGATATTTTGTACCTTGAATTAACTACACTCTGTTCTAATTTATTTTATCATGAACTAACGAGTATATATTGTAACGAAATTTTAAAAGGTTTCGACTCTCAACTCATTTAAATATATATTTGTACAAAACTTTATTTTTATTCTCTACGTATTTGTAAACAGTATTATCTTTTCAAACTCGCTCATCTACATATATTCTATCTTCGATATATCTTATCGCATGTACATATATCTATTTTTCAAAAATGTATATTGTATCTTATCTCTGAAAAAATAAAACTGAATTTTCAAAAAGTATACGTGTTTATTTTTCTCACACACTCCGATCCAAACATCCATCCATCCTTATCATCTTACTGATTTTCATTCTTTTTATTTATAAATTTACAAAACAACATTCTCCACTTTTAAATATTAATAAAAAAAGTTATTAAAATATTATAATCAATTGGAAATTATTTATGCCAATTTATTGACTCTGTGCAAAACAAAATATTCAAATTAAAAAATTTTTTTAAATGTTATAAACAATCCTAATTATTTATTTATTTAAATGTATAATTATGTATGCAAATTTATTGACACTGTGCAAAACAAAAATATTCAAATTTCAAAAATTTTTTTAATTGTTATAAACAATCATAAATTATTTATTTAAATTTATGCAAATATCCTTCCCTAACACCAATGTGACAAAATATGTAAATTTATGCAAATTTCTCCCCATCTCTAAATCAGTATGCGAAAATATGCAAATATTCAAATTTTTTAAAAATTCACCACCCACAACCACCCACCTCCTCCCACCACCCATCGTCACCCACTCCACCCACTCCTCCCACCTCCCCAACTGCCAGAACCGTACCCCAAGATTATCATAACAAAAATATTCAAATTTCAAAAATTTTTTTAATTGTTATAAACAATCATAAATTATTTATTTTAATTTATGCAAATATCCTTCCCTAACACCAATGTGACAAAATATGTAAATTTATGCAAATTTCTCCCCATCTCTAAATCAGTATCCAAAAATATGCAAATATTCAAATTTTTTAAAAATTCACCACCCACAACCACCCACCTCCTCCCACCACCCATCGTCACCCACTCCACCCACTCCTCCCACCTCCCCAACTGCCAGAACCGTACCCCAAGATTATCATCTGCCAGAACCGTACCCCAAGATTATATCTACCCGACACCTCTTATCTCTTCACTGGCGCCATTAGGCCACGCCCCCTGTCTGCCAGAAGTGTACCCCAACTACTGCCGAAATTACACGTTGTTAAAGAAACACCATCGACCACCATGGAGTTTTCATCGAATCCGGAACAACGAATGGAGATTCGCTTACGTATGTTGAACCAACACATGACACACAAAGACTATTAAAAAATTTGTTAAAATACCGTAAATATATTAAAGTGAATTTCACTCTACATTTGATTTTCAAAATCTTCGGTTTCAAAGTGAAAAAACAAATCCAGTATTTAACAAAAATGTTATATAAGGAAAAACAAGCGAGAGAACAATGTAAATTTTTAATTAAACGTAGATTTTTTAATATTGTTCCAAAACATTTACAATGCATTACTAAGAATCTAAAAGATAACTACATGTTCTCAAAAAAATGCGTAACTAAACAAAACAAGTTGACGGAAAAAATCATGATTCAAGTGCTAAACATAGAAATTATAGATTTACACACAAAAATTGCATGGTTAAGCAGAGAAATTATAAAAAGTAAAAAATCATTAGAGACAAATGTAGAAAATAACACTATTGAATTGTTTGCTGACTTTTATGCTACTAAACTAAACTTTATTATTGTTAAAGTAAAAGAAAAACTACAACGTAAACTCGAAACCATGTATTTCGGAAAATATAAGAAAGAAATTGAAAAAAGATAGATATAAGGAAGATGTGTCGGAGGTTAACGTCCGAGACAATAACACACAGGTTATCGAACCGGCGAAAACTGACGATAGTTGGTGTGTGAATGTTTCGGGTATTGAACTTCCGACGTACGTTACTGATATATTAAAACTTGGAGAGAAATTCAATTTTAATGTAACATTCAACAACAAATGACTACTGCAATATATTAAGAATTTTGAAACTTTTATTAATAAACACAAGAATAAAGCTGATATTCCTAAAATAAGAAGCTCTTTCCTCAACACCATAAAAAATTCATACAATAGAGAACTAGCAAATAATTCATACGAAAATAAAAAATAAAAAATAGATCTTAAAAAAACAAGAAAATTTCTAAAACAGAACTCAGACATTCTAATAACTAGAGCTGATAAAGGGAATGCTACAGTGATAATTAAAAAATCATGTTACGTAGAAAAAACCGATATGTTATTTAACGATCAAAAATATTATGAAAAAATAAAATCAAACCCTTTATCAAGCCTAGAAAGGAAAACAAATGATATAGTGAAATGGCTCAATCAAATGGATTTTAGTGGTACTAAAAAACAACTACTCCCGTTCCTTCAAAAATTCAGTATAACAAAAGCATATGGTCTTATTAAAATACATAAAGCACATTTTCCAGTCAGACCCATAATATCCACAGTGAACTCTCCTACTTACTACGTTTCAAAGTTTTTTGCTCAATTCCTACAAAATAATTTAAAAACCCCGTCATCACATATAGATAATAGTTTAAAGCTAAAAGAAAAACTTGAAAATATCAAAATACCATATAATTATGAAATAGTGAGTTTTGATGTCGTAAGTCTTTTTACAAATGTTCCTGAATACCTAGTATACGAAGCGATAGAAAGAAGGTGGCATCAAATACACAATAGAATAAATATGACCTGTACCGAATTTCTGAAAGTAATTAAATTCATCCTAAACAATAATTATTTTCAATTTAATGGCAATTTTTATAGACAATCATTCGGATCCGCTATGGGAAATCCGTTAAGCCCTATATTATCTAACATAGTTATGGAAGATTTAGAAAACTCATGTATCAATAAACTTCAAGAAAAACCGCTATTTTATTACCGTTATGTGGATGATATTATTCTTTGTATACCGAAAAATAATATACGCGATACGTTACAAATTTTCAACTCTTATGACACAAACTTACATTTCACTGCTGAACATTCTGAAAATAATAGTATCAGTTTTTTGGACATAAAAATTATAATAAAAGATGAAAGTAATATAATAACTAATTGGTATTGAAAACCTACCTTTTCAGGAAGATATCTCAATTTTAATTCGCATCACCCGACAAGTAACAAAATAGCTATCATATACTGTCTCCTTGATAGAGCAATATAATTATCGCACAATAGATTTCATAAAGAAAATACAGAATTTATCAAATAAGTTTTAAAAAACAATAATTATCCACATAATTTAGTTGATTTTCACATAAAGAAACGCTTAAAAATGCTACAAAGTTCAGATAACAGCTCCAAACAACAAAAAACCTACGATGGGATTATATGTTTGCCGTTTGTTAATGAGTTAGAATGTTTTACGAAAAATTTTTTTAAAAAACTTAATATTAATGTTGTGTTTAGTACCATAAATAAACTAAATAATGTAATAGTATTAGGAAAAGATAAAGAAGAAAAATACAATAAAAACAATGTGGTGTATAAAATCAATTGTAAAAAGTGCGAAGCAACGTATGTGGGACAAACACGTAGACGATTAAATGTACGAATAAAAGAGCATAGAAAAAAATATCTTGATAAAGATGATAAATCTTCCTTATTTGCGCACACTGAAAATAACAATCATACAATAGATTTTGACAAAATTAAAATCTTAGATACAGAAATTAATAACGGAAAAAGACTTTTTTCAGAAGCATTCTTCATTCATCAACAAAAAGATTATATAAACAAACAATTTTAAATCAATAAACTAGCGAAAGAATATAATATATTAATTAATAATTGCGAAATTTAGCTTAATATAACTCTTACTATGTATTAAAATTTTGTAAAGCCGAACGGGTATATTGGGAGAGCACGTTGGATGAGAATACAATATCCACCACAATATTCGTGTATGTTTTGAGTACCGTGTCATTAGGATGACTTACACTATGACGTGCTCCGCTGATACCTCGCGTCGGCTCCGAATCGTTCAACGCTATCCCCACTTGTCTCACATCGTTTTATATACTTTTATACACACAAAATTTACACACACAATTACAGTAGATTAGTATATATAGACCGTTTGCTGAAAATTTAAGCATTGACGAAACGGACAGTCTCCCGTTATTATTACATCTTGACGTAATGTAAGTGTACTTTGTTATACATAATTTGTTTAGAGTTGCGAATTGTGTTTTATTAATTTTTAAGTGATTAGTATTTAATAAATATGTAATTATTTTGAATTGGAATTGTAAAAACTACTTTTTGTTGTGTAAAATTTGTAAGTTCAACATACTGTATATATTTATTATGTAAATGGTTTTTATTAAATATAGAGCACCTGAAGAGGGACACGAAAAAAGTGTCCGAAACGTCGGTTAAAAATAAATGGTGTCCATTTATTTAAATCTTTCCTGGTAGACAATTGGCCATTAGACTCAAGATACAAAAAAAAAACAAAAAAACAAATGCTAAATGTTTACTTCTCTGTGCTAATTTTTATTGTTTATTTCAGATAGTTTTTTCACACTCACACATATAATAAACTCGTGTTCCAAGGTTCATCACATAAGTCCATGGATCCATACATCACCAACATAATAAATTTTAAATGCTTATATTCACACTCATATGATAATGTAGCAATCGATGTTTTTTTATATTGTATGTAGTACCACCATGAGCCAATCATTAATGATACAATTCTCAACACTTGGATTCGTTGAAGTTTTCACTATACAAACCATCTTGAATTAATAACCTATCATTGCCAGACATCTTGAACTAATAATCACTGAGAACAAAACTCTCTTGAAAGTTTTGTACATATATATATATATATATATATATATATATATATATATATATATATATATCTATATATATATATATATATATATATATATATATATATATATATGAGAGATTCTCAGGAACTTTTACTTTTATGTCACTCTTTTTTTTAAGCAATTTATTGCTGCTATTAGCGGTGCGTGAGAAGCACATGAACCAGACATGGTCTAAAAGCTTCAATTTTTACGTAGAAAATCAGTCCTGTAAACCATATTAGTGTGCCACGCTTGCCCAATTCAGAGCATATAAAAAACTGTGGAAACCCACATAGCACGAAATATTGCTGAAATGTTTCTGCAAGGTTTCATGAAATGTTTGCAACCTTGCAGAAATATTTCACAGAAACATTGCAGAAATATTTTTATTTCCGCATCTTTTTTCGTTCAGCAATATTTCATGAAATATTTCTGCAAAGTTTCGTGAAAACTTGTAAGAAACGTTTCTGAAATATTGCAGAAAACTTTCATGAATAGTTTGAATAATCTGAAAACCTGACATGAAATATTTCAGAAATGTTGTGGTATTATTTTTCGTAATATTACTGTAAACCTTACAGAAATATTTCACAGAAAGATTGCAGAAATGTTTTTATGTCCGCATCTTTTTTCGTTCAGCAATATGTCATGAAATATTTCTGCAAAGTTTCGTGAAAACTTGCAAGAAATGTTTCTGAAATATTGCAGAAAACGTTCATAAATAGTTTGAATAATCTGAAAACCTGACATGAAATATTTCAGAAATGTTGTGGTATTATTTTTCGTAATATTACTGTAAACCTTACAGAAATATTTCACAGAAAGATTGCAGAAATGTTTTTATGTCCGCATCTTTTTTCGTTCAGCAATATTTCATGAAATATTTCTGCAAAGTTTCGTGAAAACTTGTAAGAAATGTTTCTGAAATATTGCAGAAAAGTTTCACGAATAGTTTGAATAATCTACAAACCTGACATGAAATATTTCAGAAATGTTGCGATTTTATTTTTCGTAATGTTACTGTAAACCTTTCAGAAACATTTCACAGAAAGATTTTAGTAATATTTTTATGTCCGAATCATTTTCGTTCACCAATATTTCATGAAATATTTCTGTAAAGTTTCGTGAAAACTTGTACGAAATGTTTCTGAAATATTGCAGGAATCTTTCACAAAGTATTTGTATAATCCGTAAACTTGCCATGAAATATTTCCGCAATATTTCATGAAGTATTTGTGCAACGTTTCTTGAAACCTTTTACGAAATGTTTCTGAAATATTTCAGAAAAATTACAAAAAGAATAGTAAGTACATCTTCTACTTTTTAGAAACTTTGTAGAAACCTTTCATGAAAGTTTTCTGGAATATCGATAAATTTTTGGCAGAAAGCTTTCAGAAAAGATTTTAAGTAATTATTCAAGAAACCTTTCTGAAATCTTTCAGAAACCTTTTTTCAAGTTCTTGAAAGAAGTAACCTTGAAGCTATGATATATTAGAATTCTCTATAAGTATTTACAATTTTCGCATATTTTTCACAACTTAATTTCTAAATTTAATCGCATTGTTATAATTGCATAAAATATTTTACATAAAAATTTTTCGACCTCACCGGGAATCGAACCCACGATCTTTGGGTTACTACGCACGCACGCTATCCGTTACGCTATCGCTCGCTTGAAGGACTTCGGACATTTTAATCTATATAAGTTGCACTTTCCACGATTATTTAATTGTTATAATTTTGATTCTTTTTATTTAAAATAATTATGGATTTAATAAATTATTTATTTAATTCGTTAAATTGAAACAATATAGTGTCGGTAAGGTAGAAATAAAAACTGTATACTGAATAGATTCTTCTAAATAACGAAAATATTAACTTGAATTATTACTCTGAATAAACATGTTTTAGTATTTAAATATATTCTGAGTATAGTATTTAAATATATGGTGAGCGTCAAAATTGTGTTTCACCAAAAAACTGTTTAAAAATTATTCGAATAAAAGAAAAATTGCAATGTCGATAAGTAGGGATCTGCGGTTTCGTAATTTTTCAATAAATATTGCAGCAAACTTGCTAAAACATTTCGTGAAATTTTGTGTCCTCTATTTAGTGCATACACAAAATATTTCAGAAAAGTCTTAGAAACCTTTCCTGTAATGATAGTGGGAACTTTTAACGCAACATTTCTTGTGATTACAAGAAATTATTTTTTTTAATTTAAATTTATTTTAAAAAAAATAAAAATTGTTAATTTTTAATTTTAAATTGATTTAAAAAATTATTGAAATCTCTTTTTTATTATAAAATTTATTTAAAAAATTCTTTAAATTTTAAATAAAAATTAAGATTTTACGTAAAATATTTCTGCAAGGTGGTGGAAATATTGGTCCAAAAAGTTTATGACGGAGATATGAATATTTCGAGAAACTTTGCAGAAAAGGTTCTGCAAGATTTTCTGGAAAGTTTCGAGTATCATTCCGAAACAGATTTCTGAAACATTTCTGCAATATTTTATGTAAGGATTGAGCAGAGGTCATGAATATTGCACGAAATATTATGGCAAGTTTTCTTCAAGATTTCATGAAATATTTCATGCAGGCTTCTTGTTAAGAAACTAGAAACATTACAGAAAATCTTACAGAAAGATTTCGGCAGTTTCTCGAAATTATTCATTATCTAGCCTGGAAATTTTTCACTGAATATTTCTGCAGCCTTGCAGAAATATTTCTTGAAAGTTTACAAGAAAATTTGTGGAAATCTTCCCACTATCATTCCGAAAAAGGTTTCTGCAACAATTCTACAATATTTCGTGTAAGGATTGAACAGAGATCATGAATATTTCACGACATATTGTGGCAAGTTTTCTGAAATATGTCGTAAAATATTTCTCGCAAGTTTCTTGTTAAGAAACTACAAACATTACAGGAAATCTTGCATAAAGGTTTCAGCAAAGTTTCACCAAAGATTCATAACTTAGTCTGGAAATTTTTAAAGCAATATTTCTGAAATAAACAAAACCTATGAAGTTATATTTAAATAAGTGTTCTCGACGACACAAAATATTTCAGAAAAGTTTGAGAAACGATCTCCGAATGATAGTATACTACCTATGACCGAATCCATCTCAAATCAGACAGCCCGCGTATGCCTATTTCACCTATCATGTTGAAATAAAAATATTTATGTTCTACTCGAAAAAATATTTTACACGTGTTTTTTTATTTTTTTGTTTCATCAAAATTTCATGCGTTCAGCGATACCGAAAAATTCCGAGAAAATTCTTTCGTTGAGAAAAAAAATTTTCAATGTGATTTTCAGACTGCTTTTGTTTCAGCAGTTTTTCAAGCTTTTAAACGTGTAATACATAATTTCACTCAGTTTTGAGCCCTCTTTAACGGCCTTAATGTCATTTTCAAAAAAAAATAAAAAATCCACGAGCTATGCACTTTTTACTGAAAAATTCATTTTTTAGAGAAGTGCCTTTTTCTCGAAAACCCTATGTTTTTTTTGCACAATTTTTGTTGTCGTGATAGAGGACGGTAATGCCTAGCTAGCTAGACGTATTTGTGAGATTCGGTACTTTTTTCCTGGGATAGCGATCACTAATGAGATAACACACAAACAAATTTTTCACGCTTAACGCTTATATATAGTCAATGATATTAGAGTCAATGTAAAGGTATTTATCTTTGTGCGTATGTAATATACATGTACGTGCGCCTACTTATAGGAGTATATGTACTAGTACATTTGTCCGCTAGATGGATATGGTTTGACTTAACATTTACAAAGAAAAGTTCGGTTTCTGCTATATATCACACATCTCGTCTTATTTAAAACCATCATCTTTTGGAAAATTATTACATATTTACACCTTATCAACTCAACTACGATGTCTCAATATTACTCAACAGAGAGAATCAAATGTGCAGACTTTTTAGACAAACACAAACAAATTATTTACAAATCTAGTTCCGTACGTTTAAAACAACTTGAGAATCTTGCTCATCCATTGAAGCACCTCTATCCTCATTTACCTTTGACACCTTCTACATATCTGTGTCAACATTGTTACAATCGTGCTTTAGAATTGGTGAGTAGTACTGACAATGAATTTATAACGGATAATGAAGTTACCGATAACGTAGTTGATAGAGATGAAGATTTTTTACCAAGTACTCCAGAACGCATTGAAGAATTTAATAATGAAATAAGTACATCTTTCTTAGGTTCTGTATCGCCTCTTAAAAGAAAAAATCTTATACATGAAAAATCAATTGAAAATTACGTAACAAAGAAGAAAAAAAAAAATACTTTCAACATAGTCTAATACCCTTGATGTGAAGTTGAACAATGTTTATGACGTTTCTATAACAGCAAATGAATCAACTGTATGCCATTGTACAGAATGGATACAAAATCTTGGTCTAGCCTTGCAAAAGTGTTCTACGGTATCAGAAAAAATAAAAATTCTGACTTTGCTACCTTCATCCTTTACAAAACATGAAATTTTATCTTTATTTCCAGAAATAACAATGTATATGATCAACAAATCGAGAAATCTTGTTAAAGAAAAAGGAATTTATTCAGAACCAGATGCATATTCAGGCCATCCGATTGATGAAAACATGGAAAAAATTGTTATGGAATATTATTTAAATGATGATTTTAATTGTTCAAAACAAAGTCCTAATAAATGTGACGTTGTTACAATTAAAGTTAACAATAAAAAAGAGAAAAAAGTTAAGCGTTTTCTTACTCGAAGTTTAAAAGAGACGTATAAAGTATTTAAAAATGATTATCCAGAATTGAGAATTGGAAAATCGAAATTTTATAGTTTGCGACCAAAGTATGTCTTACTTAGCCCCATCAAAGAAGTTTGTCTCTGTATCTATTGCGCAAATTATGATTTATTTCTTACGAGCTTAATTAATTTTAGAGGGAGTAACGTCACAGAGTTGGATGAAAGTCGGTCACAAATAATAAATGCAACAATGTGTTCTGAGCCATCTGATTTATGTTATTTACAAGAATGTAAACTATGTCCAGGGATTAAGGGAATTACGTTTCATGTTTTAAAACTGCAAGATGTAGAAGGCACAGAAGAAATTACATATGCTTTGTGGGATAATGGAAACCTGATTAAAAAGAGACTATCAATTTCTGCTTTTAAAGATGAACTTTCGGTTTGGACCATGAGGGTTAGTACTCACATGTATGTAAAAAATATACAACGCAAAGCTATAAAAACAGAAAGAGAAAGTGCTAAAAAAGACTCACATCATTTAGTTCTTCAAATAGACTTCGCTGAAAACTGGGCTGTGATTCATAATAAAGCTGTTCAAGGAAATCATTGGGTTAATGATCAAATTTCTATTTTCACAGCAGTCTCTTATCAAGGGGATTCGACACAAAGTTTCGCAGTTATAAGTGATGACCGAAAACATGATTCAGCGTATGCTTTGCTAGCAGTACAAAAAATTATAAAATTCTTGAAAGAAAATTGTTGTGATTCAATTAAAAAAAATTACCATCGTATCAGACGGCGCTGCGAGTCACTTTAAAAATCGCTTTCAATTAGATGAACTAAAACGAGCACCGTGTGATATAAAATGGTTGTTCTCTGCTACTGGGCACGGCAAAGGAGCTGTAGATGGTGTGGGTGGACTTATAAAGCATTATGCTACTTCGCATAATCTTCGAGAGCCCCTTGAAGAAGCTATTCAAAACGCAAATGATTTTGCAATACATGTTCAAAAATATACTGATGCTATTAAAATAATACATTTACAAGATGCTGAAATAGAACAATTCAGAAAAGAAAAAAAATATTGATTGGCTTACAACTCCAAAGTATCCTGGAATTCAAAAAACTCATATATGGGTTAAAAAAACATGTGACGATAAAATACATTGTTTGACAGCAAAGACCGCTGATCGTCCGCTTACTGAATTAAGAACAATGAAGCAGAAAAACAAAGGTAGTAAAATAGGTATACAAATGAAAAAAGGTATAAAAATAAAAAATCAAAAAGACGCAAATAACAAATAAATACATAGTTATGTGTACCTGTATATTACATACACACAAAGACAAATACCTTTACATTGACTCTAATATCATTGACTATATATAAGCATTAGGCGTGAAAAATTTGTTTGTGTGTTATCTCATTAGTGATCGCTATCCCAGGGAAAAAGTACCGAATCTCACAAATACGTCTAGCTAGGCATTACCGTCCTCTATCACGACAACAAAAATTGTGCAAAAAAAACATGGGGTTTTCGAGAAAAAGGCACTTCCCTAAAAAATGAATTTTTCAGTAAAAAGTGCATAGCTCGTGGATTTTTTATTTTTTTTGAAAATGACATTAAGGCCGTTAAAGAGGGCTCAAAACTGAGTGAAATTGTGTGTTACACGTTTAAAAGCTCGAAAAACTGCTGAAACAATAGCAGTTTGAAAATCACATTGAAAATTTTTTTTCTCAATGAAAGAATTTTCTCGGAATTTTTCGGCATCGCTGAGCGCATGAAATTTTGATGAAACAAAAAAATAAAAAAACACGTGTAAAATATTTTTTCGAGTAGAACATAAATATTTTTATTTCAACATGATAGGTGAAATAGGCATACGCGGGCTGTCTGATTTGAGATGGATTCGGCCCTATAGGAATGTTCACTTAACTTTTCATGTAAACTTTCGATAAATGATTTTGCACGGTTGCAGAAACATTCGTTGAAACATTTCCAGGCCAAGTTATGAATATTTAAAGAAACTTTACCGAAATCTTTGTCCAAGATTTTATGTAAGATTTCTAGTTTCTTATCAAGAAGCTTCCATGAAATATTTCATGAAATGTTTCAGCAATCTTGCCACAATATTTCGTGAAATAACCATCATGAGTGCCCTTTGAATCTTTCAGGAATGGCTGATGAAAGTTTTCTACAATGTTTCTTGAAATATAAGAGGAAATGTTTCAGCAATGTTTCTGTATTATTGCCGCAAAGTTGTGTCAATCTTCTTGAAATAATTCTTGAAATATTTCATGGGAATATGTCGTGCTATGTGTGCGAGAATACTCTGCGTGGAAACGTTCTAAAAACTTTCCTTGAAAAAATGATTGAAAATTTTCTAATAGAAATATATCTATTCCAAGTGCAATCATTTTCCAAACTAATATAAAAAATATTCGAATAAATCCTAGTTATTTAAAAGAAAATTAGGGGCAAAAGTTCCAGAGAACATTTCACGGAATATTGTGGCAAATTTTCAGAAAACTTTCATGAAATATTTCATGCAAGCTTCTTGATAAGAAACTAGAAACATTACAGGAAATCTTGCAGAAATATTTCGGCAAAGTTTTTCGAAAATATTGATAATCTAGCCTGGAAAATTTTCAACGAATATTTCTGCAACCTTGTCGAAATATTTCTCGAAAGATTACACGAAAAGTTGTGGAAACATTTCTTCTTTTATTCCGAAGAAGGTTTCAGAAACATTTCTGCAATATTTTGTGTAAGGGTTGTACAGAGGTTATGAATATTCCACAAAATATTGTGTCAAGTTTTCTGAAATATTTCATGAAATATTTCATGCAATATTCTTGTTAAGAAACTAGAAACCTAACATGAAATCTTGCAGAAATATTCCGGCAACGTTTTCATAACTTGACTTGAAAATATTTCAACGAATATTTCTGCAACCTTGCAAAAATGTTCGAAAAAGGTTTCTAAAACATTGTAGAAATATTTTAGAAAATATTTGTATCTTTCCTTGAATAGAAATCGACAATATTGTAAAAATTTCGTTTTAGAACAGGAAGCCGGCATAAAATAATTCCATAAATGTTTCACAAAACTTGCCAAAATATTTCGGGAAATGTTTATGTCCATAAATATTTCTGAAAAGTTTTAGAGGTATTGGTTGAAAAAGTTCGTTGTATCTACGTGGTATCTAAATATTTCGAGAAAATTTACAATTAGAGACTTTCTTCAATATTTCAATAAATGTTTAAGAAAACTTGCCAAAACATTCCCGGTCAGAAATATCCAGCTAGGAAATCCAGCTGGATTTCCATTGGGAATCCAGCTGGATCAGGGTGGATTCACATGGAGTCACATGGATTTCAGTAGATTTTTTAGCTAGATTCCTACTTCAATTCATGTCACATGGGAAATCCAGCAGGGAAATCCATATGACATCAAAAGTAGGAATCTACCTAAAATATCTACTGAAATCTATGTAAATTCACCCGGATACAGCTGGATTTCCCATGTGACATGGATCCAAATGGATTTCCTAGCTGGATATTGTTTCGTGAAATGTTTATATACTCTGTCCTATCCAGACACATAATATTTGAGACAAGTTTCAGAAACCATCTCCGTAATAAAAGTGGAAATGTTTGCACAATTTTCTTGTACGTTTATGGAAAATATTTCAGCAAGGTTTCAGAAATATTGGTTGAAAAAGTTGCAGACCAAATTACGAATATTTCGAGAAACTTTGCCTAAAACAAGATTTTCTGTAATCAAGGAGCTCACGTGAAATATTTCAATAAATGTTTCAGAAAATTTTCCAAAATATTTCATGAAATGTTAATGTCATCCGTCCAATCCAGACAAAAAATATTCCGGAAAAGTTTCAGAAACCTTCCATGAAATGATAGTCGGAAGGTTTCGCAACATTTCTTGAAATCTTACGTAAAATATTCCTGGAAGGTTGTAGAAATATTGGTTCAGAAAGTTTGTGATCGTGATATGAATATTTCGAGAAACTTTTCTGAAAAGTTTCTGCAAGATTTCGTGTAATTTTTCAAGTATCTTAACAGAAAGGTTGCCTGAAATGTTTCAGTAAATATTGCTGACAACTTGTCAAAACATATTCCATTTCGTGAAATGTTTGTGTCCCCTGTCCAGATCATACACAAAATATTTCAGAAAAGTTTCTGAAACCTTTCGTGTATAATAGCCGGAATGTTTACGGAACCTTTCAAGTTTCAAGTATTATTACAGAAAATATTTCTGCAAGGCTGTGGGAATATGAATACAAAAATTTTTGTACCACCAAAGGAATATTATAAGATACTTTTGCAGACAACTTTCTACAAGATTTTGTGTATGTCTGAAGTATCTTAACAGTGAGCTTGCGTAAGATATTTCAATAAATGTTGCTGCAAACTTGTCATAACATTTCGTGAAATGATTGCGTCCCCTTTCCAAACCATACACGAAATATTTCAAAAAAGTTTCAGAAACCTTCCGCGTAATGATAGTCTCAAAGTTCACGCAACATTTCTTGGAATCTTACGAAAAAATTTCTGCAAGGTTGTGGAAATATTGGTTCGAAAAGTTTGTAATCGTGATATGAATATTTCGAGAAACTTTTCAGAAAAGTTTCTGCAAGATTTCGTGAAATGTTTCAGTAAACGTTGTCGCAAACTTGCCAAAACATTTCGTGAAAGGTTTGTCTCCTCTGTCCAATCCATACATGAAATATTTCAGAAAAGTTTCAGAAACGTTCCGTGAAATGATATTCGGAAGATTTACGCAACATTTCTTGGAATCGTACGCAAAATATTTCTGCAAGGTTGAGAAAATATTAGTTCAAAGAGTTTGTGATCGTGATATGAATATTTCGAGAAACTTTTCAGAAAAGTTTCTGCAAGATTTCGTGTAATATTTCAAGTTTCTTAACAGAAAGCTTGCATGAAATGTTTCAGTAAATATTGCCACAAACTTGCCAAAACATTTCGTGAAAGGTTTGTGTCTTGTCCAATCCATACACAAAATATATCAGAAAAATTTCAAAAACGTTCCGAGGAATGATAGTCGGAAGTTTTACGCAACATTTCTTGTAATCTTACGCTAACTATTTCTGCAAGGTTGTGGAAATATTGGTTCAAAAAGTTTGTGATCTCGATATGAATATTTCAAGAAACTTTTCAGAAAAGTTTCTGCAAGGTTTCGTGTAATATTTCAAGTATCTTAACAGAAAGCTTGTGCGAAATTTTTCAGTAAATGTTGCCACAAACTTGCCAAAACATTTCGTGAAAGGTTTGTGTCCTGTCCAATCCATACACAAAATATTTTAGAAACGTTTCAGAAACGTTCCGAGGAATGATAATCAGAAGGTTTACGCAACATTTCCTGGAATCTTACGCAAAATATTTCTGCAAGGTTGTGGAAATATTGGTTCAAAAAGTTTTCGATCTCGATATGAATATTTTGAGAAAATTTTCAGAAAAGTTTCTGCAAGATTTCTTGTAATATTTCAAGTATCTTAACCGAAAGCTTGCATGAAATGTATCAGTAAATGTTGCCGCAAACTTGCCAAAACATTTCGTGAATGGTTTGTGTTCTCTGTCAAATCCATACATAAAATCTTTCAGAAAAGTTTCACAAACGTTCCGTGAAATGATAGTCGGAAGGTTTACGCAACCTTTCTTGGAATCTTACGCAAAATATCTCTGCAAAGTTGTGGAAATATTGATTCGAACAGTTTGTTATCGTGATATGAATATTTCGAGAAACTTTTCAGAAAAATTTCTGCAAGATTTCGTGTAATTTTTCTAATATCCGACCAGAAAGCTTGCGTGAAATGTTTCAATGAACGTTGCCGCAAACTTGCCAAAATATTTCGTGAAAGGTTTGTCCCTCTGTCCAATCCATACACGAAATATTTCAGAAATGTTTCAGAAACGTTCCGAGAAATGATAGTCGGAAGGTTTGTGCAACATTTCTTGGAATCATACGCAAAATATTTCTGCAAGGTTGTGGAAATATTGGTTCAAAGAGTTTGTGATCGTGATATGAATATTTGGAGAAAATTTTCTGAGAAGTTTCTGCAAGATTTCGTGTAATATTTCAAGTATCTTAACAGAAAGCTTGCGTGAAATGTTTCAGTAAATGTTGCCGCAAACTTGCCAAAACATTTCGTGAAAGGTTTGTCTCTATCCAATCCATACACGAAATATTTCAGAAACGTTTCAGAAACGTTCCGTGAAATGATAGTCGGAAGGTTTACGCAACATTTCTTGGAATCGTACGCAAAATATTTCTGCCAGATTGTGGAAATATTGGTTCAAAGTGTTTGTGATCGTGATATGAATATTTCGAGAAAATTTTCTGAAAAGTTTCTGCAAGATTTTGTGTAATATTTCAAGAGTCTGAACAGTAAGCTTGCATGAAATGTTTCAGTAAATGTGGCCGCAAACTAGCCAAAACATTTCGTGAATCGTTTGTGTCCTCTGTCTAATCCAAACAGAAAATCTTTCAGAAAAGTTTCAGAAACGATCCGTGCAATGATAGTCGGAAGGTTTACGCAACATTTCTTGGAATTTTACGCAAAATATTTCTGTAAGATTGTGGAAATATTGGTTCAAACAGTTTGTGATCGTGATATGAATATTTCGAGAAAGTTTTCAGACAAATTTCTGCAATATTTCGTGTAATTTTTCAAACATCCGACCAGAAAGTTTGCGTGAAATGTTTCAGTAAACGTTGTTGCAAACTTGCCAAAACATTTCGTGAATAGTTTGTGCCCTCTGTCCAAACCATACATAAAATATTTCAGAAAAGTTTCAGAAACGTTCCGTGTAATGATAGTCTGAAGGTTTACGCAAGATTTCTTGGAATCTTACGCAAAATATTTCTGCAGGATTGTGGAAATATAGGTTCAAACTGTTTGTGATTGTGATATGAATATTTCGAGAAACTTTTCAGAAAAATTTCTGCAAGATTTCGTGTAATTTTTCTAATATCCGACCAGAAAGCTTGCGTGAAATGTTTCAATGAACGTTGCCGCAAACTTGCCAAAACATTTCGTGAAAGGTTTGTCCCTCTGTTCAATCCATACACGAAATATTTCAGAAATGTTTCAGAAACGTTCCGAGAAATGATAATCGGAAGGTTTATGCAACATTTCTTGGAATCATACGCAAAATATGTCTGCAAGGTTGTGGAAATATTGGTTCAAAGAGTTTGTGATCGTTATATGAATATTTGGAGAAAATTTTCTGAAAAGTTTCTGCAAGATTTCGTGTAATATTTCAAGTATCATAACAGAAAGCTTGCGTGAAATGTTTCAGTAAATGTTGCCGCAAACTTGCCAAAACATTTCGTGAAAGGTTTGTCTCTATCCAATCCATACACGAAATATTTCAGAAACGTTTCAGAAACGTTCCGTGAAATGATAGTCGGAAGGTTTACGCAACATTTCTTGGAATCGTACGCAAAATATTTCCGCCAGGTTGTGGAAATATTGGTTCAAAGTGTTTGTGATCGTGATATGAATAATTCGAGAAAATTTTCTGAAAAGTTTCTGCAAGATTTCGTGTAATATTTCAAGAGTCTGAACAGTAAGCTTGCATGAAATGTTTCAGTAAATGTGGCCGCAAACTAGCCAAAACATTTCGTGAATCGTTTGTGTCCTCTGTCTAATCCATACACAAAATCTTTCAGAAAAGTTTCAGAAACAATCCGTGCAATGATAGTCGGAAGATTTACGCAACATTTCTTGGAATTTGACGCAAAATATTTCTGCAAGATTGTGGAAATATTGGTTCAAACAGTTTGTGATCGTGATATGAATATTTCGAGAAAGTTTTCAGAAAAATTTCTGCAATATTTCGTGTAATTTTTCAAACATCCGACCAGAAAGTTTGCGTGAAATGCTTCAGTAAACGTTGTCGCAAACTTGCCAAAACATTTCGTGAATAGTTTGTGCCCTCTGTCCAAACCATACATAAAACATTTCAGAAAAGTTTCAGAAACGTTCCGTGAAATGATAGTAGGAAGGTTTACGCAAGATTTCTTGGAATCTTACGCAAAATATTTCTGCAGGATTGTGGAAATATAGGTTCAAACTGTTTGTGATCGTGATATGAATATTTCGAGAAACTTTTCAGAAAAGTTACAGCAAGATTTCGTGTAATATTTCAAGTATCTTGACAGAAAGCTTGCGTGAAATGTTTCAGTAAATGTTGCCACAAACTTGCCAAAAAATTTCGTGAAAGGTTTGTATGCTCTGTCCAATCCATACACAAAATATTTCAGAAAAGTTTCAAAACGTTCCAGGGAATGATAGGCGGAAGGTTTACGCAACATTTCTTGTAATCTTACGCAAAATATTTCTGCAAGGTTGCAGAAATATTGGTTCAAAAAGTTTGTGATCTCGGTATGAATATTTCAAGAAACTTTTCAGAAAAGTTTCAGCAAGGTTTCGTGTAATATTTCAAGTATCTTAACAGAAAGCTTGCGTGAAGTGTTTCAGTAAATGTTGCCACAAACTTGCCCAAACATTTCGTGAAAGGTTTGTATGCTCTGTCCAATCCATACACAAAATATTTCAGAAAAGTTTCAAAACGTTCCAGGGAATGATAGGCGGAAGGTTTACGCAACATTTCTTGTAATCTTACGCAAAATATTTCTGCAAGGTTGTGGTAATATTGGTTCAAAAAGTTTGAGATCTCGATATGAATATGTCGAGATACTTTTCAGAAAAGTTTCTGCAAGATTTCTTGTAATATTTTAAGTATACTTACCGAAAGCTTGCATGAAATGTATCAGTAAATGTTGCCGCCAACTTGCCCAAACATTTCCTGAAAGTTTTGTCTCCTCTTGTTTTTTTACGCAAAATATTTCTGCAAGGTTGTGGTAATATTGGTTCAAACAGTTTGTGATCGTGATATGAATACTTCGAAAAAATTTTCAGAAAAATTTCTGCAAGATTTCGTGTAATTTTTCAAACATCCGACCAGAAAGCTTGCATGAAATATTTCAGTAAACGTTGCCGCAAACTTGCCAAAACTTTTCGTGAAAAGTTTGTCTCCTCTGTCCAATCCATACACGAAATATTTCAGAAAAGTTTCAGAAATGTTCCGTGAAATGATAGTCGGAAGGTTTACGCAACAATTCTTGGAATCATACGCAAAATATTTGTGCAAGGTTGTGGAAATACTGGTTCAAAAAGTTTGTGATCACGGTATGAATATTTCAAGAAACTTTTCAGAAAAGTTTGTGCAAGATTTCGTGATTTTTTTCAAGCATCCGAACAGAAAGCTTGCGTGAAATGTTTCAGTAAACGTTGCCGTAAACTTGCCAAAACATTTCGTGAAATTTTCCCATTGGATGCTTCATGAATCTTTCACGAAAGGTTTCTGAAAGTTGTCTACAATTTTTCTTGTAATATTACAGGAAATATTTTAGCATCCGTTCGTTATTATTGGTACAATATTGTGGCAAGTTTTCTTTGAAATATTGCATGAAATATTTCTGTGCAATATTTCTTGCTATGTGGGAAAAGGTCTACTTTTGATAAGTTGAGTTTCTTCGACGGTTTTTTATATGCTCTGAATTGGATAAGCGTGGCACACTAATATGGTTTACAGGACTAGTTTTCTACGTAAAAATTGGAGCTTTTAGACCATGTCTGGTTCATGTGCTTCTCACGCACCGCTAATAGCAGCAATAAATTGCTTAAAAAAAAGAGTGACATAAAAGTAAAAGTTCCTGAGAATTCCCCATATATATAGACATAATTTCTAGAATTTCTTGAATCATTTTGACGTCTCCCACCATAAGCCAATCATAAATTAGATCATAACTGAGCACAGCTTTTATTCGTTAATTGTATATATTATAAAATTATAAAAAAAGAATTATGTAACTTATAATTTTTATAAAATGATAAAATTTAAAATATGTATGATATAATACAAACTTGTGCTTTTCTCAAAACATTACAAACTGATTTTAATAGAAGTTTTAAAATTTAATTATAAACACTTCATGTACCACGTCGTACCTGTACTTTATTTTATTTATTACACAAAACACTGATGAGATGTCACTTTTTAATCACTATGTTATTTGTTATCAATAAAATTTGATTTTATAAACACTTCAGGCAAAACATCAACCGGTATTTTATTTTATTTAGTACAGAAAACACTGATTACATGTCATTTTTTGATATTTAATATCTCATCTACAAACAGTAAGGTCATTCCTCTTTGTGAATTAGATTTAGTAAATCTTTCTTGTAACATCTTATGAGCTTCTTCCCATATTGTAAATTGATCTGTTAAATATTTCCATATTTGTACATAAACTTGTGTTTGTTCACAAAGTTTTATTCCATTGACATAAATAAATTTAAATCCCGGTAACTCTTTTTTCAATATTATAATTTTTATTGAAATAGCATATTACTTCATTTACGATAGCTGTTTTGCCAGTACCAGAAACTTCACTTATGTAGATGTAGCTTTAGTAGAACTTCACTAGAGCTACTATCGCTCTCATTTATATTCTCACTCTCCTTTGTACATTCATCCTCTTCTTCCGCGCCACCATTATATTCGTCACTTTCATTAACTTATTTATACATAGAATCATCAGCATGTTCATTATAATTAACTTTCATAATTTTTGAGGTGTACCAAATAATTGGTCTTTTAAATTTTTTGCAGATCCTTTCCCGGTGTTGTAAATTTACTAAGTTTTCTACATAAAGTTTTTGATCTAAGACGAGTAGGAGAAATATTTTTGTTTGTATTGGGTATTTCATTTTCATCTACTTCGTTTACATCTGCTTTCTGGTTCTCATTTCAAAAATATCAAGGAGTGCGGGAGCACTCCGAAAGCAAGTATTGTAGAACAGGCCTGAGGAATCGACCGCGCTATGTATACATTGAAATGAGTGCCCGAGAATTTGAAGTATTTACTGCAATTTTAAATGGCTTTTATATTCACTCAAATTAAAATAACAACATTCTATTTCTTTATACTATGTTGCAAAAAAAGTTTCATGTAAAAAGATGTTCTCATATTAGAGATATTAAATAGTGAAAAATTTTTTGTCAGGTTTCATTTTCTCAACTCTTCATTGGATCGAAGTTTTCTTCCCACTTCCAGTTGCCTGTATATATACATATGTATACTACTATTCGACTATAACTAACCTTAACTTACCTATATACACATCTCTCAATCCTCACGTATACAAGTATGTACTTTGATTACACAGTTTTTTTAGTTTTATTTACATACATTCAAATCAAAGATCCCCTAGGAAATCAAGTGATGAGAAGAATTATTTTTTAATCTACTTATATCAAGGAGGCAACTTAGATAAGTATTATATATATGGCTAAATATTAGATGGCTAATTTTATAAAAAAATTGATACTTTGTGTGAATATTTTATTTTTACAGATGCAGATTATACAAGATTTTTTTGGAGAAATAGATAGAAAAAATTCGATTTTCAATTACTTGGATTAGATTTTAGATGTAGATATACGAATTGTGTACTGTCTGAAAAATTAATCAGCAAAAATAAAGGAGGGTTCTCACAACTCTGGTGGTTATTCTATTATTTTAATAAGCAAGAAAAAGTTATTTTCATACAAGAACAGATACTTAGGAATAGAATTATACTAGAAGATGATAGTAAGAATTGTATCGTTGCATCATTTAATAGTACGTACTACTCAAGAAAGAAAAACCAAAAGCAATGTTATTGGAAGCGCAGGCAAACAAATACTATTTACGATATAATATTTTTGAAGATGTATCTATATATCCTCATCATGAAAATTCTTCATGTGAGATATAATTTTAGAAGAATATTAAAAATTTATTTATTAGGATAATAGAGTACTTGGATGTTAATAAAGAACATGACAGGTTCATTGCTTTCATTGAATCACACATTAAATAAACAACTAAGATGTTTCTTTTGACAGTATTCAACTCAACGTACGAGAAGGTATTATGTTTTGAAGTAAGTTCTTCAAAATAAGAAAAGAAAATTGTGATTCTAATAGATTATCTATCTAGTTGCAAATTATATTGATGTAGTGATTCCCTTACGAAAAAATCCTATCGAAAATCCTGTAGGAAATTCTGTAGAAAATTCTAGAGGAATCCTGTACGAAATCCTGTAGATAGATCTGCATAATATTATACAGGAAATCCTGTAGAAAATCCTACATGGATTTCGCAGTTTTTCTGTAGAAAATTCTGTAGGAAATCCTGCACAAAACTCTGCAGGAAATCCGGTAGTAAATTTTGTACAGAATTTGATGCATAATTATTAAGTATGATAAGACCGACAGTTTGGCAGTAGTGCAGTCGAGACTTCGGCTAATTACTGTAGTTAAGCAGCATTGGGGGTGGCCACTACTTGACTGGGTAACAGCGTTTTTTTCTGCGACTACCTCCTGTGATCGGTTAGGTGTTGAATTGCCTTCTGGTAAATTGAGCGGGAGGTATGGATAAATACAGTTTCGGTGTCTACCTAGACTTAATTTGAAATATTAAAAAAATTTTCTTTTAATGAGTTCAAAAACTTTTGCACGGTACTGTAATTTAATTTTATATATTGTAACGAAATTATTCACGCGCCGAATAATTTCATAGGGAATCGTTCGCGGCTAAATATCATGTCTGAAAGCGACACTCCGGCGGGCTCCGCGACTGTTTACGTCGCGACGTAAACAGGCGTGAGGACCTTGCGTGGCTGCCGAAGTGAAAAAATTTCTGCAGTTTGGCCAGAGCCATCGTAAGGCATGCCTAACAGTACATCCTGGTGCCTTGCCCTTTTCCCACTCGAGCGAATGCGTATCGTCGAGAGAGTTTGAAATTAGGAGTCTATCATAGAGTGAGGGTGAGAGTGAGAGATGGGGAGAGTGACGAGGCGTAGACGCACGGTGCAGCAGAGAAGAACGTGCGTGCTCGCGCAGAGACGCACACGAACACCAGGAGAGAGAGAGCGAGAGAGAGGAAGGCCTCGCTGCCCCTACCCCCGCCCGCAATCACTTACGAGGACAGCTCGACACCGAGGTAAGTTCTGCGCACAGGCAGACGCGGAGCAAGAGCGGGTGACACGGGAAAACGGGGCTAGCGGATACGTGCGCGCCCGTCGAGTGTGCGCGAATCTCGACCGGATCCATCCGAGCCTCGGCCGATTTCCCGCGAGCGAGCGACGGCGCCGACGAGTACGCGCGGTATTCGCGCTGTCGCACACCACGTGCGCAGGCACACTGCTTCCCCGTTGCACAGCCGGGAAGGGCAACGGTGTATTTCTGGTATCACTTCTGATGCAACAAACGACAATTCTAGCTAGACCCGCGAGTGATTCTTTCGCGCTCCTACTCCCCTTTTACTCCCTTATTTACAGGTGGTAGGCGGAGCATCCCCGCCGCCTTCGCGGATACATCGCGCGACTGCGAGAGAGAGAGAGAGCGAGAGAGAGAGAGAGAGAGTAACCTGTGGGGCGGCCATCACCGTAAATACGAGCACAACGAAGGCAGATTTGGAGAATCGGCAGCCGCAGCCGGCAGGAGGCCAGCCAGCGACAGCACACCGCAGCGACGTAGCAGCGACAGCCGAATCGACGAGTGGAGTAACAGCGAACTTTCGAGAATTTCGGCGTTCCCGGAGTTCGCCTGCGATTCGTCTCAACCGTGGTGTTGTACACATCGGAAGTCCAGTGATTTCAATACCCGGAAAGAACAATGAAAAAACCACAAAGTATTTGTCCGAAGGCGGCGGGGATACTCCGCCGATCACCTGTAAATAAGGACAGGAAGAAAAGGGGGCGGAGGCGCGCGAAAGAATCACTCGCGGGTCTAGCTAGAATTGGAGTTTATTGCCTCAGAAGGGTTACTAGAAATACACTCATTGCCCAGGCGTCATCGGCTCTGCAACGGGGAAGCAGTGCGCCCGCACACATGGTGCGCGACAGCGCGAGTACCGCGCGTACTCGTCGGCACCGTCGCCCGCTCGCGGGAAATTGGCCGAGGCTCTGACGGATCCGGTCGAGACTCGCGCACACTCGTCGCGCGCGCACGTATCCACTAGCCTCGTTTTCCCCTGGTACCCGCTCTTCCTTTTATATGGGTGGCTTATTCTTAGGAATTTTCTTCGATTCCTGACATCGTTTGGAAGACTGGCTTTTTTCTGTATGTTTTAAAGGTTTGTTGAGTCTTTCTGATGGATCACTCTTTTACCTTAATATTTTTACCTATCAAATCCATCCCGCATTCGCCCAGTGTTATGCCCGTGGGGAGGAGAAAACTTATAGATAATCCTCCTAGGATAAATTCAAATTAGGAAATCTCGTCCCGTGATGGACGGTGTATTGGCATAATTGAGTTTGGATGTCTAGGTAGACACCGAAACTGTATTTATCCACACCTCACGCTCAATTCGCCAGAAGGCAATTCAACACCTAACCGATCACAGGAGGTAGTCGCAGAAAAAAACGCTGTTACCCATCCAATTAGTACCCGCCCCCAATGCTGCTTAACCGCAGTGATCAGCCGAAGTCTCGACTGCACTACTGCCAAACTGTCTGTCTTATCATACTTAATAATTATGCATGAAATTCTGTACAAAATTTACTACCGGATTTCCTATATAAAATCCTGCAGGATTTTCTGCAGAGTTTCCTGCAGGATTTCCTACAGGATTTCCCGCAGTATTTCCTACAGAATTTTCTACAGGATTTCCTACAGAAGAACCGCGAAATCCATGTAGGATTTTCTACAGGATTTCTTGCAGAATATTATGCAAGACTATACAGAATTTCCTACAGAATTTCTATAGAATTTTCTACAGAATTTCCTGCAGGATTTTCTATAGAATTTTTTCATAAGAGAATTGTTAAAAAATGACATCTAATCAGTGTTTTGTGTACTAAATAAAATATCCGTATGTTATGTTGCATGAAGTATTTATAATCAATTTTTACTGATAACAATTAACATAGTGATTACAAAGTGACATCTAAATCAGTGTTTTGTATAATAAATAAAATACAGTACCAGTGTTACATGAAGTGTTTATAATCAAATTTAAAAGCTTGTATTAAAATCAGTTTCAAATGTTTTAAGAATATCTTATGTGTGTATTAATAAATAATTACGTGTTATGAGGTTCATAAACTTTATAATAAGTATTTGCATAGAAGAAAATATTGGTGAGTCACACGTGAGCATATAAATATTATAAATATACAATATAATTTATGATGCCGATTTGAAATATTGTTCTGAGCCTTGGTTGAAAAAGCATCTTCAAGAAACTTAGTCGATATGATTGTTGTGCTGTTATACATCTTTACTCAAGTACCAATGAAAAGATTATGTCTTGAAACATTGAAATACTGAAAAGAGCGAAAATGATGTGTTATTGTGAAAATTTCAAGGAATGAAAGTGATCAGTTAATCTATTGTATGATTTTCTCACGATAGGAGATGTCAAAATGTTTCAAAGAAGTTCTCCGTAAAAATTTTCCTACAAGATGCAGATAATAATAATGTTTAGTTTATCAACTGTTTGTGTTCTTAATTTTACAAGATTATGTGTGGCAATAATCGGTTATTAATTTATTAATTTGAGTAGTTACAATCAATTATAATTTAACAGAATAATAAAAACTAATATAATATAAAAAGTAACGAACAGAGCAACTGATCTAACAAATGATTTAGTGGAGATAATGTAAACCAGCGTAATGACAGACAACATAAATTTTTATTTTTTTAATATAATTAAAGTGAAATTTCAGTGTGAGTTACACTGTTACATGCAGCAGGGAAACTATACAAAAAGTAATATCAGTACCTGTGGGCCATGTAGGCTTACTATGCAGCTCAAAGTCTTACTTCTCATTGAAGTAATTTTCGTCAACTGTCCAGATTTGTGGTATAATTTTTCTATTAAATATAAAAGCAATTCACTAAAAAATAACTATCAAATAAAATTGTAGCTTAGAGCAGAATGCCAGTGGCGTTTGCTGGTCTTGTAGACAAGAAAATTAAGACCGAAATGATAAAGCAAGTTTAAGGAAATAACTGTGTATTTAAAGCACAGTGGGTGAGTTTTTTATGATTTTTATGAAAAGAAAAATGCAAAAATGCCAAACTGATTATTTCCTAATTCAACTGGTGTAGATATTCTACTTATTTAGGCTGTAAATGTGGTTTTTATGAAACATTTTTTTTAGCCTTTGTAAATACAAGTTTTCAAGATCCCTTTTATGAATCTTTCTCTTATTACGCTAATTTTGAATTCAAAGCTAATGTTGTTTGTCCATATGTTGGTGCGACAAAAACATACGTTCCCATATTATAGACAACTATCTATGAAGAAATGGAAATCTACAAACATCAACCACCATGTACTGGAAAATATCGTAGAAATATTCTGATTTGTATTCAAAATGTGACAAAAGCTAAGTATTAGGAAGCAACAACAAAGATATTTTAGACTAAATTGTTTATAAACTTTTAATCTATATCTATTGTCACGGCCTGCCGTACCAACGTCGAGTATAAACCGTAGTTGAAGAACGCGAGATGGCGCGTCGATGTAGAATCTCAGCTGCATCGACGTGATGACTAGCGGACCGCGGCGTGCCGGCCGGCCATCTTATAGTTCGCTACGGTATTCTGCAACCGCTTTTCTTTTCGCTCCACCTTGTTTCGCCCGTTATTAAAAGAAGACTCGTTCGTTCTTTTGAAGAGAAGTACCGTGTCAGAGCGCGAATCACGAGAGTTTTGCTCGTGATATACAAAAATAGTGTATTGAAGTACTTCTGCGGTTTTCGCGCTTTAAAGTGCAAAGTTCAAGTGCGACAGGCTAGTATCACCTGCCGCACTCAAACCACTTAGTGTCTGGAGGAAGTAATAGCACTTTTCGAGTCCGCTCCACCGCAGCATCAAGATTTTTATATTACTCAGGAAGTAAGACCAGACACGACCGAGACCGATCAACTACTTGAGCCGTTGCTAAATTGGGTGAAAGGTAAGCGTGCACGCACTCTTCCGCGCCGCGTATTAGCTCCGCGTAACCGCTTGTCCAGACTCGTCGTACCTGGACATCGGCTTCGAGTAGGCGTTCTCGTGCGGTGAGAGCAAGTGCGAGGAGAGAGTGTAGGCATCGGGCTCGCGCTTCATCAAGGTTAAACGCGAGGTCAAACCACCGGCTTTTTCAAAGCCGGTCAGTGCGCATAACAGGTGCGCATACGTGTAAACCCGCCGTCTACCCTCTCTCTCACACTTATACGTGTGTGCGTCGCGCGGCGATCGTGACTGCTCTCACACTTCGTCGTTTTACTCGGTGAGCGCGCGCGTAGAGTACCGTACACGTGAGGCGTATTATACCTCACGTGCGCGGCGTAAATTACCGCGAGCGTGACGTCAGTCTCCGAGGCAGCTGACGTCAGAGGTAACGTGCTGGCGCACCGTTTAGATAGGAAATAAGCAAACCTAAATTCATTTCTTTTATATTTCTGATCCATTATCACACCACAACTTCTTTTATTTAATAAACAATAGTCTTTTATTATTAGCATTGAACCTCTCGAGTTATTATTTCGCGACCTAGTTATTCCCCGTTCCCCGCCGCCTCCGCGGTCGTTACGTAAGAGAAAACGTATCGCTTCATCTGAGCAGCCGGCACACGAACCAGTGAACGAGAGGAGAGTTCGAGTCACTGGTGAGAAACAAAGCGCAAGTCTTCGACTTGCGTGTTGCACGGTAAGTAACCAGATTAGGTGAACATTGCATGACGTTGTAGCGTTCGTTGCATAATCTGGCTATTACATCTCCGGGAGTTGAATCGAGAGATATGGAATTGAACCGCTAAGGTACGCAGGTGAAACGTGCCTTAGGCCGAAATTCACCTCGTGACACTGGCGCCCTAAACGTGTGTGTGCTTGGGAATATCGCGAAATTTTGACTTCGAAGGAACAAAGTTCGAATCCCAAAAATTTCTTTTTGCGCTTTTCCGATTTTTTTTTAGATATTTAGTTAGGAAGTGACTGAAGTACAACAACCAACCTACAGCAAACCCTCTGGGGGTAGAAGTTCGAAGATTTTTGAGAAAAATCAAGATAAATTGCTGTAGGTTACAAAGTTGCTATTTTTTTTATAGATTATCGTGTCAAATAGTCAGATACGGCGCGTCTAGGCGAAATTAAATTGCGAGCGAAACTTTTGTTTGTTTAAACAATAATTATAATTTGTTTAAACAATAATAAAAATTTGTGAGGAGAAGCATCAGGGGACTGAACACTCGACTAAATTTGTGACGAGCATTCAATCGATACCAGTTGCTAGCCTAGTGAAGGCTAGTATAGACTATACCCTCAGGGGATTCGAACCAGAGACAAAGAATCGAACTGAGGGGTAGATTCGAACTCGCGGTGACCTGGCTGGCATTTATTTTTTTTACAGAGTAAAAATTGTAAAACAGCTGAAAAACAGTGACAAACCAGTAATTCGTGCTAAATCGGGATCGAAGCACCAATTATTGGCAAATTAAAAAGAAAACCAGCCAGGGCGTTTTGAAACCGTGCGTCTGGTATCTAACCCTATGCAACTCGAAGTGAAATTCAGAGTGTGGAGGTTAGGTAGAACTATAATATATTATAAATTATTTATATATATTTATTTATTGATTTGTAAATTAAGAGGTGCGCCTTAGGGAACGATCCCTTAAATAGAAACCGCGCACACAACCACACTCTGAAATACACATTCAAGCGCGTGTAAAGAAGACTACAAGCGAAACAAGAATTCAAAATGGCGCAGAATATAGAGGAAGTCATCGGAAATTGGTGCCAATGTTTGACAGCAAAAGAAGTAGACGATCATCTACAGACACTGAATTTAAAAACCAGCGGCTCCAAATTTATAAAGATGAACAGGATGTCGCAGTGGCTGCTTGGAATATACGAACCGAAGGATTTTCAAATGGAAGAAGGGCAGGATGAATATTCCCTGCTCATAAAGAGAGAAAACCTCCGGACCAGGTTCATTCAAGAACACAGCACGGAAGACCTTCCATCAGCATGGAAGAACATAACGGGTGAATCCATGGACGAACCACACCCGTTAACCATGCTGGCAGAGGACAATACGACAAGAGCCAACCTTGAGGCAACAAGGTTGGCAATAAAAGAAACCGCGCCGCCACAGCCGACAGAAAAAGAAATAACAGGCGGTAAAACCACAGAAAATCCGAGCCAACAGGACTCTGGCAATTTAGTAAACCAGAGTTCTGTGGTAGACGACACGACGCTCGCACAGTTTTCCGAGCCGATGGCAGCGATGACATCCGCATCCGGCATGAAGTTCCTGGTGCCAGAAGCATTTTTAGAGTTCTGCGGTAACATGATGCAGGAAAACAAAACATTGCGTGCAACCTGCGCAACACAAGGAGCCGCATCTAGCACCAGGATGGAAGACGACCGGACCAGACAACGGAAGGAACACGTGCGCCTACAAGACACATATACGTGCCAGTACCCCGTCGGTCCGCATCGAGACGGAGCATCGACCCCCCAGGCGCATTTAGGTGACAGGACCCAGCCACTGTTGGGTAACTGTGGCAGAACCTAGGGGGAGGGGGGAGGATTCTCGAGGAATGAAACCTCCGAGAACCTCGGCGCCAGTGGAGTCGAAGATTCGTCGTTAAGAAGGCGAACCTTCCCCATTGTTGACGTCGGACTCACAGTGAGGAAGTGGAATGTGTCGTTCTCTGGCGATAGAGGCCAGAGCATAGAAGCTTTCCTGGAGAAAGTAGAAGCGTGCCGCGGATCGACTAGCCTGTCCGAAGCAGAGGTATTCCAGGCCTTGCCGGAACTACTAAAAGGCGTGGCAGCCATGTGGTTCCAGGTAGAAAAACACAAGTGGAACACACGGTCAGACTTCTGTTCGGCAGCTCGGCGTTGGTACGGAACCGGAAGAGGTTACCAACAACGCTTATTGATGGAAGCAACCGCCAGGGCACAGGGAGAAGATGAACTCGCGAGAGATTACATAACCTGCCTCCTGGTTATTATAAGAAAAATGGAGCCGATACCGAACTTAGAAACGCAACTTGACATGCTCCATCGAAACTTGAGGCCGGGACTCCAAAGGTTGGTGAGGAGAGCCGACTTCAAAGATATCGACGAGTTACAAGAGATGGCGAGGGAAGCCGAACTAACTCTCGATATGGAGAAAACCTTCCGCCCTCCACCGCCTCCGGAATTGACAATGTTGCCTGAAGCAGCCTGTAAGTCAAGGAGTGTGAAACCTGCGAAGCCAAAAATCTCCGGAGTGAACTCTGGAGAGTACAATGGTCTCGCAGGCAAAGAAACCTTGGCGGATCAGTTGATACTGACCGCTATATCGAGGTTAGAGGCCGGACTGAACGAGTTACGTAGCAAACAAAACGCTCGTACATCCGGCCACAACCCAAGGATGAAAGGTGAAAATCACCACGAAAAACACAAATCGTTACCGGCGAACACCCCTAGAGGGAAAGAGAAAGAGAACCGAACATTAACCGGTGACGGTAAGAAGAGCGATACCGGCGGAGGATCCGAGCGTAAGAGCGACAAACCGGCCGGACCCATAACGGGTTGGGGCTGCAGCAAAATAGCTCGTTTTGCCCCGACTGTTCGGGAAACGAGAACCGGCGAGACTGAATGGGTCCAAATCCGCCGAGACCACTCTAGAGGCCCAGAAAGAGTCGAGGAAGAAGGACGAGACACCAACCGACCTGGTGGCAGCTGCCAGTCAGGTCAAGACTGAACAATGTCCAGACGAAGAGAAAGTCGGACAACGGAACGACTTCGTGAAGGAGCTAGAACCTTGCTCCAATCAAATTCCTGTACAACCCGACGAGCTGCGTTGGTGAGTACAGGTGGGGATCGGAGGGTTCCGCATTCGGGGACTATACGATACTGGAGCCTCGAAAACGGTGATAGGATCGTTAGGACTGTAACTAGCTACCGAATGCGGACGTACGTTCCGGCCAGCTATGGGAGCAGGCGCCAGAGGTGCTGGCAACAACCTGCTCCGCGTAACAGGACATGTGGAACTCCCGTTCGAGTTGGGAGGGGTCAAACGAGACATACTGGTTTCAATAATATCAGAACTGGAAGTTGACTGTTATGTCGGTTCCAATTTCGTCCGCGCATTTGAGACAACGCACGACCCCGTAGAGAACAGGCTGATAGTGGGGAAATCCGGTCAGAGTGTAGGACTGGAATTAGCCTGTGTCTCTTAGTCAGATCCAAATGATCCAACACAGATCAGGATCGCCTCCATCGACACGATGAAAGCTTCTTCAGCGGGTCTCGCCGATATTACGCTGGAAGAACACCAGCGCTTACAAGCTCTTTTAACAAGAGTACTACCAGCAGCAGACGCTCCACTCGGCTGCACTAATTATGCCGAGCACGAGATAGACGTTGGCAAAAGTCGACCAATCCGGCAGAAACAATACCCGATTTCCAGAAAATTGGAAGAGGAAATGCATCGACAAGTTCGAGAGATGCTTGCAGCCGGATTGATCGAGCCTTCGTCGAGCCCCTGGGCCAGTCCTGCTTTCATGGTGCCAAAAGCTGGCAATAAATATCGTATGGTGATCGACATGAAAAAGGTGAATGCCGCCGCAAAGGGAGATGCGTATCCGCTGCCAAATATGCCGCCCGTTATATATCAACCTTAGATCTGAGCAGCGCATACCACCAAATCCCTTTGAAAGAAGAATCGCGGGAGATTACGGCATTCTCAATACCCGGTCTGGGGTTATTTCAATTTAAAAGAATGCCATACGGATTGTCGAACGCAGGAGCCATCTTTCAGTGCATGATTGACAGAGTCATAGGGCCCGAACTAAAGCCATACGCGTTCTCTTATTTAGATGACATCATCATCGTAACAGAGACTTTTGAAGAGCATCTAGCGATGTTAGAACGCGTATTGGCAAGAATCAATGAGGCAGGCCTCATGATCAACCGAGAGAAGAGCGTATTTGGTAGATCTGAGGTAAAATATCTTGGTGTTCTCGTTAATCGAGATGGGTTTAGACCAGACCCAGATAAGATAGCTCCGGTTATGCAATACCCTGCGCCTAAGAACCTAAAACAGTTAAGGCGATTCCTCTGTATGGCATTGTGGTATCGGAAGTTTCTTCCCGATTTTGCCACGATCGCCGACCCTCTCACACGCCTAACGAAGAAAAACTTCAGGTACGTGTGGGAAGAGGAACAACAACAAGCCTTCGACCACATCAAGGCACTCATAGCCTCAGCTCCGGTCCTACACCGTCCGGATTTCGCTTCGCGCTTTGTCATACAAACTGACGCAAGTGACTAGTTTGGGGGCAGTATTGTTCCAAGTGATAGACGGTCAGGAGCGAGTCTTGGAGTTTGCGAGTCACTCGCTCTCTAAAGCTGAGCGAAATTACTCACAAGGAAAGTACCCGAACTGTCAAATTAAAAAAAATTCCAAACCCATATTAAAAAGTAGAACTCCATGCGAGATTCACGAAACCATTTTTTTTATCGGCTGAGAAGCGCTTTATAAGGGTTAAAATCACCCCTAAAGTTTACCCCCAAGAAACGTTTTTTTGATATATCTCGGCTTCTACTTAACTTTTCTTAACGAAACAAAATGGAAAGAGTTTCTTATTAAAAAGCCAAGAAATCCGTGGTTGTATGAACATTGAGGGTTGCATCCCTTATTTTTTAGAGGGTGAAATTGTGTTTTTTTAAGAATAATTTTTGTTGTGAGAATTCATAAAATAATTAAAAATAGGTTAAAATATTATTTTTGCCAACTACAATAAATAACAGTTGGTGTTTTTGGGCATTCTTCGCGAAACAACCCCTTAAGAGGTGGTAAACCACCCCTAACACAAATGAATTAGGTATATTTTTTTGGCAATTATTTTTTTCCTTAAAATGGGTTCTTGAAGTCGTTAATCGGAATCCACAGTTAGATCCACAATAAAAATTTGAAAATAGGGAATTCAATATGGCGAAAAATTTTTTAGAAATATTTTAAATTCTACGAAAAATAGTATGTAGACCCCTTAGCGGAAATTATATTATGTAAATAAGTGTATAATAATGTAACAATGTTTTGTTATGTTATTCTATTATTTATTATTTTTTTATCATACACTTGTTTATCGTACGATAAACAAGTGTATGATAATGTAGTTGTTTGTAAAAAAGTGTAAGAAAACGTAACAAATTGTACTTTTCTACTGGATTTCGGACGCTTTTACATTTTACCACAGTTTATACCATTTTTTAATAATTTCTTACTTTTCCTTACATTTGTCTACGTTTTATGACTTTTTAATTTGTACTCTTAATTCAAATTTTATAGGCATTCTTACACTTTCGTACATCTTTTTATATTTTATTATATATTTGTACTTTTAATTACATCTTTTTACGTTTATATACAAATTTTGATACACATTTTACATCGTATCACATATTTGTACACTTTTTTCAAATAGTTCATAATTATACTTGTACAATAATTTATAATTGTACTTTTATTTAAATATAGCTATAAATAAAATATTTTCGAAGATGTAAAGAAAAAATACTAAAACGTAATAAAATGTAAATTATTATGTATTAGAAATATGTAATAGAAATTAATATATGTTACAAAATGTAAGTTACTGTATAAAAGTTTAAATTTTTACAAATTCTTACAGATTTTTACAATTTATTATCTTTTAATACAAATTCTTATACAATTCTACCAATTTCTAAGCAGCATAACGACCAATTTTAAATCGTACGGGTCAGCCAACAGCAGACGGCAAGCTAGCTAATTATTCTGACGATCATAGATTATATGTTTTACAATAATGATATTCATGAAAAAAATGTTGTAAACATAGCGATTTTTTGCACCATGAACATGTTATAATCGCTCGTTTACCACAAATATCGCATGTAATAAAATTAGAATTGAAGCAAAATTTTTTTGGGTTTTCAATTTTTTCTGGCCTTTCATCAATGTAACCGGCGGCGTACCAAGCATATTTAAATAAATTTTGAAACCTGGGACTTGATAATTGATTATGTACTAATGAATGCATTTTGATTATATTATTTCTATCGTGTAAGTTGAGATCCTCATTTGTTAGAAATATCATATCCGAAAACGTTCGAACGAAGTTCTTCCACATTCGAAAACCGTAAATATCAAGCGGTTGAAGTTCACTTGTTGTTCTTTGTGGAATTTGTAGAATCGTTAAGGTTTTATGTTCCGGTTTTACTTTATAAATTATATCTAGGCAGTGACCTCTCCATGAATCAAGCAATAGGGTACTTGTTATGGTAGTTGATGGAAAATATACATCTTGCGCCCAAGTTTCAACATGTTCTTTAGTCAATTTACCTGATTTCGATGCCATTTCATAAACATTTTCTGCTGCAAATAAATTTTTTCTGACTACAGTTCCAAACTCTCCCTTTGGTTCTTGCATGACTAAAAAGAAGGGTGATAGAAGTTTTCCTTCAGCAGATACAGTAGGCTGGATAGTATAAGAATGAGTTGTCGAATGCACTGATTGCACTATACTCTCTACACTTTTATCTCCTCTAAGATTGAGGGTTCGACCACTGTGTATTTCGTAATTAAAATCACTTTGGTCGGAGTTATAAACACGTTTTGCATCATATATTATGATGGCATTTTTTACTCTATTGCGTAATTCCTGTTTTTGTGCTGACCATTCTTCTGAATCATCTATAGATTTTTTAGTAATAATTTTTATTATTTTTCGATAAACGATATTAAATCACCGTTTAAATTCATTTAACCAGTGTCTAGAAGCTTTAAATTCATTGAAGTTTAACTCTAATGCTTTTTCTTTTGCCATACGTCTTACATCAATGTCATGAATGGGTATTCTATTCGATCTGGCTACGTTAAATTTTTGTAAACAATATTCCTCAATTTTTTTCAATTTATCGATCCTACTTCTTCCTATTGCCACTTGATCTCTCCATCTATACAGCTGACGTGCTGTTTTTAATTTTTTGAATCGATTTTGGACTGTTTCAAATTTTAACTTGTTTTTACTACTTAACCAATACTCCACAGCTTACTTTTTGTAGCAAAATTAATCCTCTCTGATTCGGTCCTACATTGATTTTCAGTTTCGGGTGTTATCATATCTTCTGCATCGATATCTTCATGTAAATCATCTGCAGGTATATCATCGTAAGGTTCGTAGGTATCATCATAATATAGAAATTCTTCCGCTTCTTCGTAAATACTACGATCATTTATACTTGATATTATGATATTATACACTATATTAGCAACATTTCTTTCAGCGTCATTAACAGGTAATTTCTTTTCTTGATCTTGAAACATACTGTTTAAAATAAATAAAACATTCATCGCATTTACCAAATTCATATTTATGGAAAATATTTTCTTTCTTCTTTTAGATACGTTGAGTCGCAGTGTAAACCTGTAAAAGTTTTAGTTATTATAGCCTTTTTATAGCCATAACAGTATAGGAATGTACAATAGTATGAATGTACAGTAAGTGTAAAAAGTATTCAGACATCCAAAACTTTTGAGGAAAACATTTTACTAAATTCCTTTGTAAGTGCATGGGAATTCGTTATTGTTTGTCAATGTTTTGTCTACAAGATACACTATTTTATTAGCATTAAATAGTTGCTAAACGTTATTATTATAAATAAAGTTCTACTTCTATTCACTCGTATGAATATTTTTTTACACTTAACTGATTAAATCGTCAGTATGTCATATTTTATATATTAGAATAACAGTAATGTAACAGTAATTCTAAAAATTAAAATCAAAACATAATTTTTATTATCATAAAATAATTCAATGCATGTATTAAGAGTAAAGTTTCACTATCAAAATATTTACAATTGGTACAATAAAGATTCTATAATAGATTTTTACTGAATTTGAGTTTCTTAACTTCGGCCACTTGTTCAAAATTTATTGTATATTTTGACGAGTTTTATATTTAAAAATGCTGCATTTTATTTAACTTTTCAATATTATATCTATTATATCCTTCTATTAGAAATATTTTGAATAATTATGTAGAAGAAAGAAATTTCAATTATATGGTTACTTACGACTATTATTATTGTTGATATCATTCAATTCAAATAGGATTTCGTACTCGTAAAATGTTTACTTGCCATTAAAAAATATGATGCAAGTACCTCCAGACACTTATATTTTCAATTAATACCCATAAAATAATGTTGACATTGAATATTAATTTAACACGAGCGTAGAAGAACGTTCAGTAACGTATATTTGTTTTCGACTGACCGATGTTTCACTTATTTATGAATAAAAGAGGAGAAATCGGGAGATAATGCAAGTGTACGTAATCTTGTATATTGCGCAATAACCATGAATTGCTATAATTATCATTATATTAAAAATTTTGTTCATATTAATTTATATTAATAAATCATAAATAAACTTTTCTTATTAAAACCTATCATAATTTCAACAAGCATGAAAATCTCTCCTAGCTGAAATTATAAAATATAAAAGAAAATAAGAAAATACTTATAAAATGGAATAAATTGTTGAAAAATGTAAGAAATCATACGATACTGGATTTCGGGCATATTTAACAATTTGTTAAAGTTTCTTACATTTTCTTTCAATTCCTTACGTTTTCTAAATATTTCCTTGTGTAGCTTATTTTTATGAAATTATAAGGAAGTATTTGTTAGAAAAAACTGTACGAATTTGTAAAAGTTTAAACTTTTATACAGTAACTTACATTTTGTAACATATATTAATTATATTTCTAATACATAATAATTTACATTTTATTACGTTTTAGTATTTTTTCTTTACATCTTTGAAAATATTTTATTTATAGCTTTATTTAAATAAAAGTACAATTATAAATTATTATAAAAGTATAATTATGAACTATTTGAAAAAAGTGTACAAATATGTGATACGATGTAAAATGTGTATCAAAATTTGTATATAAACGTAACAAGATGTAATTAAAAGTACAAATATATAATAAAATGTAAAAAGATGTACGAAAGTGTAAGAATGCCTATAAAATTTGAATTAAGAGTATAAATTAAAAAGTAATAAAACGTAGACAAACGTAAGGAAAAGTAAGAAATTATTAAAAAATGGTATAAACTGTGGTAAAATGTAAAAGCGTCCGAAATCCAGTAGAAAAGTACAATTTGTTACGTTTTCTTACACTTTTTTACAAACAACTACATTATCATACACTTGTTTATCGTACGATAAACAAGTATATGATAAAAAAATAATAAATAATAGAATAATATAACGCAACATTGTTACATTATTATACACTTATTTACATAATATAATTTCCGCTAGGGGGTCTACATACTATTTTTCGTGGAATTTAAAATATTTCTAAAAAATTTTTCGCCATATTGAATTCACTATTTTCAAATTTTTATTGTGGATCTAACTGCGGATTCCGATTAACGACTTCAAGAACCCATTTTAAGGAAAAAAATATACCTAATTCATTTGTGTTAGGGGTGGTTTACCACCTCTTAAGGGGTTGTTTCGCGAAGAACGCCTAAACACACCAACTGTTATTTATTGTAGTTGGCAAAAATAATGTTTTGACCTATTTTTAATTATTTTATGAATTCTCACAACAAAAATTATTCTTAAAAAAACACAATTTCACCCTCTAAACAATAAGGGATGCAACTCTTAATGTTCATACTACCACGGATTTCTTGACTTTTTAATAAGAAACTCTTTCCATTTTGTTTCGTTAAAAGAAGTTAAGTAGAAGCCGAGATATATCAGAAAAACGTTTCTTGGGGGTAAAGTTTAGAGGTGATTTTAACCCTTATGAAGCGCTTCTCAGCCGATAAAAAAAATGGTTTCGTGAATCTCGCATGGAGGTCTACTTTTTAATATGGGTTTGGAATTTTTTTTAATTTGACAGTTCGGGTACTTTCCTTGTCAGTAACAGAAAGAGAGTGTCTTGCGGTGTTATGGGCTATCGAGAAGTTTCGGGCATACGTAGAGGGATATAATTTCCTCGTGGTGACCGACCATAGCAGCCTGCGTTGGATTCGGTCACTGCGTAGCCCGACAGGTAGACTAGCAAGATGGTCGCTTAGGCTGCAGATGCATAACTTCGAAGTTGAGCATCGCAAAGGGAGTCTCAACTGCGTGCCGGATGCATTATCGAGAACGTATGAAGAAGACGAGGACGAAGAACAACCAGTCGTAGGCGCCGTCTCGTGGGCAGTAACCATGAAAGGCGAGTGGTACCTCGGCTGGCAGAAAAAGGTATTAGAAGAACCTAATACTTATTCTAGGTGGAAAGTATTAGGCGGCCAGCTATACATGTATCGTCCAAATCAAGATATCGAGGAGGATTTAGGCGTAGATGACGATGCATGGAAACTGGTAGTTCCTGAGGAGGAAAGGAAGGAAGTTCTCTTGGAATGTCACGACGACCCTACTGCTGGACAGCTCGGAAGGGAGAAGACCTTCGCGAGAGTATCCCGATATTATTACTGGCCGAGATACTACAAGTCAGTAAAGGAACATGTCAGAACATGTTTCATATGCCAGCAGTGCAAGGTAGAACAAAGGCCATCCCTCGGTTTGATTGGTCGGCGAGTTATTCATAAGACTTGGAAGTCGTCGAGGCAGATATAACGGGTCCTTTTATCCGGAGCAAGGCCGGATTTGAGTATATCTTGGTCTTCCAGGATTTATTCACTCGATGGGTAGAGTGTATTCCTATCCGGAAAGCCAACGGTAAGACTATTCGAAAAGAGTTCAAGAATAAGATAGTATTACGATATGGCGCACCCGAGGTCTTCCTTTCCGATAACAGAACCGAATTTAAAAATAGGATAATAGACCAATATCTAGACGAGATAGGGGTTCATCACTCTCATACTCCACCTTACCACCCTCAAGCGAATCCGGTGGAAAGAATTAATAGAACCCTTAAGACCAGTATTATGGCATTTGTGGAGGGAAACCATAATACTTGGGATGAGAAGCTACCTGAACTAGTGTTCGCGCTAACTAATGCACTCCATAGCGCCACTGGTAAGTCGCCAGCCATGTTAAATTCTGGCAGAGAGCCAGTGCCTCCCGGGACTAAGAGGAGGGAGCAAGATCAGGTAGTAGAAGAGACTGCTGCTCAAGAGGACGAAGACGCCTGGTTAGAAAGGATGAAAAATCTCAGCAATATGCTAGATGATGCTGGTCACCGTTCAAGAGAAGAACAAGAGAGGCATGCTGAGATATATGACGCCAGGCGGAGAGAACCGAAGTTCGAGGTCGGAGATCGCTTGTGGAAGAAGAATCGCGTGTTATCCTCGGCAGCTCAAGGAGTGATGGCGAAGTTGGCACCGAAATATGTTGGCCCTTACGAGATTTTGGAGAAGAAAGAGCCCAACACGTACAAACTGGTGGATCAGGAAGGTGAAGTTGAAGACCTGGTCCATGCAGAACACTTGAAGCCATACTTCGGTGGAAAAGAGCCCGAGGATAACGAGGGAACACACGAGCGCGATATAACTGAAGAGAGGATGACGTCGCCTAACCACCGGGGGAAGAAGAAGAAATGGCGAAGAGCGACCCGCCACTTGCGAGAACACAGCCGCCAGCGGGCGCTGGGCAAAATCAGGACGAGGTTGGCGTGCCAACGCAAGCTCGCGGGAGAGGTAGGCCAAGAAAGACTGCGATAGTCACGAGAAGGCCAGGCGAAACTTCTCCTGCACCGAGCAATCCCGTTCCTGTTGCGAGCGAGCCCCCAAAACGTCCTCGTGGCCGACCGAAAGGTTCGCGGAATCGCGTACTAACCTGCGATCCCATCTCGACGTCCCCCCAGAGAACACGCGCGAATCCGAACTACGGTTCCCGAGGATAAACTCTATCTTCTCCTCTGTCCACAGGATGAGTCTTGGACAACTGAACCAGCAGCAGCTCCTCGAGCTGGTAGGCCAGCTGCTGGCACAGGCGCAGCTGATGCCTCCGTCACCTGGCCGGATAATACCAGGTGCCGCATTACCTGCCATTGGAGGAGCCGTGGAAGGGTCCTCCGTTATCATAGAGGAACTGCCGGCAGGGAAGCCAGTAGTTACTTTGTCAACGCGGTCGATATTAAGATGACCGAAGACCGCGATAGACGTCACTACTCTGGTAGTTAGCCAGAGTAGCGAGGTCGAAGAGGAGTCGTCGACTCCACAGGTAGTGGAGCCTGTAGAGTCGGAAAAACGGAAGAGTTGGGCCAGTGAGGAGAGTCCCGCCCACGATACTCCACAGGTAGAGGAGCCTGCGGAGAATAGCGAGTTGTGTGAGTTGTCAGGTCGCTTGGATGAAACTCGAAGCCAACTTGGTAGCATCTCGAGAGCTATCCCAGTTTGCTAGAGAAAAGGAAGAGGCCGTCATGAAGGAGTGGGATAACTTCCACGATTATGAAGGGGCGAGGGTCCACTCCGAAAAGTGGTTTAACCTGGTCCTGGGCCGCAAAGAAGAGCTCGCAGCGGCAGTCGAGTTTCGCCGACAGCAAAACGAGAGTAGGGCTCGCGAGGCTCGCGAAAGTCGCGAAGCCTTGGAGAAAGCTCGACGCCTCCGCGAGGCCAAAGAAAAGCAGATGGCCCGGGTCCAGGCAGAACTCGCAAGGGCCAGGGCAGAAGAGGAACAAGTATCCAGGGGTAGGAGGAGGCCTACCCCTAGTGCGACAACAGTACCCGTAAAGGAGTCCCATCCGGGCAGACCGAAGAGCCGCTACAGGAGTAAGTCTTGGAGAAGGCCCTCGAGGGGTCGCCCTCAAGAACAGGTCCCCGCTCCTGCGGGATCAACCGGGCCCCCGAGGTCCCTTTCTTTTGGCCGGCGTCTGCCCGGAGAACCACGACAACCGAGACGGTGCTTCTTTTGCGGGCACCTCAACGTCCGCAACACAGCTACCTGCCCTGGAGCCGTAAATCACGACCCACTCCACCCGTTTTATTATCGGCAGAAACATCAGCAAAATTTCGGGTGATGAAGCGGCGCCGATTGTTTTTTCTTTAGTATTATTCTTTGAATAAAATTTTTTTTTATTTTTCTATAAAAGTCGCATTCGCTTGAGTACTTCTAGAACCTTAGCCCTTTTCAGGTATTAGCGATGCCGGATTGAATTGCAGAGTCTCATATCAGGAGATAAGTGACATCTGGGTGGGGGGTGTCACGGCCAACCGTACCGACGTCGAGTATAAACTATAGTTGAAGTAACTCATGCGCTCGAACGCGAGATGGCGCGTCGATGCAGAATCTGAGCTGCATCGACGTGATGTCCGGCGACGGCCATCTTATACGGTATTCTGCAACCGCTTTTCTTTTCGCTCCACCTTGTTTCGCCTGTTATTAAAAGAAGACTCGTTCGTTCGTTGAAGAGAAGTACCCTGTCAGAGCGCGAATCACGAGAGTTTTGCTCGTGATATACAAAAACAGTATATTGAAGTACTTCTGCGGTTTTCGCGCGTTAAAGTGCAAAGTTCAAGTGCGACAGGCTAGTATCACCTGCCGCACTCAAACCACTTAGTGTCTGGAGGAAGTAATAGCCCTTTTCGTGTCCGCTCCACCGCAGCATCAAGATTTTTATATTACTCAGGAAGTAAGACCAGACACGTCCGAGACCGATCAACTACTTGAGCCGTTGCTAAATTGAGTAAAAGGTAAGCGTGCACGCAATCTTCCGCGCCGCGTATTAGCTCCGCGTAACTGCTTGTCCAGGCTCGTCGTACCTGGACATCGGCTTCGAGTAGGCGTTCTCGTGCGGTGAGAGCAAGGGCGAGGAGAGAGTGTAGGCATCGGGCTCGCGCTTCATCAAGGTTAAGCGCGAGGTCAAACCACCGGCTTTTTCAAAGCCGGTGAGTGCGCACAACAGGTGCGCATACGTGTAAACCCGCCGTCTACCCTCTCTCTCACACTTATACGTGTGTGCGTCACGCGGCGATCATGACTGCTCTTACACTTCGTCGTTTTACTCGGTGAGCGCGCGCGTAGAGTACCGCACACGTCAGGCGTATTATACCTCACGTGCGCGGCGTAAATTGCCGCGAGCGTGAAGTCAGTCTCCGAGGCAGCTGACGTCAGAGGTAACGTGCTGGCGCACCGTTTAGATAGGGAATACGCAAACCTAAATTCATTTCTTTTATATTTCTGATCCATTATTACCCCACAACTTCTTTTATTTAAGGGGGCTAGACACCTTTTTTCTCTGAAATAAGAAGTCACATTTTAATACATAAATGTAAACTAATTATTTCATACTTTTTACATATAAAAGTGGGTATATTTACCTTACCTTAAAACTTTCTCCGATGGGCCTTTTATATGGTCCAGAACCATAGTCATCGATGAAACAAGTTTTTTCACTAACCGTAAGCTTTGAAATTTTCCTGTGGATGGATTGACTCCAGATTTGAACTAAATTACTCCTGAATAGTATAATTCTCATATGAGTGTAGGGATTTTTGTTCAAATGAGAAAAAAAAAATTGTGTTGTTTTTCAAGAGCTTTTTTTAATTTTTTTTAAATTTTTTATATTTTTTCATAATTTTTCTGATGTAAAAATTTTTCCGACATTTAATCCTAGCGATAAAATTTGTTTAATTGTAAATTTCCACTTTAGTTATTCCAAAAGACCCTTTAGTAAAGTGGATTCCAAAATTTGATACATTTCGTGTATGTCTCCGTTTTCTTATACTCTAGACTAAATTCTAGTCGTTGAAGGAGTAATTTTAACTAGAAACTTTTTTTCCGTGTACTTTACGGCATGGCGTGTACGAGCGACCGAGCGTAGCCAGTGCGCTCATCAGCGCCCTACCGTGAAGAACGACTCATGACACGTGTATCGTACATTATTTTAGAGCCCTGACTGAATAACTCCGTTATTTCACGCCTACCTGTGCCACTACGCGGAGAGAAATTTAGATGCAAAAATTACTGTAATTTCTACGAATGGGGAGCCAAACTCGTATTATAGGTATTATTTAGTATATTTTTAGCAATTATTGGTATAAGTGTATACAAATTTGATAAAATCTATAGCAATTTTTGATAGTTAGTATTAGTAACAATTACGCGATCGTCGGCTGTGAGAGCTGTAGCATATGTAGACGAGATGAAGTATTCTTTAAGAAAATTCGGCGTGGCAAAGCAGTGAGACTGCCCGCTTACCGTCTTACAGGCTCGGGTTCGATTCTCGTTTACGATTTTTGTTCTATATAAAAAATTATTTAACATGTTAGTTTCATAATGCAAGTGACTAAGATAATAAATATGTAGGTAACGTTTGTTGCGAAAAAAATTTTTTCATAGTGAATTGCACATTACTATCTAGTTTTTAGCAAAAATTGGTAAAGTTATACTAAAATTAAGTAGAATGTAAATTTGTCGATTGAGTAACAGTATACCAATTTTTCGTGAAAAATATATGAATTTTTTATAAATATTTCTCTCCGTGTAGGTACCAGTTCATCTTTGCACCGACCAGTTCGCTCGACCGATTGCGAGGGTGAGAAGCACGATCTAATAATGGGCAATTATGTCACGGATAGGCGTGACATAAATGCGGATTTATGCCACGTAGTGCTATAGATATCTTTACTACAAATTAAGGGTAAATGTGTAATAAACCAAGTCAGGGACAAAAGCTAATATTGGATAAAACACCTTTATGCAGTCCGAGATATTTACATATATAATAGTTTATAGAGCCCGGAACGATATATATAATTTAAGAAGTTTTGTTACAGAAAGAAAAATATTTTACATAAAGGAATGGTCTAATTTGTAACAATAAAATAACATTATTCCCACCGCAAAGGGTTTATGTTAGAGTAAATGCTCAATTAAACAAGAAATGCACTAGAGATTATAATTGGATTAAACGTCATTATGGAGCCCGGGATATTTAGTTAGATTCCAGTTTATGGAGCCCGTACAAAAACGTAGTCAGCGAATAATTTATGTAGAGTTATGGTGCCCGAAATAGTACATATATTTTTAGAAGCTTTGTTAACATAAAGTAATGGTTCACTTTGTAACAATAAGATAACATTATTCCTACCGCGAAGGGTTTATGTTAGAGTAAATGCTCAATTAATTTAAGACATGCACTAAACGTTACAATTGACTTATACGTCATTATGGAGCCCGGGATATTTAGATAGATTCCAGTTTATGGAGCCCGTACAAAAACGTAGTCAGCGAATAATTTATGTAGAGTTATGGTGCCCGAAATAGTACATATATTTTTAGAAGCTTTGTTAGCATAAAGTAATGGTTCACTTTGTAACAATAAGATAACATTATCCCTACCGCAAAGGGCTTATGTTTGAGTAAATGCTCAATTAACCAAGAAATGCACTAGAGATTATAATTGGATTAAACGTCTTTATGAAGCCCGGGATATTTAGATATGTACCAGTTTATGGAGCCCGCACAAAAACGTAGTCAGCGAATAATTTATGTAGGGTTATGGAGCCCGAAACATTACATATATTTTTAGATGCTTTGTTAGAATAAAGTAATGGTTCACTTTGTAACAATAAGATAACATTATTCATACCGCAAAGGGTTTATCTTAGAGTAAATGCTCAATTAACCAAGAAATGCACTAGAGATTATAATTGGATTAAACGTCTTTATGGAGCCCGGGATATTTAGATATGTACCAGTTTATGGAGCCCGCACATAAACGTAGTCAGCGAATAATTTATGTAGGGTTATGGTGCCCGAAATACTACATATATTTTTAGATGCTTTGTTACAGAAAAATAAACATTTTACAATAAAGGACAGGTTCAATTTGTGACAATAAAATTACATTCTTTCAACCAAAGTGTTTATGTTAGGGTAAAAGCTCAATTAACCAAGTCATGGACTAAAGGTTACAATTCAATGAAACATCTTTATGGAGCCCGCAACTTTTTGATGTACAATAGCTTATGGAGCCCGAACGAAAACGTAGTCAGCGAATAATTTAAGTAGGGTTACGGAGCCCGAAATAGTACATATATTTTTAGAAGCTTTGTTCGAATAAAGTAATGATTCAATTTGTAATAATATAAATAATATTGAGTTCGCGAATCCCCCCGGTTCTCAAAAATACAAATTATTGGTTCCTATTGATATTTAAAAAATATACAATTCTATTCAAGAGGATTAGCCAATCATGATCTAGTTCTCATTTTAAAGGGTTTTTAATAATCAGAAAAAAACTTTGTCGAATAAAAAATATTATGTCATGCTTTCTTTTCAGATAAAGGTATATACTAGTAATCAGCCAATCTGAGACTTTACAATAGGGTCATAAACTAAATTTGTCCACATTCTACAAGTGAAACGCATACATATAGCAATGCATGTGCTACACACAAAGTTTCAGGATTATTATTAAAAAAATGACAATTGTTGAAATTTTACCAAAAACTGGAGAAAATAACAATTGTTCGTCATTAATGTCAACATATTTTAATATGAAATAGTTTATGGAGCCCTTACGCAAACGTAGCCCTACTGAAGAATCTCAGGTGACTTCTCAGGTGAAATCTCAGGTGAGATCTCATGTAAAATCTCACGCCAAAATCTCATGTGACTATTAGAAAAAAATTACTTTAGATGAAATCTCAGGTGAGATCTCATTCAGTTAAAAAGAGTTACAATAGTTATTTTCGATACAAGTGTGTGTGCAAATCAAGCTTTGCTCATGGAGTGTTAAAAATTATTTTACACAAAATCTCAGGTGAGATCTCATCCAAATAATATTGTAGCGAAGAAATAAAATTACCTGAAATTTCATTCAGATAATATTGTTGCAAAAATAAATTGTCTGATAAGATCTCAGGTGAGATCTCATCTAAAAAATAGCTTTTTTCAACACATGCATGAAAAAGGCCCTTTTTCTGCATAGACAAGTGAATCGGAAATGAAATACTTTTTCGCCATACCCTGGCCGAAAGTACCACTTTCGCTTCCGGCTCAAAAACACGAATGTGGTATTTTCGGTCCGGATATGGGATACCCCATACTATAAGAAATCTCAGGTGAGACCTCAGGTGAGGACTCAGGTGAGATCTCAGGTGAGATCTCATGTCAAAATCTCATGTGACCTATGTCAAAATTTTTTGGTGAGAACTGAGGTGAGATTCTCACCTGAGTTTCCACCAAAAATTTAATTTTTCTTTTTCATGAGATTTTGTATGTCTTATGAAAACTTTCCATAAAACTCAGTTGAGAATCTCATGTGAGTTCTTACGAAAATATTTATTTTTTTTTTATTTTCTGCCACAAAATTTTGTTAACGAAAATAAATTCTATTTAACATTCAGACAATAAATTCAAATGAGAACTTATGTGAGAATATCAGCTGAGTTTTTACTAAAAATGTAGTTTCTTCTACTAGATTTTGCATGTTATGAAAATGTTTTTTGCCCTAATGAAAATTTATGGCGAAAACTCAGCTGAGAATCTCACCTGTGTTCTTATGTAAAATTTAATTCTTTAATTTATTTCCACTAAGTTTTTATACTTAGAAAAAAAAATTGTATGTAACGTCAATATTCAAAATTAAGATGAGATCTTCGATGAGAATCTCACCTGAGTTTTCACCAACAATTTCATTTTTCTTTTTCATGTCATTTGTATGTGTGTTATGATAACTTTCCATAAAACTCAGTTGAGAATCTCACGTGAGTTCTCACGAAAATATTTATTTTTTTTTTATTTTCTGCCACAAAATTTTGTTAACGAAAATAACTGGTATTTAACATTCAGACTATAAATTCAGATGGGAACTTATGTGAGAATCTCAGATGAGTTTTCACTAAAAATTGAATTTCTTCTACAAAATTTTGCATGTCATGAAAATGTTTTGCCCTATTGAAAATTTATGGCGAAAACTCAGCTGAGAATCTCCGTGTACTTTACGGCATGGCGTGTACAAGCGACCGAGCGTAGCCAGTGCGCTCATCAGCGCCCTACCGTGAAGAACGACTCATGACACGTGTATCGTACATTATTTTAGAGCCCTGACTGTATAAATCCGTCATTTCACGCCTACCTGTGCCACTACGCGGAGAGAAATTTTGATACAAAAATTACTGTAATTTCTACGAATGGGGAGCCAAACTCGTATTATAGGTATTATTTAGTATATTTTTAGCAATTATTGGTATAAGTGTATACAAATTTGATAAAATCTATAGCAATTTTTGATAGTTAGTATTAGTAACAATTACGCGATCGTCGGCTGTGAGAGCTGTAGCATATGTAGACGAGACGAAGTATTCTTTAAGAAACATCGGCGTGGCATAGCAGTAAGACTGCCCGCTTACCGTCTTATAGGCTCGGGTTCGATTCTCGTTTCCGATTTTTTTCTATATAAACAATTATTTAAAATGTTAGTTTCATAATGCAACTGACTAAGATAATAAATATGTAGGTAACGTATGTTGCGAAAAAATTTTTTTTTATAGTGAATTGAACATTACTATCTAGTTTTTAGCCAAAATTGGTAAAGTTATACTAAAATTAAGTAGAATGTAAATTTGTCGATTGAGCAACAGTATAGCAATTTTTCGTGAAAAATATATGAATTTTTTATAAACATTTCTGTCCGTGTAGGTACCAGTTCATATTTGCACCGACCAGATCGCTCGACCGATTGCGACGGTGAGAAGCACGATGTAATAATGGACTCTTATGTCACGGATAGGCGTGACATAAATGCGGATTTATGCCACGCAGTGCTATAGATATCTTTACTACAAATTAAAGGTAAATGTGTAATAAACCAAGTCTGGGACAAAAGCGAATATTGGATAAAACCCCTTTGTGCAGCCCGAGATATTTACATATATAATAGTTTATAGAGCCCGGAACGATATATATAATTTAAGAAGTTTTGTTACAGAAAGAAAATTATTTTACAATAAAGGAATGGTCTAATTTGTAAGAATAAAATAAGATTATTCCCACCGCAAAGGGTTTATGTTAGAGTAAATGCTCAATTAAACAAGAAATGCACTAGAGATTATAATTGGATTAAACGTCATTATGGAGCCCGGAATATTTAGATAGATTCCAGTTTATGGAGCCTGTACAAAAATGTAGTCAGCGAATAATTTATGTAGGGTTATAGAGCCCGAAACAGTACATATATTTTTAGAAGCTTTGTTAGAATAAAGTAATGGTTCACTTTGTAACAATAAGATAACATTATTCCTACCGTAATGGGCTTATGTTAGAGTAAATGCTGAATTAACAAAGAAATGCACTAGAGATTGCAATTGACTTAAACGTCTTTATGGAGCCCGGGATATTTAGATATATAACAGTTTATGGAGCCCGCACAAAAATGTATTCAGCGAATAATTTATGTCGGGTTATGGAGCCCGAAATAGTACATATATTTTTAGAAGCTTTGTTAGAATAAAGTAATTGTTCACTTTGTAACAATAAGATAACATTATTCCTACCGCAAAGGGTTTATGTTAGAGTAAATGCTCAATTAATCAATACATACACTAAACGTTACAATTGACTTTAACGTCTTTATGGAGCCCGGGATATTTAGATATATAACAGTTTATGGAGCCCGCACAAAAATGTAGTCAGCGAACTATTTATGTAGGGTTATGAAGCCCGAAAAAGTACATATATTTTTAGAAGCTTTGTTACAGAAAAATAAACATTTTACAATAAAGGAAAGGTTCAATTTGTGATAATAAGATTACATTCCTTCAACCACAAAGGGTTTATGTTAGGGTAAAAGCTCAATTAACCAAGTCATGCACTAAAGGTTGTGACGAGGAGCACGCTTAGCAGCGGTGCCCTCGTCGCGCCGCATTCCTCTGCGTTAAAAAAATTAAAAATAAGTATTTATTTATTGATAAAATTTATATTTTATAAATAAATAAATACTTAGAAAGTCAACATTTGTTATTTTTTTAATAATAATCCTGAAAATTTTTGTGTAGCACATTAATTACAAAATGTATGCATTTCACTTGTAGAATGTGCCCAAATTATGACCCTTCTGAAAAGTCTCTGATTGGCTGCTTATTAGTATATACTCCCATCCGAAAAAAAAATAGCATGGTAGAATATTTTTTATTCGACAAAGTTTTTTGCTGATTATTAAAAACCTTTTAAAATGAGCCCTGGATCGATATAGGCTAATCCTCTTGAAAAGAATTGTATATTTTTTAAATATACTAATATTATTCATATTGTTATAAATTGAACCATTACTTTATTCTAACACAGCATCTAAAAATATATGTACTATTTAGGGCTCCATAACCCTACATAAATTATTCGCTGGCTACGTTTTCGGGTTCCAGAAGTTATTGTATATCAAAATATCCCGGGCTCCTTAAAGATGCTTCATTGAGTTTTAACCTTTAGTGCATGACTTGGTTAATTGAGCATTTACCCTAACATAAACCCTTTGTCGTAGAAAGAATCTTACTTTATTGTTCCAAATTGAACCTTTCCTTTATTGTAGAATGTTTATTTTTCTGTAACAAAGCTTCTAAAAATATATGTAATATTTCGGGCTACATAACCCTACATAAATTATTCGCTGACTACATTTTTGGGCGGGCTCCATAAACTGGTATATATCTAAATATCCCGGGCTCCATAAAGACGTTTAAGCCAATTGTAACGTCTAGTGCATGTCTTGGTTAATTGAGCATTTACTCTAACATAAACCCTTTGCGGTAGGAATAATGTTATCTTAATGTTACAAAGCGAACTATTACTTTATGCTAACAAAGCTTCTAAAAATATATGTACTATTTCGGGTACCATAACCCTACATAAATTATTCGCTGACTACGTTTTTGTACGGGCTCCATAAACCGCTTTGTATTAAAATGTCCCGGGCTCCATAAACTATGTTAAATTAAATTATTTTTACATTTTGGAGCCCGGGCGTCGTAAATAGTCCTCAGTTATATTTTTGTTACGCCCGGGCTCCACAAAAGATTTCGGGCTCCATAAGATGGTTTAAAGTATAAAAAGGGTTCCATAAATCCCTCTGGGGAAATATATATATATATATATATATATATATATATATATATATATATATATATATATATATTATGACGGAAAATTATTCTCCGTCATTTTCCTCTCTCCCCGCATTAATCATGTACTAATTCCTCACAGTTGTTATAGGTGCAGACGGCGCGGAAGGACGCCTGACCGAGAGAGGCGGAGAGAGAGAGAGAGAGAGAGAGAGAGAGAGAGAGAGAGAGAGAGAGAGAGAGAGAGAGAGAGAGAGAGAGAGAGAGAGAGAGAGAGAGAGAGAGAGAGAGAGAGAGAGAGAGAGAGAGAGTCCGCGAGGAGCGCGCGCGAACCGTTTAGACTCGTGAGAGAGTCTAGGAGTCTCGTTTTGGATAGCGCCCGCGCTCCCCGCTCAATTTTGACACGAGAGTCTTCTCGCGAGAGTAGAGCTGCGTCCCCGTGTGAGAGTGAGTGAGCTTGTGTGTGTGTGTCGGCGAGCCGTCCCGGCCCCGGAACCACCTCAGCGAGGCGACCGGAAGCGACCTGCGCACCAGTAGCTCCGGCGAAGCGTCTTCGGCGACAGCGACTACGTACCAGTTGTAAGTGCCGGCTCGACTCTGCTCTCTCTCTCTAACTCGCGGCAACTCGGGCCTCCTTCTTGCGCCCGCTGACCGCGAATCGCACATTGTGCGCTGTATCCCCTTCTCCCCTCTGTGACTTATTCAATAAACCTCGTTATACGTTATTTAATTCTCGCGAGTGATCATTTATTTTCTACCCCGTTCTCCCACCTATATTCAATTCTACATTCGCATGCGGTGTGCATTGCACGAGGCGTGCTAGCCTCGCCGCCGCATGCCCTACATTTGTAACCGGATAATCCCGAGCAGCCGGAGAATTAATTATCCGTTACAAATTGGCGCCCTTCGAAAAACCCACATTTTCGATAACGTGGGTACTTATTGGAGAATTTAAATCCGCATCCGGAGTGTGGAAAATTGCAGCGCGCGGTGACGTTAGTTCACGCAGCGCATCAGTGTATTGAACACTGGCAATTAAACACCCGTGGGGTGGATGCATTAAGCATCGCCACACTCCGGGAAAAGCCAGCGAACACGCATCTTTACGCCAAGGTTATTGTCAAATATTACATTCGACTGCCGTCGCGCACACGCGCAGCGACGGCAACCGCGGACAGTGTTTACGTTGCGCGCCGATACAGGACTCGGGCCGCGCAGAACGTAAACAAAGCGCGCCTTTCCAGCACACAAGTTTTCGCACTGCGTGTTGGAGTGAGACAAATTACTCCGAATATTATATTCGGAACGAAAATTATTTTGTGCGCGTCGGAATATTATTTCAGCTTAGGCGCTATACCAGCGAGACTCAATACGCGACGCGCATATGACAACAGTGCGTCTTATGTATAATCATTCTTTTATTTTTAAATTACGAGTTTGAAAGCGACTTCGCAATAACAAGCGTTAATTAATAAACGTTAATAAATAAACATTGATTAATTATATGAATCGTGACACGCGTTACTGAGAAAATAATAGGAAAATTTTTTTGAAATTTGTCTAAACAAATTAACTTTTTGCCTCCCTTTCCGGTAATTTGTCACCGACACAAATTTAAATTGTACTAAATTAAAACTCAGACTCACTTTCGAAATCATTAAATTGGGTATTCAAATTAATTATAATTTGAACGAGTATTGAAAATAATAAAAATTGCAACAAGGGGAAAGAAAAATTTCCGAACGCAAAATAACGCATATGCGAACTCGCTGGTCGAAACTCAGTATATAGGCATAAGCAACGTAGCTTGTGAAGCGCGATACACAGTAGCGTGGAAACAGCAACAGCTGATCGCTCGGGAACCATCGTACCCCGACAGCGAATAACGCGAGTGCCGTATAGTCACCTAGTAGACAACTAGCGTAGACTGTATAAATCGAACACGAACGTTCACAGCGCCCGGCATTTAAGCCAGGTGGGAAAAATTAAAAACATTTAGCTTATTGCCGAATAACGTTTAACTCTGAATAACGGACTTTATTAAAATAAATGCGAAGTCACAAACATTAGATTGAAAACAAACGAAATAAGCTAGAACCAATAGCAAAAACGCATATACGTTCTAGACTATTTCAGAGAAATTCGGGTCACAAAATTAGTTGAACAAAACAAAATTTATTTTTTCTCCTTTCTGTAGTATATTGAAGTATTAAGCCTTCAATAATATTTAATAAAATAACCTTTGGAATTTTAAGTCAAACCAAATACCCTTCCAGTTAAAATTAAGACCACAACAAAAGTGGCACTTTAATAATTTATTTCATTTTTTTTATTTAACACTATTATTATTCTACCTAATTTAGTAATAAATATTCTTTTTTCCTTTTTTACAATAAAGAGATAAATTAATCTAAATCACATAATAAAATTTTCTCAGAATTTATTTACCGCGATTCACGCAAAATAAATTCACAGAATTTAACAAACGTAATTTACCTATTGCAATAAATTATTGAACGCGTATGTCGCAAGTGCAAATCTGAATGCGGCACGTTTAGACAAAGCGCAAACGACCCCACAAACAATATACATTATTATAAATTATTATAAATTATTATAAATTATTTGAATTTATCTCTTTTTGGTTTTACAAAAAATTGCCTTTTGTGAATTCAAATTTTGTTGTGGTTAAATTGATACACAAGAAAACAAATAAAACTGGAAGAGGCAAAATTTTTCCTTCTTTTGCTTTTATTAATTTTTCTTTTTAACCCATGCCGATCTAAATAAAGAAATAGTAAAAACTTCATTGTCTTTAAATATAAAAGAGAATTGACGAGCGATTAGCTCAAATTAAACTTGAAAACACCAAAGGCGTAATAATTACAAATTAAAACTTTAAAACCCGAATTCATCAGCGAAACGCATTAGGGATTTTCAGGTCAACAACATGCCACTCTTAAACGAAGACACATTCGAAGACACCATGGGGGTGAAAATCCAAGGCTGGATAATGAATCTGACAGGCGAGCCGCTCGACGATGTGCTCGAAAAATTAGAACTTTTAAAAAGCGGTACACAGTTTGCAAAAGCGGATATGTTATATAGGCGATTGCGAGGTGACTACACGGTGAATGATTTCATGCGAACGGACGAAGCAGAAGACGAAGCAGAAGCGTTCGACAGAAGAAATGGAAAACTAGAAAACCTTACACAAACTCTGCCGTTCGACGCACGCACACTTGACGAGCTGGCGGAAAGGCGTGAAGCTACGAGATGCACACACCACATGCAAAGACGTCAAACGTCAACACCACTAAACCACGTCCACACACTATTGGACCAAGTGGACATGTCGATCACGGAAGTACAAGAAGGAAACGCCTGTGCGACAGCACTAGCAACAACCGCAGAGCAAATATGGACCGCGACAACGCAAAATCAACCAGGATCGAGGCGAACGTCGCAGCAAGATATTCTTGAAGCAATAAACATGGGAAAAGCGATAGCCAAAGGTAGATTTCCATCGCCTATCACAACACAGTCAACGTGGGTAAACACGCTAACAACCACGACGACAACGGCGAGTACAGGCGCAGCCAGCACTGCAGGAACGTACACAATACATTCAGCCCCGCAATCGGTCTTCACGACACGAACAGCAACAACAGCCGACGACCCTGTACAATGCACGATCACAAACGGCAAAAAATACACAATGCCAAGAGCAGTAGCATGCGAAATGTTGAGGATACAAGGAATCGCAAAAGGCTACGATAAAGAAATAAGGCAACTGCAGGAGCAGATGTCAGACCTAATAGCGAGTACACGCCTGTACACGATATCAAACAGAAAGACAGGCAATGAAGCGAGCTTGCAAAAACACAAGACAGTGAACTTCCAAGACACGTACAGATTAGAGTACCTTGATGAAGAAAGTACACAAACGGACTCGTACAACACAGCGACGAACGCAAATGCGCGACAGCCACCAGCCGCTAAATCCAGCAGCGCAAAACTTCACACCGCAAAGGTATTATGCGAACGAGCGTGATCCCCAGCGACATCCTCAGCCTCATGCTCGTGACCGGCAAGAGTCTTGGGGGAGGGGGAGCCTCCCGAGTAACTCGCAAAGTAGATACTCGGGCGAAGGCACCACGCTCCATTAATCCATAAACGTGGACAATGGCAGAACGGTGCGGCAGTAGAAACTGCAATTTACCGGCGAGAAAGGCAGCAGCATCGGGGAATTTCTCGAGCGAGTTAACGAATGCCGCTCGCTCGCGCGAATAACTGACGAAGACCTGCTGAATGCTATGTCTCAGCTGACGTCTGGCGTGGCAAGGCACTGGTGCCGTCAAGCTCGCAAAAATTGGCGAACTTGGGAAGACTTTTGCGTTGCCGCACGCCGCTGCTATGGGGTCGACAAGCGATTCCAGCAACGACTCGTCGGCGAAGCGCAAGCCCGCACCCAAGGCAGAGACGAGCCTGTAAGGGATTATATTGTATGCCTCCTTACGATTTTAAGTAAGTTTGAGGAGCCTTGGGAGGATGAAAGACAACTCGAGCACATATATACAAATATGCTGCCCAGTCTCCAACGCTTAGTGCCGTGGGAGAAAGATACAGACATAGACAAGCTCATAGAGCTTGCACGAGAAGCGGAAGCGCTAAGGGAGGCGGAGAGGAGTTACAAACCTCCCCCGAACCCGGACGATAGTCTGTTACCAGACGTAGCCTACAAGGGGCCAAAGTCCGCGAAAACGCAACCGCAGCGCGGCAAGAGTAGTTTGGCGGTCATGGCGAGTGGCGCGCCACCGCAAGATACCCGCAGACAACCCGTGACGAGCGATGGCAAACCAAGCCTAGCCGCAATGGCAGAGCAGTCGGCCCAAGGGCTCGATCAGCTGATTAGCCGGCTACTAGACAAAACACTCTCCAAACTTAACTTGAGCAGGAAGCGACCCTTGGGTCCGCCGCCAACAAGCAGCAGCTCTCCCAAGAGGACAGGAGCGTGCCGCAAGAATGGTCGCAGTTCCCCTAATAAGCCTAAGGAAAACGCCCCGGCAAGAACCGGCGAGAAGAATTACGCGCCACCAACTGCAACCAGCGACAAGAACGCCAACAGCCAGCCCGGGCCAAAAGAGCACGTGCGGTGTTGGGGTTGTAGCTGGCCTGGCTACATTAAGCCACACTGCCCAGAGTGCCCGGGAAAAGGCAGAGGGGGCGCGTAGACGAGGTCCCTCTCGCCCCTCCAATACCTGACGTGACCTCAACGGTGCCTCGGCAAGGCGCCCCGACTGCGTCCGTCGCAGCAACATCTACCGACTTGGAGGGAAATTTGAGTACCCCGAGTCAACCAGAATACTCACGATGGTATTTACCAGTGGGTCTCGGCGGATTTCGCATACGTGCGTTACACGATTCAGGCGCATCTCGCACCGCAGTAGGCCCGATTGGCTTGCAGATTGCGACCGCGTGTGGTAAACAGATTACGCCGCACCGCGGAAGTGGCGCACGCCTCGCCAACGGCAAGATCGCGGCGGTGCTGGGCCACGTAGACCTGCCCTTCGACATGGCAGGTGTGCGACAATACCTCGACGTGGTGGTGCTCGAGGAATTGGACGTAGACTGTCTACTCGGCGCCGATTTCATGCGGAAATTCAACGCCGTGCTGTGGCCGCGCGAATTGACGCTTAGCATCGAAGGAGTTAAAGAGCGAATTCCGCTAGAACTAGCTTCACTAGCGCATGACGAAGCGAGTGCTGTCCACCTCGCTTCGGTCGGTCTCGCCAATGTTGATGAGGCCCAGCGGCGGCAGTTGCAAGAGTTGCTCGACCAACTGCTGTCCGCGAGCGACGCGCCATTAGGATGCACCAGCTGGACCGAATACAACATCGAAGTCTCGAGCTCTAGGCCCATTAAGCAAAAATATTACCCCGTCTCGAAAAAGATCGAGGAGGAAATGCACAAGCAAGTGCGAGAGATGGTCGAGGCGGGCATTACCAATCGACCAGCGAATGGTCGAGCCCTGTTGTGATGCAACCGAAGGCGAATCGCACGTACCGATTCTGCATCGATTATCGCAAGTTGAACGCGGTAACGAAGGCGAGCGCATCCGCTCCCGCACATGGCCGCGATTTTACGCAAGCTCCAAAGTGCTCGATACATATCGACGATTGATCTCAGCAGTGCCTACCACCAAATTCCGTTGCGAAAGGAAGCGCAGGCGCTAACCGCGTTTACTGTCCCTGGAATGGCCCTCTCCGAATTTACTCGAATGCCTTATGAGGTAGTGGGCGGATCAACGACCTTCCAGGAGCTTTCGGACCGCGTTATCGGTCCAGAAATGGAACTTCATGCATTCTCCTACTTGGACGATATTATTATCGTCACGGAGACGTTTGAGGAACACCTCAAGTGGCTTAGCCATGTCCTCCAGCGTATTAAAGACGCAGGTCTCACCATTAACCGTGAGAAAAGCGAGTTCTGTCGGAGTGAGGTCAAGTTTCTCGGGGTCTTAGTTAACCGAGACGGCTTCAAGCCTGATCCGGACAAGATTGCTCCTATTTTGGAATATCCGGCGCCGAAGAACCTCAAACAGTTGAGAACGTTCCTTGGTATGGCGTCGTGGTATCGCAAGTTCTTGCCCGACTTTGCGACGATCGCAGGGCCGGTCACGCAGTTAACCAAGCACAGCGTTGCGTGTGTGTGGAGCGATGCGGAGTAATCCGCATTTGAGCAGGCCAAAGCTCGCATTGCGTCTGCCCCGGTATTACATTGGCCGTCGTTTGAACACCAGTTCGTGATTCAAACGGACGCGAGTGATACTGGCCTTGGAGCAGTACTCACGCAGACGATCGACGGCGAAGAACGGGTCTTATGCTTCGCAAGCCGCACGATGACTGCGGCGGAACGAAATTATTCCGTCACGGAACGCGAATGCCTCGCAGTTTTGTGGGTGATACGCAAGTTTCGTGCTTACGTCGAAGGCTATCATTTCAAAGTGATAACCGACCATAGTAGTCTGAAATGGTTATGTAATTTGCATAATCCCACTGGACCCTTAGCACGGTGGGCGCTGGAAATGCAAGCGTACGACTACGACGTCGAGCATCGGAAGGGCTCACTGAATCACGTGCCTGATGCGCTCTCTCGCATGTTTGAGGGCGAGGAAGCGCCAGACCTCGCGGCAGTAGATGTCTCCGAAGAGACAGATGACGCCTGGTACAAGCGCATGGTCGCCGCCGTCGAACAAAATCCCGGAGATTACCCGTGGTGGAAGTTAGTTCACGGGCGCCTCTACAGCTACCGTCCGAACCCTGCGGTCGAAGATTTACTCGAGGACGAGGACGCTTGGAAATTAGTCTTGCCAGTAGAGAAGCGCGAGAAAGCGATGCAAGAGAGCCATGCAGAACCTACTGCAGGTCACTTAGGCCGAGCGGAAACGCATGCGCGTGTCACGCTCTATTATTACTGGCCTTCGCTGGGCAAAGATGTCGCTGACTTTGTGCGGAACTGCTTGATCTGTCAGCATTGCAAAGTGCAGGAGACAGCGCCGGCAGGCCTCATGGGCAGCCATCGCGCATCACGCCCGTGGCAGATCGTTGCAGGGGACATTATGGGACCTTTCCCCAGGTCCGCTCGAGGTTTCGAGTACCTTCTAATCTTCCTGCACTTATTTACTAAGTGGATCGAATGCGCGCCGCTTCGCAAGGCGAACGGACGTACCATCGAAAAGGAACTAGAAGAGCGAATCTTCCTACGCTTCGGTGTACCTGAAGCTTTTCACTCCGACAATGGAACAGAGTTCAAGAACAAGGCTCTTGACTCCTTCCTGAACAAGTGCGGAGTTACGCATACGACGATTCCGCCGTATCACGCGCAGACGAATCCTGTGGAGCGAGTGAATCGCAAGGTGAAAACCATGATCACCGCGTTCCTTGAAGAAAACCACAAGGATTGGGATTTGCACATCCTCGAACTGATGTTCGCGTATAATATTGCGACGCAGAAGTCGGCAGGGTCGAGCCCAGCATTTCTGAACATGGGCCGGCAACCGACTCTGCCCGTTTTCTTGAAGCGCCGCGAGGAGTGCGCAGCAGAAGAGCTCGCAGAAGCGGCCGACCCCGAGCGCAGGCGCACGGGGTTGCCGAAGTTGCGAGACGTGCAACAATCTGCTGCGAAGAATGCTTCAGCAGCGCAACAGCGACAGTCGCATTATTATAATGCGCCTCGCCGCGATGTTCGCTTCGAACTGGAAGACAAAGTTTCGAAGCGCAATCGCATTCTCTCCTCGGCAGCACAAGGCGTAGCAGCGAAGCTAGCGCCGAAATACGCCGGTCCGTATGTAATTTCTGCCAAGCTAGGCTCGAATGTGTACGAGCTGCAAGACCTTGATGGAAAAGACTGCGGCAAGGTCCACGTAGAAGACCTTAAATTCTATCATGAAAAAGTTGATCTTACCACTGAGGCAGGGAGCTCAACTGACGTTAACTCGGCACGCGATGACCAGGCTGGGGAAGATCCCGATGACGACGGACCTCCCAATGACCTGACGAGCGAGCGGCAGCCCGCACCCCGCAAGAGGGGAAGATCACGCAAAGCACGGTTGGTGGTAACGCGAACCACAAGTGTCATGGGGGCCCAGGCGAGCAAGCGCTCGCGAGTAACGGCAGACGCTGACGAGCGAAAGCCGCTACCACTCGCGACAAACGCAAGCGCAACGCTACCCCGAAGCCGCGGACGGCCGACAGGCTCTCGAAACGCAGCCCCAACGTACCGCGTCGCGACACCTTCCACCCGACGCACGCGCGCCGCAACGCGCCAAGCACGTCACTAACCCCTTAACCTCACGCCTCACCATTGAACATAGCGACCAACTCTTCTCCCGCTAGGGCGACTCATTCAGGGATGAGCTGATAAGCGCCCGCGCAACGCGCGAAGGATCGCGACTCCGCAAGACCACGAGCCTGTGAGCCACCAAAAGAAAAAATGTGAAAGGATACCCGAGTTGCTTAGGTTTTTCCCCTCTTTGCAATCCCCAAAGCCTATTGCATGGCTCATCGAAGCTCTAGCCCCTATTGCATGTTGCATGGCGGAGAGAGAGATTATCTCGAGCTGTTACGTCGCCCGTAGCCAGCGTCTGAGGAAGGGGCGTATGACGGAAAATTATTCTCTGTCACTTTCCTCTCTCCCCACATTAATCATCTACTAATTCCTCACGGTTGTTATAGGTGCAGACGACACGGAAGGGCGCCTGACCGAGAGAGACGGAGAGAGAGAGAGAGATAGAGAGAGAGAGAGAGAGAGAGATTGATTGATTGATTGAGACGTTTATTTACACCTTGGGGTAATACCCCGTCTGGCGCTCAGTGAAATTATACAGAAATACAGAAATTTTCAGTAATCGAGATAACAGATTAAGTGTGACAAAATATGTACAGTTTAGAGATAAGATACATAGTAGAGCGGTACAGAGAAGCAAAGAAACAACATGTGAAGCATATTTATTACACTTTATCGGGTGATTTAAAGCTAACTTAAATTTAGATAACAAAACGAGCTGGCGATGGCGGCGCAGCAGCGCAGACTTATGATTAAACTTAAATTAAGTTAGAGCTAGGACAAGATAAGAACATATAACATATAAGTATAGTAGGCGGCGCATAATCTAATTTACTCTAGGACAAAAACATGGCGGCGAATCTAGAGCCTGATCTATAGCCTAATCTAAACTAAACTAACTAAACTAAAGTCGCGCACGAAGTTGGGCAGACTGCGGGGCAGGATGGAAGAGCAGGCAGCCTGGCAGACCCTCATCCATCACTCGTTTGTTCCAGTTGGCTACATCACGGTTAAAGAGTGTCTCGCGCAGGAAGTGTTTAAAGAGGCGAAATTTTCCAGGGGAGAAATCCACAGCCCCAAGCGTGTTTATGAGGCTCATGGCCTCAAGAGCAAATGATTTTCGGAAAGCTTCAGTACGCGGCGTGGGCGGCTCAAAAGTACGCGGCGGTAGTCTGCCAGAGCGACGCACAGCGATGTCAAGGTCAACTCGACAATTGAAGCGATCGAACAGGTAGGTCGGGTGAGCATTGGCGATAACCTTGAAGGCCTGTAGGCCTATGAAATATTTCCGCCTCCTCCGTGCCGAGAGCCAGCCAAGGGCAAGCCGGTAGGGCGTGACATGGTCACGCCACGGCACATTTCCAGCCACGAAACGGACACACGCATTGAGAGCAGTCTCGAGTTTTTTTAATGGGCTCTTTGTCGAGGTGATTGTAGGCTGGACAGGCGTAGTCGAAGCGCGGAAAGACGAGGGTTTCAACAAGATGCTTCCTGAGGCCACGCGAGAGAGCATGGCGGTAGAAGCGCAAGGTGAAAAGGCTGGCGAAGACAGCGCGCGCCACATACCTCGCATGCACCTGCCAGTCAAGGTTGCTGGTGAAGGTCACGCCCAGGCTCCGCGCTTCTGTGACATAAGGCAGAGCAACACCATCAATCATGATCTGCGGTAATGTCGCTAGGTCCAGCTCGCTCGTGTAGTAGGTACTGCCGAGAATCACGACCTTGGTTTTCCCATGGTTCAGCACTAGCCCATTAGCTCTGGCCCAGTCCGAGACTGCCTGCGCATCGCGAGTCAGGCGAGCGACAGCACCAACGTAGTCTGCCGGCAGGAAGTGGTGGTAAAGCTGGGTGTCGTCGGCAAATATCATGAGCTTGGCATACCGCACAGCGGCCGGGAGGTCGTTGATGAAGATGGCAAAAAGTAGTGGGGCGAGTACACTGCCCTGAGGTACACCCGACGCTGCGCGGAGCCAGCTTGATATGCTGCCGCCCGCATCGATGACTGCCTGGAGAGGATCGGTTAGATAGCTGAAAAACCACCTGAGGGCATGATTAGAGAGGTTGATGGCTTGCAACTTGGCTAGAAGTAGGGCGTGAGGGATGGTGTCGAATGCCTTGGAAAAATCAAACAGTATAAGGATGGTAAGCATGCGTTTGTCCAAGGCATAGCGAACATCATCAAACACGCCCAGTAGAGCCGTCTGTGCACTGTGGCCTCGGCGAAATCCCGCTTGGCGATGGTAGAGAATTTTGTTGACCTCTAGATAGCCCTGCAGCTGGTCGTGAACAAGACGCTCAAGAACCTTCGAGAGCTCCCGCAGCTGGGCGATGGGACGGGTATCAGATGGTTGAGTCACCTGTTTGCCCTTGGCGATTGGTCTTATTAAGGCCCTTTTCCACTCTGAGGGGAAAGTCGCATTCATGATAGAAGAGTTGAGGGCGTAGGTGAACTGCGGGAGCGCACTGGGCACGGCCAACTTGAGCATGGCAACCGAGATGCCATCATAGCCAGAAGCCTTGGAATGGCTACGCTGGATCGTGTCAGCTACCTCCTGAGTATTGACTGGTCGCAAACAAAAATGTCAGTCATGGCGTGCGTTGAATGGTGAGGCAGCAACATTATCAAAGTCGTGCTCAGTGAGTGGCGGATGGGCGCTCACTGTCGCAGCATAGTGAGCGTTCAGGGTTGCAGCGTCAAAATGGAGCAGGGGCGACGGTGGTCTAGAGGTAGTTAGGTGGAGGCGCCTGAGTTCCTGCCATTTTGCCTCTATGGAGGGCGCATTTGCAAGCCTTGCCGCAATATAGCTGTTTTTGGCTCCATCGAGCGCGTTACACACATTTGATCGCAGCGCACGGAAGCGAGCAAGGTTTACAGGGTCAGGCGAGTCACGCGCGGTTTTGTAGGCGCGGTCACGCATCTTCATCAGAGCCCTGACCTGCACGCTTACCCAGGGCTTGCGGCGGGACGACAGGGTGAGTTTTCGCAGTGGAGCGGCCGAGTCGAAGGCCGCGAGTAGTGCACGCGTTAATGAGCGCTCTACAGCACAAACGTCAACAAGGCAGGTGCCCATGACAAGCTTTGACGTTGGTGAAGTGGCGATGAAGGAATTTGGAGGATGGGTAAGGTAAGGAAGGGCTGGGAGGTGCTGCAGGAGGGCACAGTCTAAGACCTCTGGATTGACCCTCTTGAGATCACGGGCCATGATAAATTTTTCCACAGGTGGTGGTTTGGTGCAGGCAAGTGAGAGCTTGATGAAGTCGTGCCCCGCAATGAAGGGTGCAGGGGACTTCGTATAGGCTATGACTTGATCATTAGATTTGGTAAAGAAGAGATCAATCCAGGTATGTGAGCTGCGCCACAGTAGTAATAGGACAGGTATTGCGAGACGTGTGACTCATCGGGCGGTAAGTGTCAAGTGGCACTTAACTCAAGAGGTCATTAACTCAAGTGTTATGTAAACAGTAGCTGCACAGTAGCTAATGACCCATGTAAGTATGTGTTAATGAGCCCATTGTTTTGAAAACAGCTACTGTTTTGCTACTGTATTTGTAAACAATGGGTCCATTAACACATACTTACAAGGGTCATTAGCTACTGTGCAGCTACTGTATACATAGCACTAATGACCTATGTAAGTATGTGTTAATGACCCCATTGTTTTGAAAACAGCTACTGTTTTGCTACTGTATTTGTAAACAATGGGTCCATTAACACATACTTACAAGGGTCATTAGCTACTGTGCAGTTACTGTATACATAGCACATGAGTTAATGACACCGCTGTGTCACACGGTCGCTATACCTGCCCCACCACTACGAGAGAGAGAGAGAGAGAGAGAGTGAGAGAGAGAGAGAGAGAGAGAGAGAGAGAGAGAGAGAGAGAGAGAGAGAGAGAGATCCTTTGTGTGCTGCGGCGACCTTCTCCACAGGGGTCCCCAGCGTCTAAAGTATAGTGAATCGTTTGTATACGTGATAGAGTTAGTGGCCCTGAAAAAGGCCGTTTTCTTTTTTGTGTTAAGTTTTAATTATATCGTGAATAACCTTGTTTACTGGGAAAGGAATTGGTATTGGTGGAAAAAGATTTATACCGTGAGGAATCTTTATCAGTCGACGACGAATAATCTTTCGTTTTTTTATCCATGAGAGGTTGTTTTTCCTCCTTGTCAGACTTCTGCTTGCTGAATGGTGGACCCATGATGTGTGCTCGGTGAAGGTTGCAGGCCTTCTGTTTTATCACATCCCTCTACTATTAGCTTATATCTAAGCGCAAGTGACTGGTGGTGGTGGGAGGGAGCAGGAGTGGTGGCGGAGTAGAGATATGAAGTAATGAAGAAGGCAATTAAATTAAAATTTGTATTTATTGATTATTAACAGTCTCGTATTCGTATACATCTTTTTCTAGGATCGGTAAATAAATACTACGTATTTCTATAAATAGTCTATCAATGTTCGTACTACCAAAGTCTGAATGAATCATACGGTTTTTTACATCAGTTTTTAATTCGTCTTTTTGCTCGTCAAAAAGTTTAACAAATGTGTTCCCGTCAATTTCACGAATTTTCTCGTCGCCGCTGTTCACATGAGTTTTCAAGCTTTCAACTATTACATCATAAATGATATTAATGTACGTAGACATATTCTCTAATTCACGAAGCCGAAACTCGATACACTCGCGCATGCTTTTTAATATTACAAATGTACGACGCAACATCACTACACTTGGTAAACTCACGACTTTTTTCTTCTTTTTCGGTAGTTCTCCATCGTCGTTGTTGTCGCAGTCGTCAGCTGTATCGATGGGTCTGGTGATTGACTCTGTATCCATACGTAAGCCATCAGTGGTGTCCCAATCTTGCGCCTCGTGCAGATGCCGTTGACCACGTAATGACACAGGTTCCTTTGTTTTGCTTTTCTGAGTGATTGCCACAGCTCTCGAGCTATAAGCAGTGGTCAAATCAATCTCGTGTTGAGCTAGGCCGATTTTTCTAAAGTCCCGCTTGTGGCCGTATAGATGGTACATTATTGCTGGAAAATGTGTTGTGAATTCCTCCCATTCGCCGCTATCCATTGTTATGTATCTATGTGGTGAAGTATCGCCGCCCAATTGAATCACTGTACGAAAATGGTCACCGTAATATTGCAGACCAATGTATGCAAATTTCGTGTGGGACTTATTGAGTGCGTAACTTATGTTAAAAAGCAAGTTTTGCGGTATCTCGTCTTGGTTCATTTTGAAGCAGTCGTCACAAACTTTTTTTTTTTTAAAGAAATACTAATGCACTGGTAAAGATGTCGTGTTCTCGGAGCTGCTGATGCTGCAGTGAGCTCTAACAGAATGAAGCAGTGGTGTTGTATGTGGGCGAGTGCACTTTGTGTAAAGAAATACTGTGATACTGACTACTGCTGCTGGTGCGGTGTGTTCTACTAGACTGGCGCAACGTCACCGCTAGCGCTATTCGTTTGGCTGTGTACCCCCCACTATGCCGATATGTGGGTGGTGGGGGGCGGCGGCGGCGATGGCGCGCGAGCACGACCAACGAGAGCACTGTTACGTGTATGACGTAGCGTGTCGTGTGGCAGGGGGACTATGTGACGTAAAACGTTTCGAGAAAAATATAGATTTATGGTTATGATTGTATCCGATAACAGTGGAAATCGTTTCTAATTACTTGTCGTCACACTATGAATGCGTCAATCATGTACTCTCGTGAAAGATTTTTATGGCTTTCGTGAGAAGGAAATGCGTGCCGCGACATGTAACCGATAACAGCGGTAACCTAAACACTCCACACCACCGCTATGAACGCGTCCATTGTTCAGCGAGTTTTAACAGGCAGTTTCAAGAGAGGGGTGCTCTCGATGACGCCTGTGGAGATTTTACGAGTCAAAGTGTATACATTGATAAATTTTTCACGTGAATGCGTTCTTTGTTCAACGGTTTTTAAGAGGAGTGCAGTTTAAGTTACGCGTAAATGTGTATATGATGATAAATTTTTCACGTATAAGCATTTTAAATACTCTCTCGCGGGAGGAAAATGAATTTAACTGTTTTTCAGGAGTGGGAAAAATGAAAAAGGTCTGTAAATGAAAAAAGTGATTTGGGTAAAATTTTTTTATTCAATCAAACTTACAAACTATGAATACATAAATGTGGAAAGAAACAAAAACTTACAATCTTCGAATACATATGGTTTAGCCGAGCGACGCTTAAAATTAATTACGGGTGCATAATAGTGCACAGGAATCGCAGCTGATTCATGACAGAGCAAACAGCTCTTTTTCAGTATTAAGTTAAAATATACACACATACACACGCAATATATATTAGCTTAAAAATCTGGGCCCAAAGTAATTTAAACAGCAATGCAAAATGTATCTTAAAGTTAGAGCTTAATAATTAGTCATAGGCCTACATGCCTGAGAGCACGAGCCGTGCCCTCGCGAAGTAGCACGCGGGAAATTGTACGCACGCCCTACTTTCTTAAACTTTTTGTCCTTTATAATGTTATAAAATTTACCAGCTATTTTATCGTTGGAGCGAGTATCAGACGTAAAGATGCTGCAAAATTTTCGTAAAGTAAAACCACTACACATATAATGCAAAAACATAACACAATATTCGCCGCACACTTTAGAATCGAAACTTTGCAACTTCTTCTTGTTCCACTTGAACCACTTGCAATTTCTTCTGAGGCGGGCGAGGTGATGTCGCGAAGATGGTGGTACTCCATAGCTATCGAAAAAGGTACCTCTTGCCTGGTCGTCTATGTAAAAAGCCACCCAGTGAGAGCAGGGCTTGTCTGATGTGTCGAGATTTGCAACGATTGCCGCTGGCTGGCTCAAGCGACTTGGGATGTGATCGGCCGCGTAAACGCCGATCGAATTAGCAGAGAGCTCTCTGATGGCTCGTGTTATTTCATACGTGTTCATTTTTTTCAGTCTGAAGATGTGAATCCGTTGACGACTGAGTAGTATATGTCATTACTATCAGAGTCGTCGCTATTTGTATCTCGCCGCGGGTACTCGTAAACAGACGTAAGGAACATGTCACTTGTCACTCTTTCTTTAGGGAGAGCTTTCCATTCTGGTGGAAGTATCGAACGCAGCCACTTCTTTAACTGATTAACTTTGTAAAGAGCACAAAACTGTTTTTTTTCTGACGGAAAGATTTTAGCTGAATGTGTGGCGCAAAGTGCATTGTCCGAGAACGCTGTGCAGAGTTTTTTAAACGATGGCGATTTAAATTTTTCCAAATTGATGACGCGACGACCGAAAAGCGTCTCAATGTAACGGGCCTTCTCTTCACCACGTACGTAAATTGTACGCGATACTCTGGCAATGTTGTATAGATGCCGATGTAACTGGCGCAGAGTTACTTCGCCGTCAAACCAATGAAGTCCGTGAACTTCGACACTGAGAAATGTATTTGTCTCTTTGATGTCGTCTGGCAAATCGCCAAAACTATGCGGTGCTTGCACTATCCGATGATCACAAATTTTTTTTTGTAGGCACACGATAGCTACTTCCTTGGGTAGCAGCTTTTTTTCCGAATCGCGGAAGCCTTGAATATCTATTACGTAGTCCATTACAGGAAGCGCATGTGCGTGTGTGTGCGTGTGTAAGAGAAAAAGCGAACTGATGTGTGAGAGCTGTGCAAGTCTGCGTCAGAGTGCACGTACCCCCACCCACTTTTTTACGCATACAGTAGTGCCACCAATACGCAGCGTCATGTAGCGACCTGTCTCTGGCGATAAGCGGGAGCCTTCTGCTGCTGCTGCTCTATCACTTAGGCGCTGAAATCCGTTAAAATTTGTCGAGTGGAGTCGATTTCAAGAACGTTATCGTACTCTGCGTAAACAATGCAGTTTATTGTAACTGTTGGCGCCGTCTCGAAGCCCACTTCAATGCGTACACTGCCTGAGCGTACGAGATTCCAATGAGAGTGGCAGTGCGCTGATAAATCGGGCGTGAGATCGAATGCCGTAAGAAAATGACCCATTGAATAGTTGTAACGGTTTATGCCTAGGCCCTCGTTGAGAAAATGTATTCCGGTGCCTGTGTAGAGTGTTTGGAATGTCTCGATAAAAGCTGGAGCGGTGCCTGTAAAATGAGGCTGTAATGGTTTGCTCGGTATTTGAACCCCATCGATATATATCGAGAGATAATTTATGTCAAAGTGTTGAAAGTTGAATGGATTGAGCGCACGATTTCCATTGAACGCTCTGTTATCGACGAAACCGATTATTATACGTTTCGGCAGTTGGCCCAGAATCGCATTATCGATGCTATCACCTAGTATACCAGTGTGAAGCGTAAATGTTTTCACTTCGACGCGTGTAATGGGATATTTGGCTGTGGCTTTGGCCAGTGTATTGGCGTGTGCGATCAAAATACCCGGATTTATTTTGACACGGCGAACTATGAGAGTAGCTTCTTTTATTTTTATTTCGAAGCGCCCGTCGTTTGTGGAATCCATCAGGCAAAATGCATCCTTGCTACGCACCAGTCGCACTCTCATTTCGACACCATTGATGAGCATTTTATCCTGATTAAACAAGTCGCAGTGCAGATGACCAATCATATCGAATGCTTTTCCGTCTTTCGTAAAATATTGCCTGTGATTGAGGCCTTTGTTCGCTCCGACTCCGTGATTTTCCGGTGCACCCTCCATACAGCCGTGTGTATCATCGTACCAGAGGCTCGCTGTGAGATGAGATTCTTTGGCCGCGGGGAATAGCTCAGCAATGACTCTATGTAAGCTCTGTACGGGTACGCGTTGTTGGGCGGTGACGCAAGCTTTTGATTGAGAAAAATATCAATTTGATTGAACATTGAATGTAAAACGTTGTTTACGGGGCCAACTTTTAGATTTGTGTCGGGCACCTCGACGGGCAATATTTGTGCCTTGACGAAGAGCATAGTGTGCGCGAGGTCGATGTAATGCTCGCTGGCGCTGGGTACGACGAATTCGATGGGTGCATCACTCTCATCGGTGATCGAAGAGACGGGCTTATAGTTCAAAAAACTGCTCCCTTCGATGGAGGTTTGAGTAGCGGGGAGGGGGAAAAGGTCGAGTTCGCTCGACATACACTCTGACGAGTGAAAGTGCAAGAAAGCCATTTTTAAGATTTACTTTGGTCCAAAAATATCGTTAATGGGGCGAAAAGTCGGGGTTTTGCGCTTTCTCTTGCTTACTTTACGAGTTCCACGCGACGCGGTGGGCAATTTTTTTTTCTTACGTTTGGATCGCGAGGTACGAGCGGTCGCGCGTGCCTTTGTCGACTGACGCGGCCGTTTGATGCGGTTGTAGTTTTATAGCCCGAACCCTTCATGATTTCTGTAATTTTCTCGGCAGCTTTTCTCTTGAGATGCCTCCTCGATTCTCCGACTCTCGATTTTATGGCCTCCTTGAAATTGACACCATTGTTTGCGACATCGTCTATGATTTTCATACCTGCGCGCAAGGTCTCTTTCCCGACCGCCTTAGCGCCACTCCTGACGTATGGAAGAATACGGCGAAAGAGACCCCCCAGCCAAGAGCCGATGCCACGCCCTCTCTGAAAGGGTACGCCAGCGAAAACGTTTCTCACACCACCCCCGCCACCTATCTGCTCATCGTAGTATCTAGTGTAATGAGACATCTTAACGACTTCGTCTGAAATGGAGTGTCACGATCAGCGTACCGTACTCGAATGGAATGCGCTGCCCGTACTGGTCTCTTATATCGATGATAATATTGTGAAAATTGTGATAGAGAAGCGGTATGTAGTGAGTGTGTGTGAAACGCTGCACAGCACTGCAGCCGTATTTGAATTTTGAGTTATCCAAGGAAACGATGCGCAAGAGGGCGGCCTGTGTGTCCCCCACTGTGTAGGGCTCACAAATATCTGTATAAACGTACAGTTGGTCAGGTATGGCACGAGAAAGCGAGGCTGGCCTCTCAGCTACAATTTCCCGCAGTGCGCCATGGTTAAAGGTTGTAAACAGAGTTTTTTCCCGGGTTCGTCATCGAAGCCAAAAATGCGCATAATTTTGTCATTGAAATGAGTCGCATGTGGCTGTTGACAGTCGCACTTGCGTCTGATGGCATAATAGCCATTGCTCTCCTTTACGGGTTCAAGCATGTGATGCTTATAAGTGTCATTCGAGTTGTTTATGGCGTCTGCCAGCTGTTGGAGAGAGTCGTAAATGCCGACTGGAAAACGGCAGAATGTTTTCTCAGTCTGTTCGTTGTCGTCCACGCTGTACGAACTAAAAGTGTAAAAGGCGTCATTGTCTTGAAAATGCACGATGCTACAGGGTACGTGAATTTCCACCAGTCCAACGTGCCACTCTCCGTGTAATTTGACCTCGTGAGGCAAGTGTGTGGTGAAACAGCTGGTCGTGTTATCGGAAAAGTAAGACATACTGCTGTTGCTAGGCAGTACTATGTAAAAATCTTCTTTCGGGTCCATACTTACTCGCTGTTTTTCTACGAAATGCTCTCGAGTTGACTGACGTTCACCCAAGAATTAAATTTATCGGGATAGCCTAACCACTTGACGAGCGCTTGTTTGTTGGCGCCGCGACCTTTCGTGCGTACGATACGCTCGATTTTGAAGCTCTTATCGTCTGCCAGATGATCTTGCCCGACCAAAACGAGCTCTTCGTTGTAAAAGAATCCGTCGATTATTTCCCCGTTCAAGTCCGCCAATACGTACGTGTACAGTCCTTGTCGCGGTGATACGCGTATTATCTTGAAAATCTCCTCGCTGAAATTTTTTCCGTATCCTCGCTCGAAGGTGTTCTTTGAGCGACTGACACGGACGAGGCCACCTACGGCAAATTTACAGTGGGGCGCTGTGCGGCGGCACCGATAATTGGAGCGCGCACGTTTGTCCAAGTTTACGCGCGCGCACGCACCATTGTAAAGGTTGACCTCAGCGGGCCGCATTCGCGTGCCACTGTGCAGGGTATGATTGTACGCGTACACAATTTTTTGCAGAACATCGATGTAGCGCTTGGTGTTCCGATGCGAGAAATATCTCCATATGCGCTCGCGCAGTGTTCTGTTGAGCCGCTCGACCACCGCTGCCTTGATATCCGGATTTCTAGCGACGCGAAAACCGATCTCCATGCGCTTGAGAAAATTTTGAAAAGCGGCACCAAGGAATTCCTTGCCACGATCGGACTGCACGCACAGGGGCACGCGCGGTTTCGCTCTGTCGGTAATTCGTTCAAAAGCGCTGGCAACGTTGCGAGCTGTTTTATCTTTCAACGGTTCAACCCAGGCGAACTTGCCGAGTACATCGATGACCACGAGAATATAGCAGTACCCGTCGTTGTAATCCTTTATCGATGTTAGCTGAAGTAGATCGCACTCCCACACGTCATCGACGTTTGTTACATTGTACGACAGACGCGGAAATCTTCTTTTTATCGGGTGATGAAGTGTGTAGGCGTCTTGATTGCTTAGCCACGCGTAAATTTTTTTCTTCTCCTTTTTGGCATTTACGCGCAGGAGGTTTCGCGCACCTGCGTAACCAGCCTCATGCTCGAGATTGTAGTATTGTTTTCCATAAGGCATTTCGTGTTTACATATCAAAGTGTAGCCATTTTTTCTTGGCTTGTTTTTTACTGCGCGTTAGAATGGGTGAGACTGGGGACGGGGCTATATTTTCTACACCCGCTATAGTCTCTCTACGCGGCAGGCGCCGTTTGGCCGTTTTCTCTGGTGCGGTCAATATTTTCCCAATTTTCAAAACTTTGGGATTTTCTATGAGATTAACGGGTGTCTCGCTAGTTTTGAGAAATTTTGCAAACTCAACGCGACCGACAGGCGCTTCGTCTCCCGTGTTCTTTTTGCTCAACGTGTCGATGAGTAACTCGCTTATGTCCGAGCGGGGTACCTGGTGATCATCGATGCTCACAGTGCCTGCATTGTCCCACTTTAAGCGCTCGGGAACCGCAGTCCTCCAGTGCCGAAGCAAGAGTCGCGCTTTACGTGCGTGTACTTTGGGTATACCCTGGAGAATGTCTTCCTCGCTGAGCGGTGCGAGAGTCTCTTCGATTGCGTCAACCTCGTGATTCGGCTCGGCGACACGCTCGTTGTCGCGGAAAAAAAGATAACGTCATAAAATCTGCAGATAATTCAGACATTTTTCATAATCATCGCGCGCCTCCTTTGAGCGTAAAACGTCATACATTTCGCTGTCTAAGCGAGAAAAATTATCACCGCGCGTTTGTAAACTTTTTTCCTCGACATCCACGGATGTGGCGGTGGCGGCGGTGGCGGTGGCTCCGGATGCGGGTCTTGGTGGGCCAATCGAGCCTTCAGGCACAAGGATCATTTTACGTGCTCGTTCTATCTTAGTGCGTCTCACCCGATCCGAATATTTTCGATATGAGAGTACTCACGAGTGGGGCTAATAAGATTGGTAGAAACGACCCGCCGTTCTGAATAATCACTCGCTTCTTTGTGCGCCAATCGTCTTCGTTTCCACTTGAGCGCGATAACTTGCGCAACGCGTGTTTATGTTTGCTCAAGCGTCTCTTCTCGCTATCGGATAATTTTATGACGCCGTGTAAAACGTTTAATGCACACTCACATATACACTTGACAAGTGGCTTGTCAGCCGCTCGGGTTATGGCAGTGCGATGTTTCTTATCGCCGTGACAGAGTGCGCCGAGTAGTGCGAGATTTTTCTTGGAAAAATGCTGACCCCGTGGTAATGTGCCGCGACAAGAGGCGCGACGACCGTACGGGGCCATAGTTTTTTTCCGACTGATGATCGTCCACGTGAATCAGTGTGATTTAAAGTATTTGGGCATGTATTCGCAATGCGCGCTGTCGTCGGGGAATATGTCGTACATTTGTAATATTAAAAAGCATGCGCGAGTGTATCGAGTTTCGGCTTCGTGAATTAGAGAATATGTCTACGTACATTAATATCATTTATGATGTAATAGTTGAAAGCTTGAAAACTCATGTGAACAGCGGCGACGAGAAAATTCGTGAAATTGACGGGAACACATTTGTTAAACTTTTTGACGAGCAAAAAGACGAATTAAAAACTGATGTAAAAAACCGTATGATTCATTCAGACTTTGGTAGTACGAACATTGATAGACTATTTATAGAAATACGTAGTATTTATTTACCGATCCTAGAAAAAGATGTATACGAATACGAGACTGTTAATAATCAATAAATACAAATTTTAATTTAATTGCCTTCTTCATTACTTCATATCTCTACTCCGCCACCACTCCTGCTCCCTCCCACCACCACCAGTCACTTGCGCTTAGATATAAGCTAATAGTAGAGGGATTTGATAAAACAGAAGGCCTGCAACCTTCACCGAGCACACATCATGGGTCCACCATTCAGCAAGCAGAAGTCTGACAAGGAGGAAAAACAACCTCTCATGGATAAAAAAACGAAAGATTATTCGTCGTCGACTGATAAAGATTCCTCACGGTATAAATCTTTTTCCACCAATACCAATTCCTTTCCCAGTAAACAAGGTTATTCACGATATAATTAAAACTTAACACAAAAAAGAAAACGGCCTTTTTCAGGGCCACTAACTCTATCACGTATACAAACGATTCACTATACTTTAGACGCTGGGGACCCCTGTGGAGAAGGTCGCCGCAGCACACAAAGGATCTCTCTCTCTCTCTCTCTCTCTCTCTCTCTCTCTCTCTCTCTCTCTCTCTGTCTCTCTCTCTCTCTCTCTCCCTCTCTCTCTCTCTCTCTCCCTCTCTCCCTCTCTCTCTCTCTCGTAGTAGTGGGGCAGGTATAGCGACCGTGTGACACAGCGGTGTCATTAACTCATGTGCTATGTATACAGTAACTGCACAGTAGCTAATGACCCTTGTAAGTATGTGTTAATGGACCCATTGTTTACAAATACAGTAGCAAAACAGTAGCTGTTTTCAAAACAATGGGGTCATTAACACATACTTACATAGGTCATTAGTGCTATGTATACAGTAGCTGCACAGTAGCTAATGACCCTTGTAAGTATGTGTTAACCTTTAGAGGACGGGGATTTGGGTTTACTGTTTTCTCTCACTTTTCTATAGAAATCAAATTTTTTTGATGTCTCACATCTCAAAACTAACACATGTAAAGGGTCGATCATGGGCATGGCCCGTATAGGGGCCATCCCGTCCTCTAAAGGTTAATGGACCCATTGTTTACAAATACAGTAGCAAAACAGTAGCTGTTTTCAAAACAATGGGCTCATTAACACATACTTACATGGGTCATTAGCTACTGTGCAGCTACTGTTTACATAACACTTGAGTTAATGACCTCTTGAGTTAAGTGCCACTTGACACTTGACACATACCGCCCGATGAGTCACACGTCTCGCAATACCTGTCCTATTACTACTCGCCACTCCTGGTGGTGAGTTGGATCAGAGGGGGTGAGGTGGAGGGAATTGGAATCAAGGTAATCTTGGAGGCGGATAGAGGCTGGTGCTGAAGGCATAGCCATGTTAATGTTAAAATCGCCGGTAACTATGACAGAATTGAAATGCGGAAGATAGGTTGACAGACGGTTGAAAAATTGAAGGGGGTATGCAGCATGAGGTCGGCGATATACAACTGCAAGAAGAACCTTGATGAGGTCATTTGTGATTTCAAGGATGATAAATTCGGGGGTGTTGTCAAAGAGAGGGTCAGAGCTTGCCAGGACGTGTGCGGCGAAGGTATCGCGTACATAAATGCCGGCACCGCCACCACCCCTCCCCTCACGGTCTGCACGGAAGAAGTTAAAGCCTTCAAGGCTGAGGTGGGCATCGCTGTCCCCGGGTGACAGAAAAGTCTCAGCAATTGCAACAGCATCAAAAAATGTCTGCGATACCTCAGCCTCGAGGAGTGCAAAATGAGTGGGGGAGAGACGGTTGACATTAATGTGACCGACGACAAAAACATTCGCATGCCGGTTCACAGGCGGTCGCGGTCTCTGACGTCAAGTAGGCGTACTCAATAGGGCATCAAGATCAGTTACGCAGTGAATGGGAATAAGCGGGGCTGATTTTGAGGGGCGCATACATACGACTAGGTTTCTCACAACCGGCCGCTCATATCCAAGCGATTTATGCACAACAATCGCGCGCTTTAGCAGGTTGTAGACAGGGGCTGGCCAGAGCGCATTGAGAGAGAGAAGGGCAGAACCCCCTGCGCCGAAGATGGTTTGCGACGGAAGGTCACGCAGCGCCGGTGAGGCACGTAGCACAGCATCACGAGTTTGTGGGGAGGCTAGGGCAAAGACGAGGCCACGCGTAGGCTGCATCAGATCAGGTGTCGTACGAGGGGCAGAGCCAGCAGCATTGTGAGTGGCGCGCATAGCAGGGTTCCAATCCCGCTTGCCGACGACTAGTGGCTCAAGGTGGGACAGCTTAAGCGCTGCTAGCAGGGATGCAATAAGCTGAGGGGGCCCTAGCGTGACGGAGACTGGAATCCCTTTGAGAACGACTTCGCATCGGTCCTCCATTGCTTCGCTGCGAACCGCAGTGTGGGTGACTGCGGCGAGATCCGCACGAAGCGCTGATATTTCAGCTCTGTGTTGGGCATGCTGCTCGTCTGAGACCTGCGCGCGGCGCTCGACATCTTCTAGGCGCGTACGAAGACCAGTGACGGCTGTCTCAATTCGCTCTTGCGAACGAGCGAAGTAGTTCACAAAAGCCGTAAAGTAAGGTGGTGCTTCCTTAAGCTCAGCTCTATATTCCTCGTCTACAGAGCCATCAATCACATTCGGTTCTCCGAGGTCTTCGTGCGGCGGCTGTTGTGGAGTAGAGTTGGCGTCCATGCTTGAGCAGTGGGCTTTCGGAGCCGGCGTGATGGACGGAGACGGCGTAGAGGCACGCCTCTTCGCTGTAGAGTGGTCAGTATGCGTAGCCTCCGGCGCGCCACACTCGCTCGGCGTGAGCGGTGATGGCCGCGAGGGAGTGTCTAGAGGCGGGCCAGCTGGGCAGTCGGCGTGGGCAACGCGAGCGCCGTGCCCGATTGGTTGGGCGAGTGAGGCACACGTCACGCAATGTGGCAGGGCACCAGCTTGCAATGAGGCGGCGGATGCAAGGCACGAGGTGTGCAGGACACGCTTGCAAACTGCACAAGGCGTCAGCGAGTCGTCGCCACGTACAATCCTGACACTGCACACGGGGCACTGCCGAGAGCTCATGCCCAGCGCAAGCACACGTCACGATTCGACAGCGAGCGCTAGTAGTTTAGCGGCAAATTGATCGTACCTGGATCGAAGTGAGTTGGGTGGTGGTCACTCACGCGGTAAGCGGCTCGCCGCCGGCAAGGCAGGGGCCTACTCTGCCCGCTCCCAGGGAGCGTTCACTGTAGCGGTTTGAAATCGGCGGTCGTTGCTGGTGACGAAGAGTGCTGACTCACCGATGAATGAAATGCAGGATAAGATGCACAGCTGATCTGCGGTGGAGGGGCGGGTGAAACAGCTGTCCAACGCGGCAGAAGGCTGGGTCCAGCAGACGCGATGATGGGGCCAGCTGTGGTCGACAGTAGCAGACGGCAAGAGTTGGCGAGGCACAGCAAGAAGTCCAAGCCTTTGAGGTTAGGAACCACAGTGTGCACAGAAAAACAGGCCCTGGCTCTTAGAGATGCATCGCCAGGCATGCACTCTTTGGCAGAGAGCTTGAGAGCCGGTCGGGGCTGTTTTCCTGGAAGACAGTCACTCCGGGGAGTGGGATGGGGGTTAGAGGAGTGCGAAAAGCAGCGAGCAGAGGCAGAAGACGTTAGGACTTACCGAGAGAGAGAGAGAGAGAGAGAGAGAGAGAGAGAGAGAGAGAGAGAGAGAACACGCGAGGAGCGCGCGCCAACCTTTTAGACTCGTGAGAGAATATATATATATATATATATATATATAATACAGTAAATCTTTCTTATGCTTTTTTTTTTTAATTCAGAAAATTACAAAATATATTATTGTTTGCTTATTTGTTATTTTAGATATTGTTTTCACAAACACATTTATCCCTGGTTAAAATGCCCGTTAAGGTTCGGAATGAATCGGAACGGTTTTGTTTCGGATCCTTTCAGATGCATTAAGGATGCTTCCGAACCTATGTGGAGTGGAATATCCGGAAAATGGTGAAACTTTCCAAACCTTGCTAAAAATAGATTTTTACTTTCAGTGCTATCAATCGCCGAATTACGAAAGTCTTTTGTCTACAATAATTTTTTAAACGATTTATTTCTCTATTTAAAAAATTGTAAACTTATCCGAACCATCCAGTTCTTTTCCGAAATATTTAAGATGAAAATAACTTCAATATACTCTTTAGAATAACGAAGATTTGAATGAAATACGTTGATTAGAGCAAGAATAAACAATTTATAGATTTTCTGAACCTTTCCGATTTCATGCGAACATTGAAAAATTAACCTATAATGTGATTCTTAACGATCTTTTATGAAATTTTATCTATTATTATAAAGATAGAAGAGATGCTGATAGAAAAATAAAATACATAAAAATGCATAAGGAATCATTGAGAAAGCAAGTATAGCATAATTTTGTATCTTGAGTCTAATGGCTAATTGTCTACCAGGAAAGGTTTAAATAAATGGACGCCATTTATTTTTAACCGACGTTCCGAACACTTTTTTCGTGTCCCTCTTCAGGTACTCTATATTTAACAAAAACCATTTACATAATAAATATATACAGTATGTTGAACTTACAAATTTTACACAACAAAACGTAGTTTTTACAATTCCAATTTAAAATAATTACATATTTATTAAACACTAATCACTTAAAAATTAATAAATCACAATTCGCAACTCTAAACAAATTATTGAGATGATGATTCTAACGACAGCTGCTTCAAGAGTTCTTTGTTCTATCGATACTAACGGTCGTGCTGTCCAAGGAGTCAGGATGGTAAATGACAAGCCGTGTGTTTAGCTTAATGTCGACGTTTCGGACTCTTTTTTTATTGAGTCCCTTCTCAAGACTCTAATACAAAAATCATATATTTATAAACTTTTGATACAAAAATGATAGAAAAATTTACATACAAATTACACATAATTACTTACAAGAAACAATAGTCTAACAAATTTTTAGGTGGTCACAGCGATACCACCAGTTAATTGAAATTAAATTCGCAACATTTTGGCCTTTATATACCGTGGAGAATTACATATGCATTTGTTACATTAATACAAGAAGCCAATCATATATTGTATAAGGCGGTGCTTATTAGCTGTACAGAGAGAGAGAGTATTAGACAAATATATGTCAAGGAGGTGTCAAAGAGACGGGGAGGGCCCAAGATGACTATGATTTTATATTTTTGGGCGTGGCCATCTCTTTGTCTAACATACTCTCCTAATACCTTCTATCTTCTGTGATTGTGTTTGTAGGATATTGCTGTTGTAAAAAATGATTTTTATTGATAAAAGATTTATATTCGAACCTGAGTGTTTTTGTGTCTTGTTGATTATTAATATATTGTTTTTGCGCATGTATGAAAAGCATCTCAGCTAACTTTCGTTTAAACAAAAAACGTTCATTATGTAAAATTTTGACTTTTTCAAAATTGAACTTATGTTCCGTTTCTTCCATATGAGTATAAATAGCAGACCCTCGATCATTATTTTCGCATTTTTTGAAATGTTCGTTAATTCTAATACCTAAGCGTCTTTCCGTTTGACCTACATATGATGCATCACAATCGTTACATTTTATTTGGTAGACAACATTAGTTTTTTCCTCTTTCGTACTCACATCTTTACCTAATTTAATAAAGCAGTTTAATTTATTTATAGTGCTGTTAATGACCTGTGTGTTATATTTTCTAAAAAATCTTAAAATAATTGAATTGAGTTCATTCACGTATGGAATGACTATGTGAAATCTATTTTGTTCCAACTGTGGTATAGTTTTATTGGCGTAATTTATGCTTCTGAGTCTTATTTTTATATAGTTATTAATAAATTCTATAGGATAGTCATTCATAGTTAAAAACTGCTTAATTAATTTTAGGATTACATTATGGAATGATGTGTGTGAAAGATTGATTGCTCTGTCTACAAGTGAGTAAATAATCGCTATTTTGTTTTTAATAGGATGTTGCGAGTTAAAATTTAGAATTTTTAATCGGACTTCAACGAGCAAATCTCTTATGCGTTAGTCGAATGTCTATTCTCAAATCGAGAAAAGTAGCTTTTGTTTAAGCTTCCTCCTCTCTCGATAAGAATTTTTTGACAAACGGCGACACACATACGAGAGAAATTTTTTTTTTAAAATGAATAACTATTAATTTCGGAATAAAATATAATATAGGGGAGTTTCGTCCTTGTCGTACTTGGTGGACTCGTCAGGAAGACCCAAGTAGACATATCTTCGACTCCAAAATAATGAAATTACTGTGAATTCTTATAGTGTGTAAGTTGTAATTTTATATGTGGATTTGAAAAATTGGTTGCCATCTAGTGTTAAAAGGTTGGAACTAAGATTATACAAGGAAAGGCATTTTAGTGTCCGAATGCCATTTGATTCTAAATATGTTGTAAGCGCTCGTGGTGCTATCTTAATAGTTTTGAATTTTTAATCGGACTTCAACGAGCAAATCTCTTATGCGTTAGTCGAATGTCTATTCTCAAATCGAGAAAAGTAGCTTTTGTTTAAGCTTCCTCCTCTCTCGATAAGAATTTTTTGACAAACGGCGACACACATAAGAGAAAAATTTTTTTTTTAAAATGAATAACTATTAATTTCGGAATAAAATATAATATAGGGGAGTTTCGTCCTTGTCGTACTTGGTGGACTCGTCAGGAAGACCGAAGTAGACATATCTTCGACTCCAAAATAATGAAATTACTGTGAATTCTTATAGTGTGTAAGTTGTAATTTTATATGTGGATTTGAAAAATTGGTTGCCATCTAGTGTTAAAAGGTTGGAACTAAGATTATACAAGGAAAGGCATTTTAGTGTCCGAATGCCATTTGATTCTAAATATGTTGTAAGCGCTCGTGGTGCTATCTTAATAGTTTTGAATTTTTAATCGGACTTCAACGAGCAAATCTCTTATGCGTTAGTCGAATGTCTATTCTCAAATCGAGAAAAGTAGCTTTTGTTTAAGCTTCCTCCTCTCTCGATAAGATATCTTTGACCAACGGCGACACACATAAGAGAAAAACTTTTTTTTAAAATGAATAACTATTAATTTCGGAATAAAATATAATATAGGGGAGTTTCGTCCTTGTCGTACTTGGTGGACTCGTCAGGAAGACCGAAGTAGACATATCTTCGACTCCAAAATAATGAAATTACTGTGAATTCTTATAGTGTGTAAGTTGTAATTTTATATGTGGATTTGAAAAATTGGTTGCCATCTAGTGTTAAAAGGTTGGAACTAAGATTATACAAGGAAAGGCATTTTAGTGTCCGAATGCCATTTGATTCTAAATATGTTGTAAGCGCTCGTGGTGCTATCTTAATAGTTTTGAATTTTTAATCGGACTTCAACGAGCAAATCTCTTATGCGTTAGTCGAATGTCTATTCTCAAATCGAGAAAAGTAGCTTTTGTTTAAGCTTCCTCCTCTCGATAAGAATTTTTTGACAAACGGCGACACACATAAGAGAAAAATTTTTTTTTTAAAATGAATAACTATTAATTTCGGAATAAAATATAATATAGGGGAGTTTCGTCCTTGTCGTACTTGGTGGACTCGTCAGGAAGACCCAAGTAGACATATCTTCGACTCCAAAATAATGAAATTACTTTGAATTCTTATAGTGTGTAAGTTGTAATTTTATATGTGGATTTGAAAAATTGGTTGCCATCTAGTGTTAAAAGGTTGGAACTAAGATTATACAAGGAAAGGCATTTTAGTGTCCGAATGCCATTTGATTCTAAATATGTTGTAAGCGCTCGTGGTGCTATCTTAATAGTTTTGAATTTTTAATCGGACTTCAACGAGCAAATCTCTTATGCGTTAGTCGAATGTCTATTCTCAAATCGAGAAAAGTAGCTTTTGTTTAAGCTTCCTCCTCTCTCGATAAGAATTTTTTGACAAACGGCGACACACATAAGAGAAAATTTTTAAAATGAATAACTATTAATTTCGGAATAAAATATAATATAGGGAGTTTCGTCCTTGTCGTACTTGGTGGACTCGTCAGGAAGACCCAAGTAGACATATCTTCGACTCCAAAATAATGAAATTACTGTGAATTCTTATAGTGTGTAAGTTGTAATTTTATATGTGGATTTGAAAAATTGGTTGCCATCTAGTGTTAAAAGGTTGGAACTAAGATTATACAAGGAAAGGCATTTTAGTGTCCGAATGCCATTTGATTCTAAATATGTTGTAAGTGCTCGTGGTGCTATCTTAATAGTTTTGAATTTTTAATCGGACTTCAACGAGCAAATCTCTTATGCGTTAGTCGAATGTCTATTCTCAAATCGAGAAAAGTAGCTTTTGTTTAAGCTTCCTCCTCTCTCGATAAGAATTTTTTGACAAACGGCGACACACATAAGAGAAAATTGTTTTTTTTAAAATGAATAACTATTAATTTCGGAATAAAATATAATATAGGGGAGTTTCGTCCTTGTCGTACTTGGTGGACTCGTCAGGAAGACCCAAGTAGACATATCTTCGACTCCAAAATAATGAAATTACTGTGAATTCTTATAGTGTGTAAGTTGTAATTTTATATGTGGATTTGAAAAATTGGTTGCCATCTAGTGTTAAAAGGTTGGAACTAAGATTATACAAGGAAAGGCATTTTAGTGTCCGAATGCCATTTGATTCTAAATATGTTGTAAGCGCTCGTGGTGCTATCTTAATAGTTTTGAATTTTTAATCGGACTTCAACGAGCAAATCTCTTATGCGTTAGTCGAATGTCTATTCTCAAATCCAGAAAAGTAGCTTTTGTTTAAGCTTCCTCCTCTCTCGATAAGAATTTTTTGACAAACGGCGACACACATAAGAGAAAATTTTTTTTTTTAAAATGAATAACTATTAATTTCGGAATAAAATATAATATAGGGGAGTTTCGTCCTTGTCGTACTTGGTGGACTCGTCAGGAAGACCCAAGTAGACATATCTTCGACTCCAAAATAATGAAATTACTGTGAATTCTTATAGTGTGTAAGTTGTAATTTTATATGTGGATTTGAAAAATTGGTTGCCATCTAGTGTTAAAAGGTTGGAACTAAGATTATACAAGGAAAGGCATTTTAGTGTCCGAATGCCATTTGATTCTAAATAAGTTGTAAGCGCTCGTGGTGCTATCTTAATAGTTTTGAATTTTTAATCGGACTTCAACGAGCAAATCTCTTATGCGTTAGTCGAATGTCTATTCTCAAATCGAGAAAAGTAGCTTTTGTTTAAGCTTCCTCCTCTCTCGATAAGAATTTTTTGACAAACGGCGACACACATAAGAGAAAATTTTTTTTTTTAAAATGAATAACTATTAATTTCGGAATAAAATATAATATAGGGGAGTTTCGTCCTTGTCGTACTTGGTGGACTCGTCTGGAAGACCCAAGTAGACATATCTTCGACTCCAAAATAATGAAATTACTGTGAATTCTTATAGTGTGTAAGTTGTAATTTTATATGTGGATTTGAAAAATTGGTTGCCATCTAGTGTTAAAAGGTTGGAACTAAGATTATGCAAGGAAAGGCATTTTAGTGTCCGAATGCCATTTGATTCTAAATATGTTGTAAGCGCTCGTGGTGCTATCTTAATAGTTTTGAATTTTTAATCGGACTTCAACGAGTATTCACAGTAATTTCAATATTTTGGAGTCGAAGATATGTCTACTTGGGTCTTCCTGACGAGTCCACCAAGTACGACAAGGACGAAACTCCCCTATATTATATTTTATTCCGAAATTAATAGTTATTCATTTTAAAAAAAAAAAATTTTTCACTTATGTGTGTCGCCGTTTGTCAAAAAATTCTTATCGAGAGAGGAGGAAGCTTAAACAAAAGCTACTTTTCTCGATTTGAGAATAGACATTCGACTAACGCATAAGAGATTTGCTCGTTGAAGTCCGATTAAAAATTCAAAACTATTAAGATAGCACCACGAGCGCTTACAACATATTTAGAATCAAATGGCATTCGGACACTAAAATGCCTTTCCTTGTATAATCTTAGTTCCAACCTTTTAACACTAGATGGCAACCAATTTTTCAAATCCACATATAAAATTACAACTTACACACTATAAGAATTCACAGTAATTTCATTATTTTGGAGTCGAAGATATGTCTACTTGGGTCTTCCTGACGAGTCCACCAAGTACGACAAGGACGAAACTCCCCTATATTATATTTTATACCGAAATTAATAGTTATTCATTTTAAAAAAAAAAATTTTTCTCTTATGTGTGTCGCCGCTTGTCAAAAAATTCTTATCGAGAGAGGAGGAAGCTTAAACAAAAGCTACTTTTCTCGATTTGAAAATAGACATTCGACTAACGCATAAGAGATTTGCTCGTTGAAGTCCGATTAAAAATTCAAAACTATTAAGATAGCACCACGAGCGCTTACAACATATTTAGAATCAAATGGCATTCGGACACTAAAATGCCTTTCCTTGTATAATCGTAGTTCCAACCTTTAACACTAGATGGCAACCAATTTTTAAATCCACATATAAAATTACAACTTACACACTATAAGAATTCACAGTAATTTCATTATTTTGGAGTCGAAGATATGTCTACTTGGGTCTTCCTGACTAGTCCACCAAGTACGATAAGGACGAAACTGCCCTATATTATATTTTATTCCGAAATTAATAGTTATACATTTTAAAAAAAAAAATTTTTCTCTTATGTGTGTCGCCGTTTGTCAAAAAATTCTTATCGAGAGAGGAGGAAGCTTAAACAAAAGCTACTTTTCTCGATTTGAGGATAGACATTCGACTAACGCATAAGAGATTTGCTCGTTGAAGTCCGATTAAAAATTCAAAACTATTAAGATAGCACCACGAGCGCTTACAACATATTTAGAATCAAATGGCATTCGGATACTAAAATGCCTTTCCTTGTATAATCTTAGTTCCAACCTTTTAACACTAGATGGCAACCAATTTTTCAAATCCACATATAAAATTACAACTTACACACTATAAGAATTCACAGTAATTTCATTATTTTGGAGTCGAAGATATGTCTACTTGGGTCTTCCTGACGAGTCCACCAAGTACGACAAGGACGAAACTCCCCTATATTATATTTTATTCCGAAATTAATAGTTATTCATTTTTAAAAAAAAAAAATTTTTCTCTTATGTGTGTCGCCGTTTGTCAAAAAATTCTTATCGAGAGAGGAGGAAGCTTAAACAAAAGCTACTTTTCTCGATTTGAGAATAGACATTCGACTAACGCATAAGAGATTTGCTCGTTGAAGTCCGATTAAAAATTCAAAACTATTAAGATAGCACCACGAGCGCTTACAACATATTTAGAATCAAATGGCATTCGGACACTAAAATGCCTTTCCTTGTATAATCTTAGTTCCAACCTTTTAACACTAGATGGCAACCAATTTTTCAAATCCACATATAAAATTACAACTTACACACTATAAGAATTCACAGTAATTTCATTATTTTGGAGTCGAAGATATGTCTACTTGGGTCTTCCTGACGAGTCCACCAAGTACGACAAGGACGAAACTCCCCTATATTATATTTTATTCCCAAATTAATAGTTATTCATTTTAAAAAAAAAATTTTCACTTATGTGTGTCGCCGTTTGTCAAAAAATTCTTATCGAGAGAGAAGGAAGCTTAAACAAAAGCTACTTTTCTCGATTTGAGAATAGACATTCGACTAACGCATAAGAGATTTGCTCGTTGAAGTCCGATTAAAAATTCAAAACTATTAAGATAGCACCACGAGCGCTTACAACTTATTTAGAATCAAATGGCATTCGGACACTAAAATGCCTTTCCTTGTATAATCTTAGTTCCAACCTTTAACACTAGATGGCAACCAATTTTTCAAATCCACATATAAAATTACAACTTACACACTATAAGAATTCACAGTAATTTCATTATTTTGGAGTCGAAGATATGTCTACTTGGGTCTTCCTGACGAGTCCACCAAGTACGACAAGGACGAAACTCCCCTATATTATATTTTATTCCGAAATTAATAGTTATTCATTTTAAAAAAAAATTTTCTCTTATGTGTGTCGCCGTTTGTCAAAAAATTCTTATCGAGAGAGGAGGAAGCTTAAACAAAAGCTACTTTTCTGGATTTGAGAATAGACATTCGACTAACGCATAAGAGATTTGCTCGTTGAAGTCCGATTAAAAATTCAAAACTATTAAGATAGCACCACGAGCGCTTACAACATATTTAGAATCAAATGGCATTCGGACACTAAAATGCCTTTCCTTGTATAATCTTAGTTCCAACCTTTTAACACTAGATGGCAACCAATTTTTAAATCCACATATAAAATTACAACTTACACACTATAAGAATTCACAGTAATTTCATTATTTTGGAGTCGAAGATATGTCTACTTGGGTCTTCCTGACGAGTCCACCAAGTACGACAAGGACGAAACTCCCCTATATTATATTTTATTCCGAAATTAATAGTTATTCATTTAAAAAAAAAATTTTTCTCTTATGTGTGTCGCCGTTTGTCAAAAAATTCTTATCGAGAGAGGAGGAAGCTTAAACAAAAGCTACTTTTCTCGATTTGAGAATAGACATTCGACTAACGCATAAGAGATTTGCTCGTTGAAGTCCGATTAAAAATTCAAAACTATTAAGATAGCACCACGAGCACTTACAACATATTTAGAATCAAATGGCATTCGGATACTAAAATGCCTTTCCTTGTATAATCTTAGTTCCAACCTTTTAACACTAGATGGCAACCAATTTTTCAAATCCACATATAAAATTACAACTTACACACTATAAGAATTCACAGTAATTTCATTATTTTGGAGTCGAAGATATGTCTACTTGGGTCTTCCTGACGAGTCCACCAAGTACGACAAGGACGAAACTCCCCTATATTATATTTTATTCCGAAATTAATAGTTATTCATTTAAAAAAAAAAAATTTTTCTCTTATGTGTGTCGCCGTTTGTCAAAAAATTCTTATCGAGAGAGGAGGAAGCTTAAACAAAAGCTACTTTTCTCGATTTGAGAATAGACATTCGACTAACGCATAAGAGATTTGCTCGTTGAAGTCCGATTAAAAATTCAAAACTATTAAGATAGCACCACGAGCGCTTACAACATATTTAGAATCAAATGGCATTCGGACACTAAAATGCCTTTCCTTGTATAATCTTAGTTCCAACCTTTTAACACTAGATGGCAACCAATTTTTCAAATCCACATATAAAATTACAACTTACACACTATAAGAATTCACAGTAATTTCATTATTTTGGAGTCGAAGATATGTCTACTTGGGTCTTCCTGACGAGTCCACCAAGTACGACAAGGACGAAACTCCCCTATATTATATTTTATTCCGAAATTAATAGTTATTCATTTTAAAAAAAAAAAATTTTTCACTTATGTGTGTCGCCGTTTGTCAAAAAATTCTTATCGAGAGAGGAGGAAGCTTAAACAAAAGCTACTTTTCTCGATTTGAGAATAGACATTCGACTAACGCATAAGAGATTTGCTCGTTGAAGTCCGATTAAAAATTCAAAACTATTAAGATAGCACCACGAGCGCTTACAACATATTTAGAATCAAATGGCATTCGGACACTAAAATGCCTTTCCTTGTATAATCTTAGTTCCAACCTTTTAACACTAGATGGCAACCAATTTTTCAAATCCACATATAAAATTACAACTTACACACTATAAGAATTCACAGTAATTTCATTATTTTGGAGTCGAAGATATGTCTACTTGGGTCTTCCTGACGAGTCCACCAAGTACGACAAGGACGAAACTCCCCTATATTATATTTTATTCCGAAATTAATAGTTATTCATTTTAAAAAAAAAAAAATTTTCACTTATGTGTGTCGCCGTTTGTCAAAAAATTCTTATCGAGAGAGAAGGAAGCTTAAACAAAAGCTACTTTTCTCGATTTGAGAATAGACATTCGACTAATGCATAAGAGATTTGCTCGTTGAAGTCCGATTAAAAATTCAAAACTATTAAGATAGCACCACGAGCGCTTACAACATATTTAGAATCAAATGGCATTCGGACACTAAAATGCCTTTCCTTGTATAATCTTAGTTCCAACCTTTTAACACTAGATGGCAACCAATTTTTAAATCCACATATAAAATTACAACTTACACACTATAAGAATTCACAGTAATTTCATTATTTTGGAGTCGAAGATATGTCTACTTGGGTCTTCCTGACGAGTCCACCAAGTACGACAAGGACGAAACTCCCCTATATTATATTTTATTCCGAAATTAATAGTTATTCATTTTAAAAAAAAAAAATTTTCTCTTATGTGTGTCGCCGTTTGTCAAAAAATTCTTATCGAGAGAGGAGGAAGCTTAAACAAAAGCTACTTTTCTCGATTTGAGGATAGACATTCGACTAACGCATAAGAGATTTGCTCGTTGAAGTCCGATTAAAAATTCAAAACTATTAAGATAGCACCACGAGCGCTTACAACATATTTAGAATCAAATGGCATTCGGATACTAAAATGCCTTTCCTTGTATAATCTTAGTTCCAACCTTTTAACACTAGATGGCAACCAATTTTTCAAATCCACATATAAAATTACAACTTACACACTATAAGAATTCACAGTAATTTCATTATTTTGGAGTCGAAGATATGTCTACTTGGGTCTTCCTGACGAGTCCACCAAGTACGACAAGGACGAAACTCCCCTATATTATATTTTATTCCGAAATTAATAGTTATTCATTTTAAAAAAAAAAAAATTTTTCTCTTATGTGTGTCGCCGTTTGTCAAAAAATTCTTATCGAGAGAGGAGGAAGCTTAAACAAAAGCTACTTTTCTCGATTTGAGAATAGACATTCGACTAACGCATAAGAGATTTGCTCGTTGAAGTCCGATTAAAAATTCAAAACTATTAAGATAGCACCACGAGCGCTTACAACATATTTAGAATCAAATGGCATTCGGACACTAAAATGCCTTTCCTTGTATAATCTTAGTTCCAACCTTTTAACACTAGATGGCAACCAATTTTTCAAATCCACATATAAAATTACAACTTACACACTATAAGAATTCACAGTAATTTCATTATTTTGGAGTCGAAGATATGTCTACTTGGGTCTTCCTGACGAGTCCACCAAGTACGACAAGGACGAAACTCCCCTATATTATATTTTATTCCGAAATTAATAGTTATTCATTTAAAAAAAAAAAATTTTTCTCTTATGTGTGTCGCCGTTTGTCAAAAAATTCTTATCGAGAGAGGAGGAAGCTTAAACAAAAGCTACTTTTCTCGATTTGAGAATAGACATTCGACTAACGCATAAGAGATTTGCTCGTTGAAGTCCGAATAAAAATTCAAAACTATTAAGATAGCACCACGAGCGCTTACAACATATTTAGAATCAAATGGCATTCGGACACTAAAATGCCTTTCCTTGTATAATCTTAGTTCCAACCTTTTAACACTAGATGGCAACCAATTTTTAAATCCACATATAAAATTACAACTTACACACTATAAGAATTCACAGTAATTTCATTATTTTGGAGTCGAAGATATGTCTACTTGGGTCTTCCTGACGAGTCCACCAAGTACGACAAGGACGAAACTCCCCTATATTATATTTTATTCCGAAATTAATAGTTATTCATTTTAAAAAAAATTTTTCTCTTATGTGTGTCGCCGTTTGTCAAAAAATTCTTATCGAGAGAGGAGGAAGCTTAAACAAAAGCTACTTTTCTCGATTTGAGAATAGACATTCGACTAACGCATAAGAGATTTGCTCGTTGAAGTCCGATTAAAAATTCAAAACTATTAAGATAGCACCACGAGCGCTTACAACATATTTAGAATCAAATGGCATTCGGACACTAAAATGCCTTTCCTTGTATAATCTTAGTTCCAACCTTTTAACACTAGATGGCAACCAATTTTTCAAATCCACATATAAAATTACAACTTACACACTATAAGAATTCACAGTAATTTCATTATTTTGGAGTCGAAGATATGTCTACTTGGGTCTTCCTGACGAGTCCACCAAGTACGACAAGGACGAAACTCCCCTATATTATATTTTATTCCGAAATTAATAGTTATTCATTTTAAAAAAAAAATTTTTCTCTTATGTGTGTCGCCGTTTGTCAAAAAATTCTTATCGAGAGAGGAGGAAGCTTAAACAAAAGCTACTTTTCTCGATTTGAGAATAGACATTCGACTAACGCATAAGAGATTTGATGGTTGAAGTCCGATTAAAAATTCAAAACTATTAAGATAGCACCACGAGCGCTTACAACATATTTAGAATCAAATGGCATTCGGACACTAAAATGCCTTTCCTTGTATAATCTTAGTTCCAACCTTTTAACACTAGATGGCAACCAATTTTTCAAATCCACATATAAAGTTACAACTTACACACTATAAGAATTCACAGTAATTTCATTATTTTGGAGTCGAAGATATGTCTACTTGGGTCTTCCTGACGAGTCCACCAAGTACGACAAGGACGAAACTCCCCTATATTATATTTTATTCCGAAATTAATAGTTATTCATTTTAAAAAAAAAATTTTTCTCTTATGTGTGTCGCCGTTTGTCAAAAAATTCTTATCGAGAGAGGAGGAAGCTTAAACAAAAGCTACTTTTCTCGATTTGAGAATAGACATTCGACTAACGCATAAGAGATTTGCTCGTTGAAGTCCGATTAAAAATTCAAAACTATTAAGTTAGCACCACGAGCGCTTACAACATATTTAGAATCAAATGGCATTCGGACACTAAAATGCCTTTCCTTGTATAATCTTAGTTCCAACCTTTTAACACTAGATGGCAACCAATTTTTCAAATCCACATATAAAATTACAACTTACACACTATAAGAATTCACAGTAATTTCATTATTTTGGAGTCGAAGATATGTCTACTTGGGTCTTCCTGACGAGTCCACCAAGTACGACAAGGACGAAACTCCCCTATATTATATTTTATTCCGAAATTAATAGTTATTCATTTTAAAAAAAAAAATTTTTCACTTATGTGTGTCGCCGTTTGTCAAAAAATTCTTATCGAGAGAGGAGGAAGCTTAAACAAAAGCTACTTTTCTCGATTTGAGAATAGACATTCGACTAACGCATAAGAGATTTGCTTGTTGAAGTCCGATTAAAAATTCAAAACTATTAAGATAGCACCACGAGCGCTTACAACATATTTAGAATCAAATGGCATTCGGACACTAAAATGCCTTTCCTTGTATAATCTTAGTTCCAACCTTTTAACACTAGATGGCAACCAATTTTTCAAATCCACATATAAAATTACAACTTACACACTATAAGAATTCACAGTAATTTCATTATTTTGGAGTCGAAGATATGTCTACTTGGGTCTTCCTGACGAGTCCACCAAGTACGACAAGGACGAAACTCCCCTATATTATATTTTATTCCGAAATTAATAGTTATTCATTTTAAAAAAAAAAATTTTTCTCTTATGTGTGTCGCCGCTTGTCAAAAAATTCTTATCGAGAGAGGAGGAAGCTTAAACAAAAGCTACTTTTCTCGATTTGAGAATAGACATTCGACTAATGCATAAGAGATTTGCTCGTTGAAGTCCGATTAAAAATTCAAAACTATTAAGATAGCACCACGAGCGCTTACAACATATTTAGAATCAAATGGCATTCGGACACTAAAATGCCTTTCCTTGTATAATCTTAGTTCCAACCTTTTAACACTAGATGGCAACCAATTTTTAAATCCACATATAAAATTACAACTTACACACTATAAGAATTCACAGTAATTTCATTATTTTGGAGTCGAAGATATGTCTACTTGGGTCTTCCTGACGAGTCCACCAAGTACGACAAGGACGAAACTCCCCTATATTATATTTTATTCCGAAATTAATAGTTATTCATTTTAAAAAAAAAAATTTTCTCTTATGTGTGTCGCCGTTTGTCAAAAAATTCTTATCGAGAGAGGAGGAAGCTTAAACAAAAGCTACTTTTCTCGATTTGAGGATAGACATTCGACTAACGCATAAGAGATTTGCTCGTTGAAGTCCGATTAAAAATTCAAAACTATTAAGATAGCACCACGAGCGCTTACAACATATTTAGAATCAAATGGCATTCGGATACTAAAATGCCTTTCCTTGTATAATCTTAGTTCCAACCTTTTAACACTAGATGGCAACCAATTTTTCAAATCCACATATAAAATTACAACTTACACACTATAAGAATTCACAGTAATTTCATTATTTTGGAGTCGAAGATATGTCTACTTGGGTCTTCCTGACGAGTCCACCAAGTACGACAAGGACGAAACTCCCCTATATTATATTTTATTCCGAAATTAATAGTTATTCATTTTAAAAAAAAAAAATTTTTCTCTTATGTGTGTCGCCGTTTGTCAAAAAATTCTTATCGAGAGAGGAGGAAGCTTAAACAAAAGCTACTTTTCTCGATTTGAGAATAGACATTCGACTAACGCATAAGAGATTTGCTCGTTGAAGTCCGATTAAAAATTCAAAACTATTAAGATAGCACCACGAGCGCTTACAACATATTTAGAATCAAATGGCATTCGGACACTAAAATGCCTTTCCTTGTATAATCTTAGTTCCAACCTTTTAACACTAGATGGCAACCAATTTTTCAAATCCACATATAAAATTACAACTTACACACTATAAGAATTCACAGTAATTTCATTATTTTGGAGTCGAAGATATGTCTACTTGGGTCTTCCTGACGAGTCCACCAAGTACGACAAGGACGAAACTCCCCTATATTATATTTTATTCCGAAATTAATAGTTATTCATTTTAAAAAAAAAATTTTTCTCTTATGTGTGTCGCCGTTTGTCAAAAAATTCTTATCGAGAGAGGAGGAAGCTTAAACAAAAGCTACTTTTCTCGATTTGAGAATAGACATTCGACTAACGCATAAGAGATTTGCTCGTTGAAGTCCGATTAAAAATTCAAAACTATTAAGATAGCACCACGAGCGCTTACAACATATTTAGAATCAAATGGCATTCGGACACTAAAATGCCTTTCCTTGTATAATCTTAGTTCCAACCTTTTAACACTAGATGGCAACCAATTTTTCAAATCCACATATAAAATTACAACTTACACACTATAAGAATTCACAGTAATTTCATTATTTTGGAGTCGAAGATATGTCTACTTGGGTCTTCCTGACGAGTCCACCAAGTACGACAAGGACGAAACTCCCTATATTATATTTTATTCCGAAATTAATAGTTATTCATTTTAAAAAAAAAATTTTTCTCTTATGTGTGTCGCCGTTTGTCAAAAAATTCTTATCGAGAGAGGAGGAAGCTTAAACAAAAGCTACTTTTCTCGATTTGAGAATAGACATTCGACTAACGCATAAGAGATTTGCTTGTTGAAGTCCGATTAAAAATTCAAAACTATTAAGATAGCACCACGAGCGCTTACAACATATTTAGAATCAAATGGCATTCGGACACTAAAATGCCTTTCCTTGTATAATCTTAGTTCCAACCTTTTAACACTAGATGGCAACCAATTTTTCAAATCCACATATAAAATTACAACTTACACACTATAAGAATTCACAGTAATTTCATTATTTTGGAGTCGAAGATATGTCTACTTGGGTCTTCCTGACGAGTCCACCAAGTACGACAAGGACGAAACTCCCTATATTATATTTTATTCCGAAATTAATAGTTATTCATTTTAAAAAAAAATTTTTCTCTTATGTGTGTCGCCGTTTGTCAAAAAATTCTTATCGAGAGAGGAGGAAGCTTAAACAAAAGCTACTTTTCTCGATTTGAGAATAGACATTCGACTAACGCATAAGAGATTTGCTCGTTGAAGTCCGATTAAAAATTCAAAACTATTAAGATAGCACCACGAGCGCTTACAACATATTTAGAATCAAATGGCATTCGGACACTAAAATGCCTTTCCTTGTATAATCTTAGTTCCAACCTTTTAACACTAGATGGCAACCAATTTTTCAAATCCACATATAAAATTACAACTTACACACTATAAGAATTCACAGTAATTTCATTATTTTGGAGTCGAAGATATGTCTACTTGGGTCTTCCTGACGAGTCCACCAAGTACGACAAGGACGAAACTCCCCTATATTATATTTTATTCCGAAATTAATAGTTATTCATTTAAAAAAAAAAAAATTTTTCACTTATGTGTGTCGCCGTTTGTCAAAAAATTCTTATCGAGAGAGGAGGAAGCTTAAACAAAAGCTACTTTTCTCGATTTGAGAATAGACATTCGACTAACGCATAAGAGATTTGCTTGTTGAAGTCCGATTAAAAATTCAAAACTATTAAGATAGCACCACGAGCGCTTACAACATATTTAGAATCAAATGGCATTCGGACACTAAAATGCCTTTCCTTGTATAATCTTAGTTCCAACCTTTTAACACTAGATGGCAACCAATTTTTCAAATCCACATATAAAATTACAACTTACACACTATAAGAATTCACAGTAATTTCATTATTTTGGAGTCGAAGATATGTCTACTTGGGTCTTCCTGACGAGTCCACCAAGTACGACAAGGACGAAACTCCCCTATATTATATTTTATTCCGAAATTAATAGTTATTCATTTTAAAAAAAAATTTTTCTCTTATGTGTGTCGCCGTTTGTCAAAAAATTCTTATCGAGAGAGGAGGAAGCTTAAACAAAAGCTACTTTTCTCGATTTGAGAATAGACATTCGACTAACGCATAAGAGATTTGCTTGTTGAAGTCCGATTAAAAATTCAAAACTATTAAGATAGCACCACGAGCGCTTACAACATATTTAGAATCAAATGGCATTCGGACACTAAAATGCCTTTCCTTGTATAATCTTAGTTCCAACCTTTTAACACTAGATGGCAACCAATTTTTCAAATCCACATATAAAATTACACCTTACACACTATAAGAATTCACAGTAATGACATTGTTTTGGACTCGAAGATATGTCTACGTGGGTCTTCCTGAGGAATCCAGCAAGTACGACAAGGACGAAACTACCCTATATTATATTTTATTCCGAAATTAATAGTTATTCATTTTAAAAAAAATTTTTCTCTTATGTGTGTCGCCGTTTGTCAAAAAATTCTTATCGAGAGAGGAGGAAGCTTAAACAAAAGCTACTTTTCTCGATTTGAGAATAGACATTCGACTAACGCATAAGAGATTTGCTCGTTGAAGTCCGATTAAAAATTCAAAACTATTAAGATAGCACCACGAGCGCTTACAACATATTTAGAATCAAATGGCATTCGGACACTAAAATGCCTTTCCTTGTATAATCTTAGTTCCAACCTTTTAACACTAGATGGCAACCAATTTTTCAAATCCACATATAAAATTACAACTTACACACTATAAGAATTCACAGTAATTTCATTATTTTGGAGTCGAAGATATGTCTACTTGGGTCTTCCTGACGAGTCCACCAAGTACGACAAGGACGAAACTCCCCTATATTATATTTTATTCCGAAATTAATAGTTATTCATTTTAAAAAAAAAAATTTTTCACTTATGTGTGTCGCCGTTTGTCAAAAAATTCTTATCGAGAGAGGAGGAAGCTTAAACAAAAGCTACTTTTCTCGATTTGAGAATAGACATTCGACTAACGCATAAGAGATTTGCTTGTTGAAGTCCGATTAAAAATTCAAAACTATTAAGATAGCACCACGAGCGCTTACAACATATTTAGAATCAAATGGCATTCGGACACTAAAATGCCTTTCCTTGTATAATCTTAGTTCCAACCTTTTAACACTAGATGGCAACCAATTTTTCAAATCCACATATAAAATTACAACTTACACACTATAAGAATTCACAGTAATTTCATTATTTTGGAGTCGAAGATATGTCTACTTGGGTCTTCCTGACGAGTCCACCAAGTACGACAAGGACGAAACTCCCCTATATTATATTTTATTCCGAAATTAATAGTTATTCATTTTAAAAAAAAAATTTTTCTCTTATGTGTGTCGCCGTTTGTCAAAAAATTCTTATCGAGAGAGGAGGAAGCTTAAACAAAAGCTACTTTTCTCGATTTGAGAATAGACATTCGACTAACGCATAAGAGATTTGCTCGTTGAAGTCCGTTTAAAAATTCTAAATTTTAACTCGCAACATCCTATTAAAAACAAAATAGCGATTATTTACTCACTTGTAGACAGAGCAATCAATCTTTCACACACATCATTCCATAATGTAAACCTAAAATTAATTAAGCAGTTTTTAACTATGAATGACTATCCTATAGAATTTATTAATAACTATATAAAAATAAGACTCAGAAGCATAAATTACGCCAATAAAACTATACCACAGTTGGAACAAAATAGATTTCACATAGTCATTCCATACGTGAATGAACTCAATTCAATTATTTTAAGATTTTTTAGAAAATATAACACACAGGTCATTAACAGCACTATAAATAAATTAAACTGCTTTATTAAATTAGGTAAAGATGTGAGTACGAAAGAGGAAAAAACTAATGTTGTCTACCAAATAAAATGTAACGATTGTGATGCATCATATGTAGGTCAAACGGAAAGACGCTTAGGTATTAGAATTAACGAACATTTCAAAAAATGCGAAAATAATGATCGAGGGTCTGCTATTTATACTCATATGGAAGAAACGGAACATAAGTTCAATTTTGAAAAAGTGAAAATTTTACATAATGAACGTTTTTTGTTTAAACGAAAGTTAGCTGAGATGCTTTTCATACATGCGCAAAAACAATATATTAATAATCAACAAGACACAAAAACACTCAGGTTCGAATATAAATCTTTTATCAATAAAAATCATTTTCTACAACAGCAATATCCTACAAACACAATCACAGAAGATAGAAGGTATTAGGAGAGTATGTTAGACAAAGAGATGGCCACGCCCAAAAATATAAAATCATAGTCATCTTGGGCCCTCCCCGTCTCTTTGACACCTCCTTGACATATATTTGTCTAATACTCTCTCTCTCTGTACAGCTAATAAGCACCGCCTTATACAATATATGATTGGCTTCTTGTATTAATGTAACAAATACATATGTAATTCTCCACGGTATATAAAGGCCAAAATGTTGCGAATTTAATTTCAATTGACTGGTGGTATCGCTGTGACCACCTAAAAATTTGTTAGACTATTGTTTCTTGTAAGTAATTATGTGTAATTTGTATGTAAATTTTTCTATCATTTTTGTATCAAAAGTTTATAAATATATGATTTTTGTATTAGAGTCTTGAGAAGGGACTCAATAAAAAAAGAGTCCGAAACGTCGACATTAAGCTAAACACACGGCTTGTCATTTACCATCCTGACTCCTTGGACAGCACGACCGTTAGTATCGATAGAACAAAGAACTCTTGAAGCAGCTGTCGTTAGAATCATCATCTCAATCAATTTCGCAACGGTGGGTCTAAAGAAGAACGTTGCTGTGCTACATCTACAATCTGCGTGGCACTCTCACCGAGGAAACTACATTATGACTGAACACTCGGTGAATGTTTTACTTAATATTTTAAAGAAACGTAAAGATACAAATTTGATGAAAGTTATTGGAATTATGTCTAAGACTTTTGGTTTTTATGTTAGTACGTTATTTCATAAGTTGTCTACCTTAATGTATGAAGTTAGAAAATATAGGATACAGTGTAAATTTTTAATTAACTGCCGGTTCTACAATCTCATTCCAATACATATTCAAAATAATTTTAAAAATATTGATAAGATTCATATGTTTTCAAATTCTGGTTTCAAAAAACTAAAAATTAACTTACTGAAGGAGAAATTTAAAATTCTGAATTTGGAAATTTATGACATTAATATCCATATCCAACACAAAAAATTAGAAGTTGAGAGATTAAATAATAAATTAGTCACAGCGGGATATGATAATCTCATTTTGCCATTCGAATCCTTTTATCTGGACAAACTAAAACTAATTACTAATGAGTATGAAAAAATCATGACAAAAAATTGGAAACACTATACCAAAATAAGTATAATAAACCGTTGGTCAAAAATACATACATAATCGAAAATAAGAAAAAGAACACTTGTAATAACTTAGACACATCACAGGTAAACAGTAGTGAGAATAACACACAGTACAATGAACTTATGAACTTACAAAATAGATGGATCATTAACCTTTCTGACGTGACATTACCGCAATATGTAAGAAACGTATTAAGACTAGGCGAAAAGTTTAATTTTAACGAGAAGTTAGACAATAAGGTGATCTTGGAAATGATTAAAAATTTAGAGGTATATTTAAATAAATATAAAGATTTAAAACAGACTAACAAAATACGTTCCCATTTCCTGTCAATTATTAGTAAATTTCAGAATAGAGATCTTTCAAAAAATTCAACCTTTGAAAAACAGATTAGAATTGATATCAATTTAACAAAAACCTTTATAAAACAAAATAAAGATCTATTAATTACAAAAGCAGATAAAGGTAATGCAACGGTCATTATCAAGAAAACCGATTATTTAGAAAAAATGACTACTCTATTCAATGATAAAAAATACTATGAGAAAGTAAAAAGAAATCCGCTATCTACATTAGAAAGAAATACCAGATCACACATTAATAAATTAAATGATAAGAATTTTTTGTTGAATGATACAACTATACCGCGCGTAGCACAAAAATGTAATATTTCTAAAGGTTATGGCCTTATCAAAATACACAAAGAAAATAATCCAGTGCGGCCGATCATTTCTGCTATAAACTCTCCTACCTACAATATTTCCAAGATTTTTGCTAACTTCTTATATAAACATCTTAAAAAACCGTCTTTACATATCAGTAACAGCCTCGAATTAAAAAAGAAAATAGAAGTCATTACTATTCCCGATGGCTTTGAAATTATTAGTTTGGATGTGGTCAGTCTATTTACAAATGTACCCGAATATTTGATTTGTGTAGCTATTGAAAAACGTTGGACACAATTATATAATTATACAAATTTAACTTGCAGTGAATTTATAGGATCAATAAAGTTTATACTACAAAATAACTACTTTCAATTTAACGACCAATTTTACAAACAAAAGTTTGGTTCAGCGATGGGAAATCCTATTAGCCCCATTCTAGCTGATATCGTAATGCAAGATTTGGAATCTTATCCATTAAATAAACTTTGTTTCGATAGTATATTTTATTTTCGTTATGTAGATGATATTTTGTTATGTGTGCCAAGAAACCTAATTAATTATACACGAGACGTTTTTAATAGTTATGACAAAAACTTACAGTTTACGACTGAAACATCGTGTAATAACAAAATCAGTTTTTTAGATATCGAAGTTATAATAAAAAACAAAAAAATAATAACTAATTGGTATAGAAAACCAACGTTTTCGGGTAGATTTCTAAATTTTAACTCGCAACATCCTATTAAAAACAAAATAGCGATTATTTACTCACTTGTAGACAGAGCAATCAATCTTTCACACACATCATTCCATAATGTAAACCTAAAATTAATTAAGCAGTTTTTAACTATGAATGACTATCCTATAGAATTTATTAATAACTATATAAAAATAAGACTCAGAAGCATAAATTACGCCAATAAAACTATACCACAGTTGGAACAAAATAGATTTCACATAGTCATTCCATACGTGAATGAACTCAATTCAATTATTTTAAGATTTTTTAGAAAATATAACACACAGGTCATTAACAGCACTATAAATAAATTAAACTGCTTTATTAAATTAGGTAAAGATGTGAGTACGAAAGAGGAAAAAACTAATGTTGTCTACCAAATAAAATGTAACGATTGTGATGCATCATATGTAGGTCAAACGGAAAGACGCTTAGGTATTAGAATTAACGAACATTTCAAAAAATGCGAAAATAATGATCGAGGGTCTGCTATTTATACTCATATGGAAGAAACGGAACATAAGTTCAATTTTGAAAAAGTGAAAATTTTACATAATGAACGTTTTTTGTTTAAACGAAAGTTAGCTGAGATGCTTTTCATACATGCGCAAAAACAATATATTAATAATCAACAAGACACAAAAACACTCAGGTTCGAATATAAATCTTTTATCAATAAAAATCATTTTCTACAACAGCAATATCCTACAAACACAATCACAGAAGATAGAAGGTATTAGGAGAGTATGTTAGACAAAGAGATGGCCACGCCCAAAAATATAAAATCATAGTCATCTTGGGCCCTCCCCGTCTCTTTGACACCTCCTTGACATATATTTGTCTAATACTCTCTCTCTCTGTACAGCTAATAAGCACCGCCTTATACAATATATGATTGGCTTCTTGTATTAATGTAACAAATACATATGTAATTCTCCACGGTATATAAAGGCCAAAATGTTGCGAATTTAATTTCAATTGACTGGTGGTATCGCTGTGACCACCTAAAAATTTGTTAGACTATTGTTTCTTGTAAGTAATTATGTGTAATTTGTATGTAAATTTTTCTATCATTTTTGTATCAAAAGTTTATAAATATATGATTTTTGTATTAGAGTCTTGAGAAGGGACTCAATAAAAAAAGAGTCCGAAACGTCGACATTAAGCTAAACACACGGCTTGTCATTTACCATCCTGACTCCTTGGACAGCACGACCGTTAGTATCGATAGAACAAAGAACTAAACAAATTATGTATAACAAAGTACACTTACATTACGTCACGATGTAATAATAACGGAAGACTGTCCGTGTCGTCAATGCTTAAATTTTCAGCAAACGGTCTATATATACTAATCTACTGTAATTGTGTGTGTGTATATTTTGTGTGTATAAAAGTATATAAAACGATGTGAGACAAGTGGGGATAGCGTTGAACGACTCGGAGCCGAGATACAAAATTATGATTCACACTCTACCATAAGCGCCTTTACCAACCAAAAAGTATAGCATAATGTCAGTTTGTTAAATTTTTTTTAAACCTTTATGAACCAATACGAAAGTTTCTAGATTTCCATGAACTTTTACGAACTATACCGAAATCGATCGAATATCAATAAATCTTTATGAACCATTACGAAAGTTTCTGGATTGATATGAACCTATACAAACTCTACCGAAATCGATCGAATATCAATGTCATAATATATAATTAATTCTAATAACATTATCGTTTATATATGAAATTATAATAACACATGAAGTATTTTTTATTTAAAACTTTATTATTGAACTTCAAAATTATTTGGCATGACACCAACATATTTTACGATTCTTAATAAATATTGGAATAAATATTAATAATCTTGGGCATTTGTTCCGAGCGTTTCCACGGTTACTAATAGCCAGAAACAGGATGGTTCACCAAAGTCCTGAATTGATTGTAATCATTAATTATAATTCAACAAGGTTCCGAACGAACCAACCAATCCTGAATAAATATACCAAATTATTTCGAAACAAATCTTAATAGATCGGGAAGCTTCTAAAGAGATCATCAAAATTCATTACAGTTTACCTCCATATCATACAACTATCGAAATTATAACTCTGATGCCAACACCCGTTATAGAGTACTGGCTATGGCGCTGGACTACACTGAGAAGCAGAAAGCGCTGCTACTAACCCTACCCTATGCTAGTACCCGCTCCCCAAAAAGCGTAGTGGCTGCACCTTTTAAACGCGCTGGCTGTACATTTTCAACTCACATAACCTTCGCGCGAACACAAACAAAAATAAAAGTACACTGGCCATGCCCAAAGGCATACTGGCTACACTAAAAGGCGCAGCTACTACACCTTTTCAAAGTTAAATTACCATGTCAACATTCTGCGTCCTAGCTATACTAGCGGTGTACTAGCTGTACTTTTTGCTTCTCAGTGTAGTAAGCTGAGATCGCAGGTTCGAATCCCGATGACATCGAAAATTTTTTAATTACTTTATTTACAATTTCAGGCTTTCTATAATTTAATATTCTTATAAATTTTGTTATAAATTAAAAATAATTAATTTCAATCACAATATATCAATTATTAATAAACATTTAAATTAACATTAAATTGGGCATGATGTCAATATTTCCCTAATTATGAGCGAAAATCAGGATAATTTTGTTTTCTGTATCACTAATATTATTTATTAACAACTATTATTTATTAATAAATAATTATTTATGATTTATTATTTATTATTTATTAATAAATAATCGTTCTTAATATAAATATAAATTTAATTTAAACAAATAACGATTTTTTTTCGTGAGTAATTAATTAGCAGCACTAAATAAATGTTTATGTAGGTTTCCTACACTTGGCTTATTTCATGACAGTTCCGAACGGTTCCACGATTAAAGTCCTGAATTGATCGTAATAATTCATTATACTTCAACCAGATTCGGAACAAACCAACTAATCCTGAATAAATATACCAAATTATTTCGAAACAAATCTTAATAGATCAGAAAGGTTCTAAAAAGAACATCAACATTCTTAACAGTTTACCTTCATGACAGTTCGCAAGAGTTTGGAAGAAATTGATTCCAAAAACCGGAAAGGATCGGAAAGGTTCCTTAGATCCGGACATTTCCGAACCTTGAAGATCATTTTTATCAGGGATGTCATGAACTTGTGACAGCTAACCTGTTGAAAATAATGTTAAACATTGAATAAGGCTGTGCCATATTTTTGAATTTATTATAAAAATTGTTTAAAAAAAATCGGTCTATTAGAAAGAGTTATGATGGAAAATAAAGAAAATGCGATAAACCTACCACTAGGTGAGCTATATAACTTCTGGCGCAGTTACCCTCTGAGCTGGCGCTCGGTCGGTAAGGTAGAGCGCTACCTTGCCGATGGATGGTAATCGCAGGGTAACCCAACATTACCAGCAATCGATAACCAAAATCTACCTTACCAACAGAGCAAAATACTATATAGGCTGTTAACCCAATTTGAATTTCGCGCCGAGAGTGTAGTTCCGAGCAGAATACTGTGTAGCCTGTTAACCCGAGCGCTGTCGGCAGGGTGGCCCAACTCTAGCTTACCTGCAGTCAATAACCCAACCTTACCGGGAGAGCACTCTACCTTACCGGCAGAGCGGTCTACGGGAAGTTGATAACCCAACTATTATATATACTATATACTGTATACTATATCCGAATTCCCCCGTTGTCACCCATCTGAATGCTGCTTAACTTTAAAAATTTGGATTTCGCGCCGCCGTGAGTTCCGCGCGCTCCTCTAGGCGGCGAGCCGCAGTTGTCGCGCTGCCCACCACTAAGTCGGCACAGTGCCGGCTATAAGTCAGGCTGTGTTCCAACACTTGACAACCACCTACACTCACACATCGTGTGAGGGCGGGTAGTTTTTGTAAAAGGATTAATTAATTAATTATTATTTTTTATTTTTTTATTTTTTGATTTCTTTCAGTTTTTTCATTTCTTTCATTTTTTAATAAAGTCATACCATAACTTCTAAAATTTTGTCCGTTTCGCCATTCAATATTCCATCTATCCGACAGAGGCTGGCGGAAATTCAAAATTCATGGAGTAACAATTTTTTATTTTTTTTTAAATAGTGGGAGCCCGAACCATCGCTCCCACCTGTGAGGTACAACCACATATAATTACCTTTCCATTATGACAGTAATTAATTATACATTCCACTTGACATTATGTCTAGAGGTTTACATTGACTTAAATACACTTCATCCATGGCGTTATCGTCGGCGCCTACATAACCGCTTTCAATCGATAACTCTGGTCGGCTGCTGCTGTCAAGTATCCACTTTTTCAGTGCGAATACGTTCTGGACGGCACAGTTGTAGTGTTCATCTCCCAAGGTATGATGCGAACACTGCATGTATGGCTCCTCTTGGTTTAGCATCCGCAGCAAAGGACAGCCCATATCCTCAACGTTGCATTATATAGTCCTACAAGATTACGTTTGATGAAGTAAACAAAGATTATGCATGAGATACTTACATATTTAACAATATATCCTGCAACCACCTCTTCTTCTCCAACTCCTTGACGTACACCTTCTTCGCGTTTGTCAAACCATACTGTACACTTTCCACCAGCTTCGTGTACGGGATTTCTCCAGAGCTCCAGGGTATACCGTGATAGTTCAACCCCAGCCAGCGATTCGTGCTCTTACACTCACTCGGTAGATCGCCCCACCGGTGAGATTTGAAGCTATACACCGACAGTATAGAATCATTCTCGATGGCAGCGATGGCAACCTCCTTGAAGACGAACTCGTTCTGAGCGGCTTTGAATCCCTGGACGTCCACCACGCACTCCATGGTGAGAGCGAATGAGCTTTTCGTCTCGATGCGCCGCTTATATACCCTCACGGGTCTTCCCCCCCACCACCGCGCCCGAGCGCTCTATACGGAGCGCTCTACAGAGAGCGACCCCAGCAGCGCCTCACCGCCATGGAGCTCGCTGATTGGCTGACGCAATTTCAAACCTTCATTGAATTCTTGGAAAAATGGCATGCAGCTCTCTGATTGGTTGACGCAATTTGAAACCTCCATAGAATTCTTGGAAAAATGGCATGGAGCTCTCTGATTGGTTGAGCGCATGCGCCGCGATATAAAAGGCGAGATGCCGGCCAGTGAGCAAGACGTCCAGGTGCATTGAAAGTACTTTTATCGCTGTGTTATCAGTTCAGGATATGAGCTCTCCTGAGAGGATACTCCAGGATACCTCCTAGACATCTACTACGAGAGTAGAATCCCGGTAGAGGAAGATTGTTGCTGTGACTTCTAGGATCCGAGCTCTCCTGTGAGTTTTCTCCAGGATACCCCCCAAGTAGCTTTCCTAAACATCTACTACGAGAAAGTGTCAAGAGAGCATTATATAACGTATTTTTGTTATTATCGCTCGATTACTAATACATTTTGTTTTTCCTTAGAATGTCATTGGATAGTCGTGAATCCATCTTGCTCATGCAGCAAGCATTGAAGCTGATGAGGGGTGGTAATGTGAGCAGAGGCATGGCTAAAAGATGGGCCAACGTCATAATCGTTGACCACATCGAGACATACGAGAGACTTCTCCATACCCCAGGTATGAACGTGCACGAGAAGCGAAAATGCGAGTCGACCATTGCTGTACTATACAGCATACGACAGAGCATGCTCTGCTTCTCTGAGATACGTGGTGCAGGCTTGGCAAGAGTCAGCTGGGATGACGTCAACTCGGCCTTTGATAGCCGCATAAAGATAGGAGTTATCAGCAACCACCAACATCTGGATGCAACAACATTCCTCGAAGACGCTCGAGCCATCTTTATTGCGAAAATGGAGACAGCTCTCGAGGAACACAACGCACTCAAAGTCAACGCAGTGCTCACTGCCGAGTAGACCAAGGTCACGGGCAACGAGAAGACTGTAGAAATTTTTTATTTCAACACGAAGAACGCTCCAATCTACACCACCACCGAACTGAGCGAGTGGTTCGCAGCAAACATCGAGCAGCCCGTTCTCCACCAAATGGAGGAATTCCAGGAACGAGACTCCGGCTGGATACTGCGCTCCATTTTGAACTTGGCTGTGAATGTCAACAAGTTCAATCCCATGAGGGGAAATTCCTACATCACACTGCCTGACGAAATAACAAAGAAAAAAGCCTGCATCAACGTGCAAAACGAGGACGATAATTGCTTTCAGATCGCCAAATTTGAGTATCAAAATGACGTGTCCATTAACCTGTACATACTGAAGAAGAGATGATACACGCCTAACTGATAATAATAATAATTATTATTATTAAATTGTAAAGACTCTTCGCGCCGGTTTGCAATACAAACGATATGGGCGCGACAGATTCGAATTTGAATCTCCCGCCTCACGCGCGGCGCCGGCGAGAGTCTAGTTCGCGCGCTGCCGCTACGCGGCGCGACCCCTCTCCGCGCGGCTCCCGCAGTCAACCTGGCGGCGCGCGGGGATATAAGCACGCGCGACAGCAGCCCCGATACGCTTCTTTCGCTCGGACATCTTCCTTGCGTAGATGGTCTCGGTACCCTGCCTAGTTTACTGAGCTGAATAAAGATTCTCACTTTTGATAGTTAAATAATTGTTTTATTTAACGTACCCACGAGGTGCAAGGTCTTTTTACCCTTGCCTCGTTTTTGGTGACGGGATCACTCCTGATCCCCCGACTCCTTTTCCTTCCCAACTACCATATCTGGGTGGTGTGGCCGACACTAAGTTGGGCGGGCTTTCTCTCGTCCAGACTCAACCCTGAGTCGACGTGGAGGGGTCCGTGCGGTGTCCGCTCTCCACGCTACGTAGAAGCTACTTCGATGGATAACGGTCCCAGCGACCGGCAACGGGGGACTTCGCCTCTGCGGGCATTCTCTGCTCTGCGCTCTCAGCGGTGGCAGCCTCAATGACCTTCGTCGCTCTAGAAGAGCACACCTCCAGCGAGTACGACGGGGGGACGTAGCGACTCAGACCACGAGACGCCTGTGGGCGGGTCTGTGAAGCGCTCCCTTCAGTGAGCAAGCTCTGCTTGCCCTCTGCTCACCGATCGGCGTTTGAGCGACCTTGCTCCGCCAATCTATCTGCAAGTTCGGCGATGGACTCATCTTATCCCCGCTCAAGGAGAGCAGCTCCGAGTGAGCAAGCACTGCTCGCACCTCGTCTTCGACCGGCGTGGAAGCGCTCATCGCTCCGCCGGTCCCTGCACACACTCTCTTAGAGTGTCGACGATGGATTCGCCGTCCGTCTTAACGCGCCTGTAATTTCAGTACAGCTCGACCCGCGCTCTATAGCGCCTCCTTGCGCTTTGAGCAGCCCTTGATGTAGGCAAGCTCACAGTTGGCGCTCCGCCGACCTTCGTGCGCTGTTCTACTCTTTTACCCGAGCTAACACGCCTGCATCAGAGAGATAGAAAATTCGAGGTATCACCGTGCCACGTGACAAAAGGCAAGAAGGAGAAACAGGTCAATATTCTCCTCGTGCAAGACCACTACGTGGATGGGGATGAAGAAGAAGATGAGGATGACGTAGTGCCCAAGTTCCACTACATCTAGATAAAGGATCTGTCTCGATTGGTGAACAGTCATCTATCGAAATTTCGCCAGAAAAAATTTATTTGCGATCGCTGCCTCCACTATTTTTGGAGCCATGACAAATTGGAGGCTCACGAGGTAGACTGCGCTCAAGTCAATAAGTGTAAGGTGAAGCTGCCCGCAGAGAAGTAAAAGATATTGAAATTCAAGAATTTCAAAAACAATGAACGCGTACCCTTCATTGTATACGCCGACTTTGAGTGCATACTCAAGCCTGTAGCGGACAACGAGCGAGCCTACCAGCGGCACTAGGCCTTCAGTGTGGGCTTCTATCTCAAGTGCAGCTTCGACGAGACTCACTGCGGCTATACCAGCTACAGGAAGGATGAAGAAGACGAACAGAATCCAGCAGAGTGGTTCGTCGATAAGCTACGGGAGCTCGCAGAAGAGCTAAACAATTCTCTTAAAAATCCTCAACCCATAGACGACCTCACACAGCGAGAGAAGGACGTCTTGAGGCGGGCTATACACTGCTACATGTGCAAAAAGCCATTTACCAGCCAAGACAAGAAAGTCAGGGATCACTGCCATCTCACGGGATAGCAACAGCTGCAACCTGCAATACCAGGATTCAAGAATCGTGCCAATGATTTCCCACAATTTGAGCGGATATGACTCCCACCTCTTCATCATGTAGATCGCAACGAGATTCAGTGGTTGAGCGAGCCTCACCCCTCAGACGAAGGAAAAATATATTTCCTTCACGAAGTACGTCGAGGGCACTGAGATCCAACTGCGATTCATTGACTCGCTCTGCTTCATGGCCTCCTCCCTTAAGAAGTTGGCATCCTATTCGCATCGTGTGGAAATCGCTGAACGAGAGTTCCTGAAAAACTATACTGTGGAGCAGATGGAGCTATTGAGGAGAAAGTGATTATTTCCCTATGGCTACGTCTCCTCCTCGACACCCTAGAGAAGGGAGAACTGCCAGCTAAGGAGGATTTTCATAGAAGCCTCTACACTACTTTCCTCCTGTAACTTGGAACGTGTACCCTACGGTCCTACGAACCATGAACTCAGGGATGGGCGCCTATCGCATACCACTATCGACTACATATGAGTTTCAGATTTCACTAAAGTAATGTCTTTTCGTCAAGAGCACGTACCCCATATCTCAGCCCACGAAGTGATGTTTGCATGACTCGACTATAACGTTCCAAAATTTAGCCCAACGCCCATTAGGAGGTGCTCATATAAGAACTTCAACCTTAACACCCTCCTTCGTGATCTCGATGCCGTTGACTGGGACTTCTTTGACTCGCTATCCAACGTTGATTGTAAAATCAAATTTTTATCTGACTCGCTACGACATCTGTACGACACTCATGCGCCCTTTCGCGTCTTTCTTCCGAGAAAGCCTTGCTCTCCGTGGATGTCGGAAGCCATAAAATGTTTAATTTCAGCTCGGAACAACGCTTGGAGAGCGTGTAGAAGAGGGGGCGGACCTACTCCGCGCGCTCGCTATAAGTCTCTGCGTAACTCGGTGCAGGCCTCCATAAGGAACGCTAAGTTCGCTTATTATAGAAATAGGTTAAGTGCGTGCAAACGGATCCTCCGAAATGTGGAAGATTGTTAATGAGCTCGGAATAAATAGTAGGTTCGCTAATCAACAAATCCCTGCGGACCCGGACACCTTTAATAGACATTTCATAGGTTCGAGAAATCTTGTCACCCTCTCAGACTCTCGCCCAACGGTGAGGATATCACCCGATATGCGCTTTTATTTCAAACACGTCGAAATCTCCGATGTCCTTGAGGCCTTCTCTTCGGCTCGTTCAAATGCATTAGGTCCGGACGCCATCCCCTTAAGACATCTCAAGGAGTGTCTACCGATTATCTTGAAGCCTCTCATCAATATTTTTGACTCGTCACTACAGTCAGGTCAGTTTCTAACCGAGTGGGAAAAAGCTATAGTACGCCCTCTGCCGAAAAAGAACTCTGCATCAGGGTTATCAGACTACAGGCCCATTAGCATTCTCTCTGCTGCATCGAAAATGCTTGAGGCAGTTGCGTTCAAACAAATATCTGAGTTTGTCTCTGACAGAGGTCTTTTGGACGAATTCCAATCGGGCTTCAGAAAAGGGCATAGTACTCACACTGCTCTAATAAGAATGGTAGACGACATGAGAAAGGCCATAGATATGGGGCGCATCACCCTCTTGGTGGCCATCGACCACACCAGTGCATTCGACCTGGGTAGTCTTCTAGGGCCTCCTTTGTCTCACTCTGCATCAACGATTTACCATCGATCTTGAAGCACTGTAATCATCAGCTGTATGCGGATGATTGTGTCATCTATTTGAGCAGCGATTTCAATGAGGCTAGTGATATCGTGAATAGAGTTAAAATAGATCTCGCAAATGTTTCCCTTTCGGCTACTCGTAATGGACTCCTTGTGAACGCGGCCAAGACTCAAGCAATATGGGTGGGGTCCTGAAACTTTATGAGTCGTCTCACCAGCCTTCACTTACCGGACATCGTGTTGAATGGTGTCGTCATTCCGCCCTCCAATTCGGTAAAGGTGCTTGGCATAACTCTGGACAACACATTGTCGTGGAGAGAGCAATGTAACATCACCGCAAGTAGATGCTTTGGTGCCCTGGCTCGACTTCGAAAAAGTCAAGGCTACCTGCCTCAGAGCACCAAGCTTGTATTAATTAAGATCCTTGTCTTTCCATACCTGGATTATTGTGCAGGAACTTTCATGGACTTGTCGAAGGAACTCACGCTTAAGCTATCTCGTTGCAAGAATGCGGCTCTCCAATTTGCGACTGGCACGAAGATCTTCGAGCATATCTCCGCAGACTACCGCGGCACGGAAATTTTAACCTACGAGTCCAGACGTGACTTTTTAGCCATCTGTCTACTTGCGCGTATCATAGATACTAACGTACCGCAGCACTTAGCTTATCACTTTAATTTTATTTCCCCTGAGGAACTTGGCGGTCTGCGTCGCTCTCCCCTCGACTTGGAGATAAACAAATGCAAGCTTGAGTATTTTCGGGGCTCGTTTCGGATCGCAGCTGCCTACCTGTGGAACGACATCCCGCACGAGATACGGGCATGGTACAAGCGTCCTAATGGCTTTAAATACCGGATATATAAGCACTTTTTAATTGCGCGATAGTTCTTTTATTTGTTATGCGAACTCGTTATGTAAAGCTGTCAACGTAGTTTAATTTATTTTCTCTTATTTTTCTTTTGTACATACTCTTTCTCTCTTTCGTTCCATTTTATGTATATATATCTTACTATACTATATAGTTGTAAGCTGAATTGAGTCGTTAACTCTCCGCGTCCCTCCGCGTCCCTCCGCGTCCCTCCGCAGAGTGCCCTCCAGAAAATAACGTAAAATTCACTGTTTTTTTGCGTTATTTGGGGTCTGCATTGTCCCTCCGCATGCCCCTCCGCGTCCCTCCGCGTCCCTCCGCATCTCGCCGCGTCCCTCCGCGTCCCTCTGCAAAAAGGGTCTTGTCCCTCCGCATCCCTCCGCGTCCCTCCGCATTGTCCCTCCGCATTGTCTCTCCGCATTGTCCCTCTAATGATAACTCTGTGATGCAAAAGACACTTCTATCGACAACTTTTGCATCGCTCCGTTGTCAGTTCTTCACCTCGATACACAATGTAAAAATTATCTTTCTTTGATAATATATTATTTAAAATTAACAGGAATAATAATAAAATAATTATGGGTATATAAATAAATATATGTAAATAACTGAGACAAAACCCCAAAATATACATTAATAGCGAAGGTTGAATTTATTAAAATTATTGTTACAGATTTATCATTAATCACGCATATAAATTTTTACTTTAATATTACAATTTAATTTCGCACTTCTATTTCCAGATCCAAAAATAATCAAATACGCTGACAATTAACAGAATCAGTGCCCTCACGAAGAATTTCTCGCGCTTAGAAACAGAACTACTTACACCAAATATTAATTGAACGCTAAACTTATCTTGGTCTATCCAATCGTGAATGGTGTGCAGGTGGTAGCTTTATTTTTGTTGTCACACTCTAAACTGCTCGTTGGCTCTCTCCTCGCCGACCTCCCGTTATGATTCCCGCTCACCGATGGTTCATGGTTAGCTTTACTCACTTCATCCTGGGCCTGCTCTCCATAACTCTTGAACTAAATTGATTGGAGTGTATGTGGTTGCGGGCGCTCGTGTTACTCCTCAACGGTAGCCGACGTGGTGAGTTGGTAGAAGACGCAGGTGCTGATCGGGGCCCTGTGAGATGGTGAATCTACTCCGGCAGCCGACGAGAAAAGAGAGCGAGATTGAGAGCGCCGGACTATTTGTATGACCACACAGACACCATACATTTGCGCGACGCGCCAACAGCGCTCTCCTCGCTATAATCTTATAAACTACTCCTGCCAGTACCGCTCACATAGGACTTTACCCGCAGTGGATAAGGTTTATCGTTACATACTCCCCCTTGTTTAGGTGGACTTTGGAAAGCTAAACATAATCTCGATTGTAATTACACTTGAAATTCCCCGTAGGGGCACTAACCCTATAACAGTCAAAATCATTAGAATAAAATCATAATAACTTAAAGCGCGTTTATTCCCTATCCATAATCTTAAAGTTACTTTTGCTTTATAAATTTACATGTTTTCGACATAGTTTAAAACTATTATTGTCAGAACATATCTAAATAACTATCTGGTCCATTATATGTACTCTTACAACCTAATTCTAACGTTTATCCATTAAAATACATATACGCTTTAATAATTATAAAATCGCTGCATTTTAACGTAAATAATAATCATATATTTTAATTTAATTCCATCGCTCTTTAGTCGTCTAACTACATTCTATAAATCCATCAACTTTTTTTTATTATTTTTTATTTTTTATTTTTTATTTTGCTTCCTCCTAGAGGAAGCTTTGTGATAGTAAAAAAAAAAGTTTGTGAGATAATGTCTTAGGAATGTTGTATAGAAAATTTGGAATCGAAATACACCATTTTTAGAAAATGTCCGTATGGATGTGTGTGTGTGTGTGTGTGTGTGTGTGTGTGTGTGTGTGTGTGTGTGTGTGTGTGTGTGTGTGTGTGTGTGTGTGTGTGTGTGTGTGTGTGTGTGTGTGTGTATGTATGTCCGTATACTCTGATATCTCATGATCTACTCAACCGATTTTAACGAGAGAGTGATCATTTTTTCAGATTTTGCTTCAACAATTGGGGTCAATATTTTATTTTTGTCAAAATCGATTTTTTTGTTTTTTATCGACATTTTTAAATTTTCAAAATTTTTATTTTCAATTTTGTTTATATTTAGAACAAATATTATTTATATACGATAAATTCTCTGTATGCAGAACTCTCTTTCTCCCCTGTCTCTCTCGACCTCTCTCTCTTTCCCTCCCCTCTCTCTCCCTCGCGCCCATAACATCTGTCAAACTGAGTAACAAAAACTTTAATGAGAGCTTAAATATTTTGTTAAAACAATGAACACGTTTTTTAAAAGCTATTTTTTTAAGTACGTTTTAATAACAATTTGTCTAGTCCTTTTAATTCTTCTAGTCTCATCTATTCAATAAGTACTCTCTACAAATGGTAATAATTTTTTCATGACTGTACAAATAATCTTAATAACTGAAAACTTTCTTTTCGAAAAAATTAATTACAAAAAAAAAACAAGAAGAAAAATGAAAAGTTCATGCAAAACTTATATGCTAACAAAACTAAATTATTTTTACTATTTCTCTAAACCACTGTTAAGTTGCTTTGTAAAAAAAATCCCCACCCCCTATCTCTCTCGTCTATTTTTACTTAACAACTATGTATAATAACTCCATGAAAAATGTTGAATATTTTTTTAAAACAGCCCTCAAGACATTCTGTACAAGAATAATACAATAACAAACTTTATTTTGAAATATCTACGGAATCTTCGAAAAATGTTTTCTTTAAAAAGAAAGCATTAATATTTTTCCTCGAAAGTATTTAATTTATAAATTTCTTTAAATTAAAGTAGAAATAACTTTAATGAGAGCTTAAATATTTTTTTAAAACAATCAACACGTTTTTTAAAATCTAATTTCTTAAGTACGTTTTAACAATACAATTTTGCTAGTCCTTTTAATTCTTCTAGTCTAATCTATTCAATAAGCTCTCTATACAAAAGATAATAATTTTTTTCATGACTACAAATAATAATTTTTGTTAGTATAAAACTTTCTACGAAAGTATAAAATAAGGCAAGTATAAACATTTTTCCTTTATAATCTACTCTCCCTCCCACTCTTCGCCCGCCCTCTCTCGCCCTCTACCCCCCGCCTCTCTCACTCTCTCTCTCTCTCTCTCTCTCTCTCTCTCTCTCTCTCTCTCTCTCTCTCTCTCTCTCTCTCTCTCTCCCTCTCTCTCAATATCCGTCAAACTCTGTATCAAAAACTTTAATGAGAGCTTAAATATTTTTTTAATACAATTAACACGTTTAAAAAAAATTCTTTTTTAAGTACGTTTTAACAACACAATTTTTGTCTAGTCTTTTTATTTCTTCCAATCTCATCTATTCAATAAGCACTCTCTGCAAATGATAATAATTTTTTCATGACTGTACAAATAATAATATTGTTAATCTAAAACTTTTTACGAAACTATAAAATAAGGCAAGTATAGACGTCTTTTCTGTATAATATCTATTAAATAATAATATTTATGATTTTGTAAAAAAAATCAAAAAATACCAGTGAAAAAGTCTTTTACTTCTTTGAGTCATTGTATAATGAACAAATTATATGTAAGTAAGTACATTCAAATTGTTCACTGCAAATCAGACAAATGAAAGTTGTGAAATCAATTATCGATAGTCAAGTAATGCAAACCACTCTCGGAAACTACTGTATGACTGTTCTCAGAAATGTATTCAAATTTGTTAATCTTTCTGTACAAATTAAACACAAGAAAGTACTGAAATCAATTTATTGTAGTCAAGTACCCATAAGTTAACTTGACTGACATAATACAACTTTTCGTACCTACTCATCAAACATATTCAGCCAGCGAGCATAAATTACTACTTAACGCCCAAGGGGCGTAATAGCTCATATATACAGCTCTTACAAAACTTTATAGAACCTACGCACTTTACGTCCATGTGGGAAAAATTATTTGAATTGTATAATATTATATATAAGTACATTCAAATTATTCATTGTAAATCAAACAAACGAAAGTTGTGAAATCAATTACCGATAGTCAAGTAATGCAAACAACTCTCGGAAACTACTGTATGACTGTTCTCAGAAATGTATTCAAATTTGTTCATTCTTCTATACAAATTAAACACAAGGAAGTTCTGGAATCAGTTTATTGTAGTCAAGTACCCATAGGTTAACTTGACTGACATAATACAACTTTTAGTACCTACTCATCAAACATATTCAGCCAGCGAGGATAAAGTACTACTTAACGCTTAACAGGCGCAATAGCTCACATACTCCTACAAAACTTTATAGAACCTACGCACTTTACGCCCATATGGGCGAAAATTATTTTAATCATATAACTACTATGCCTTCTTTTTATTTCTAAAATTCATAAGAATTCAGATATTTACGAAAAGTCAAAGCCTATATAAAAAAATTACATAGTTACCACCATATCACCATTTTTCATTATTCTTTCTCAATTTTGAAATTTCTATAATATTACGCATCTTGGGAGGGCAATAGAAGTCTATAGAGCTGCTCTAGCAGGGGTGGTCTTCCAATCTCCCATACATACTTGGCGGGCCCGACGGTTCGCAGTTTACCGGTGGGCTTTGTAAATGTAGAATACTATATAATAATATATATTGCATAAATTCATTAACAATGTTTATACTTATAAGTCCACTATAAATAATTACATCGGCTCTAATTTTGAATTGATACCGTTTAAATATAATATCCCTACATGTGCAAAATCTCATGATGTACTTCCATTACCCAAAATATTTTTCCTTGTGTCCGTTTTTTTTAAGCGGGAATCTGATATAAAAAATACATCAAATTTATAGTCTACTCAAAAGTGCTTTAGATTTTACTAACCATTGTATAAGCCACTAATTTTTTATCCTTTTCCAACGTGTAAATATCATGTGAGATTTTATATGAGTATTTCAGACATCAGATCTCATATGAGGTATGATATATGTGATGTCATCTGCAATTTTACATATTATGGGATCTCATGAGATCTTATATGAGATCTCATATGATATTTTCATGCAGGTTTGCACTTTCTATTTAAAAACAGAGTAATACATTCAATACGTATTAGTATTTAATATGTAGAAGCAACCTATTTATTTATTTTATCTGATCTGTAAATATATGAATATTTATATGAAAATGATCATGTCTACACCTTAAACTGCAAACCGTCGGGCCCGCCAAGTATGTATGGGAGATTGGAAGACCACCCCTGCTAGAGCAGCTCTATAGACTTCTATTGCCCTCCCAAGATGCGTAATATTATAGAAATTTCAAAATTGAGAAAGAATAATGAAAAATGGTGATATGGTGGTAACTATGTAATTTTTTTATATAGGCTTTGACTTTTCGTAAATATCTGAATTCTTATGAATTTTAGAAATAAAAAGAAGGCATAGTAGTTATATGATTAAAATAATTTTCGCCCATATGGGCGTAAAGTGCGTAGGTTCTATAAAGTTTTGTAGGAGTATGTGAGCTATTGCGCCTGTTAAGCGTTAAGTAGTACTTTATCCTCGCTGGCTGAATATGTTTGATGAGTAGGTACTAAAAGTTGTATTATGTCAGTCAAGTTAACCTATGGGTACTTGACTACAATAAACTGATTCCAGAACTTCCTTGTGTTTAATTTGTATAGAAGAATGAACAAATTTGAATACATTTCTGAGAACAGTTATACAATTGTTTCGCAGAGTTGTTTGCATTACTTGACTATCGGTAATTGATTTCACAACTTTCGTTTGTTTGATTTACAATGAATAATTTGAATGTACTTATATATAATATTATACAATTCAAATAATTTTTCCCACATGGACGTAAAGTGCGTAGGTTCTATAAAGTTTTGTAAGAGCTGTATATATGAGCTATTACGCCCCTTGGGCGTTAAGTAGTAATTTATGCTCGCTGGCTGAATATGTTTGATGAGTAGGTACGAAAAGTTGTATTATGTCAGTCAAGTTAACTTATGGGTACTTGACTACAATAAATTGATTTCAGTACTTTCTTGTGTTTAATTTGTACAGAAAGATTAACAAATTTGAATACATTTCTGAGAACAGTCATACAGTAGTTTCCGAGAGTGGTTTGCATTACTTGACTATCGATAATTGATTTCACAACTTTCATTTGTCTGATTTGCAGTGAACAATTTGAATGTACTTACTTACATATAATTTGTTCATTATACAATGACTCAAAGAAGTAAAAGACTTTTTCACTGGTATTTTTTTGATTTCTTTTACAAAATCATAAATATTATTATTTAATAGATATTATACAGAAAAAACGTCTATACTTGCCTTATTTTATACTTTCGTAGAAAGTTTTATATTAACAATATTATTATTTGTACAGTCATGAAAAAATTATTATCATTTGCAGAGAGTGCTTATTGAATAGATCAGATTGGAAGAAATAAAAAGACTAGACAAAAATTGTGTTGTTAAAACGTACTTAAAAAAATTTTTTTTTTTAAACGTGTTAATTGTATTAAAAAATATTTAAGCTCTCATTAAAGTTTTTGATACAGAGTTTGACGGATATTGAGAGAGAGGGGAGAGAGAGAGAGAGAGAGAGAGAGAGAGAGAGAGAGAGAGAGAGAGGGGCGGGGGGGTAGAGGGCGAGAGAGGGCGGGCGAAGAGTGGGAGGGAGAGTAGATTATAAAGGAAAAATGTTTATACTTGCCTTATTTTATACTTTCGTAGAAAGTTTTATACTAACAAAAATTATTATTTGTAGTCATGAAAAAAATTATTATCATTTGTATAGAGAGCTTATTGAATAGATTAGACTAGAAGAATTAAAAGGACTAGAAAAATCGTATTGTTAAAACGTACTTAACAAATTAGATTTTAAAAAACGTGTTGATTGTTTTAAAAAATATTTAAGCTCTCATTAAAGTTATTTCTACTTTAATTTAAAGAAATTTATAAATTAAATACTTTCGAGGAAAAATATTAATGCTTTCTTTTTAAAGAAAACATTTTTCGAAGATTCCGTAGATATTTCAAAATAAAGTTTGTTATTGTATTATTCTTGTACAGAATGTCTTGAGGGCTGTTTTAAAAAAATATTCAACATTTTTCATGGAGTTATTATACATAGTTGTTAAGTAAAAATAGACGAGAGAGATAGGGGTGGGGATTTTTTTACAAAGCAACTTAACAGTGGTTTAGAGAAATAGTAAAAATAATTTAGTTTTGTTAGCATATAAGTTTTGCATGAACTTTTCATTTTTCTTCTTGTTTTTTTTTGTAATTAATTTTTTCGAAAAGAAAGTTTTCAGTTATTAAGATTATTTGTACAGTCATGAAAAAATTATTACCATTTGTAGAGAGTACTTATTGAATAGATGAGACTAGAAGAATTAAAAGGACTAGACAAATTGTTATTAAAACGTACTTAAAAAAATAGTTTTTAAAAAACGTGTTCATTGTTTTAACAAAATATTTAAGCTCTCATTAAAGTTTTTGTTACTCAGTTTGACAGATGTTATGGGCGCGAGGGAGAGAGAGGAGAGGGAAAGAGAGAGAGGTCGAGAGAGACAGGGGAGAAAGAGAGGGAGGGAGAGAGAGAAAAGGAGGGAGAGAGGGGAGGGAGAGAGAGACTAATACTTGCCGTAGTTTAAACTTTTGTAAAAACCTTTTTTAGATATATTACACAATTTTTGAAGAGAAAATAATAATTACATAGTGTGATAACTTTACGAGAGTTTATTATAGTATATTTTTAATATCATTATTTTAAATGGTATTATTTATTTGTATAGTCATGAAAAAATTATGACCATTTGTACAGAGTGCTTATTGAATAGATGAGACTAGAAGAATTAGAAGGACTAGACAAATTGTTGTTAGAACGTACTTAAAAAGTTAGCTTTTAAAAAACGTGTCGATTGTTTTAAAAAATATTTAAGCTCTCATTAAAGTTTTTGGTACTTAGTTTAACAGATGTTGAGAGAGGGAGAGGGAGAGAGAGGTGAGGGAGAGAGAGACTAATACTTGCCTTAGTTTAAAATTTTGTAAAAAGTTTTTTAGATAGATTTCACAACTTTTGGAGAGAAAATAATAATTACATAGTGTGATAACGTTACGAGAGTTTATTATAGGATATTTTTAATATCATTATTAAATGGTAGTATTGTTATTCACAAAAGTTTTAAATTTGAATGTTTCTTCAAGGAGCTCGATAAAGTGATTACATTGTAAAATTTTTTGAAATAATATAATCAAACGTGTATTTTCTTAGGTATGATGATTAATTAACAATACTATTAATTGTAAAGTTATATGATTAATAAATTAAAGAATTTGCAATGAATGATAATGTACACTTGCCTATAAGTTATGAATTTCGTAGTTAATTATAATTATATTTAATAAAACTTTCTAATGTAGCATACTTGTTCGATTTAATTTTGACAAATTCATGAAAATAACCCATAAACATAAAAATATCAATAAAAATGTTGTTCGGAATATGTATTTTAAAAAATATTTAAACTTCTATTTCACTTTGACGAGCAATCTTATTGTATTTATCTTTATTATTTTCAATCATCTGTTTCAAATCTTTTAAAAAATTATCATGATAAAATAAAATATATGGCAGTCTTATTTCATATTTGAGATTATTTTCAACTGATCAGACTGATTTCAAACTTTTAACACATTTTTAAATCATTATTCTTCTCATGTTTTATTCAAATATTATAATAATGGCATATATCATATATTCTAATTCTATTTAATATTATGTTCCTCTGATCAGCCGTTCCAAATACACTACGTGCACTTGTGACATAAAGTTAATATAAAATATCTAGACTTCTATTCGACTTTGACAACTGTATTAGAAATGAATTTCATACGCCATAATTCATCTTTAGCATTGTACAATTCACTTTTTTTTTCCATAACCAGTACTTCTGTTCTTCAATAACAATATCTTGCTCATATATTCACAGAACAGATGGCTCCACTGAAACATTTGGCGCCCTTCACCATAAGCCAATCATTAGTTATAAAATAATAATTTTCAAAACTTGGATTCGTTGAAGTTTTCAATATAAACCACTTGAATTAAGAACCGATCAGACACATCTTACAAAATTAAAAACAAAAGTTTATGAACTAAGAATCATTGAGCCAAAAAGGTTTCTCGACATTCTTTTATAGTAGAAAATGTAAAACATCTTAATATAATTATTCATTGAATTATCCATGATTGCCACACATCTTGTAAAGTTAAAAACAATCAGTTTATGAACTAAGAATTGCTGAGAACTTCTCTGAAACATTTTGACGTCTTCCATCGTGAGAAAATTATAACATTAGATTAACTGAGCATTTTTATTTGTTGAAATTTTCACAACAATAACCTATTATTTTTTCTTTTTTTTGTATTTTAATGTTCATTTGGCATAATCTTTTAATTGGTGTTTAAGTAAATATTTACAACAGAACAGCACTAATATCGACTAAGTTTCTTGAAGTATAGACAAAAATCCTGTTTTTTTAACCAAGGCTTTGACCAATATTTTAAATTCTGATTTTAAGTAGAGGTTCTAAATTACACACTTCATTTAACACATCATACCGCTACTATATTTTAACATAATCTTGTAAAATTAAAAACAAACACAACCAGTTGATGAATTAAGCATTATTATTATCTGAATCTTGTATAGAAAAAATAAATATATACTAAACGTCTCTGAAACATTTTGACATCTCCTACCGTGAGAAAATCATAAAACAGATTAACTGAGCACTTTCATTCCTTGAAATTTTCACAATAACACATCATTTTTACCCTTTTTCGTATTTCCATGTTCATTAGACATAATTTTTTCATTGGCACTTGAATAAATATGCACAACACTGATATCGGCTAAGTTTTTTAAAGATGACACGATGCTTTCTAAACCAACGCTCAGACCAATATTTCAAATCGGCATCATAAATTATATTGTAGTATATATAAAAAATATATATCTACTATACTTCTACTCCATTGAAAACTGTATTTTTTATATATTTCATTTAGAAATTTCGTACGCCATAATTCATCTTTCGCATTTACTATTCTTTTTTTTATAACCAGTACTTCTGTTCTTCAATAACTCTTGCTCTTTGTATTTCAATAAAATCACTGTTTCTGTAATTGGTATAGTAATATTAATGGCACAGTCCTATTCTATTTCACTTAGATTTATATAAATAACACAACCTAACCTAGAATAAAAAAAATAAAATTAACTTTATAATTTTAATTAAACAAAAAAAATTGTTCACATAATGCTGTTTTACCTTACCTTATAAGATTAAATTTTTCTCCTCATAGTTTGATACATCAGCTGCTCATCAAATTTTAATGACTCCGAAAAAATTTTCTTGACTACTTATCTGTAAATAAAAATTTTCACAAAGTATCAATTCTTTAAAAAAATTACTATTTAACATTTAGTCATTTTAATACTTATCTAAAAAATGTTGTTGCCTCATTGATGCTCGTAAATAAATCTTTTATTCTTTTCGTCAGTCGACTTCCTCAGATCTTTGATGATTATTGAAACGAATATATATATATATATATATATATATATATGTAATCATATGAACATGGACTTATGCTGACACCAATGTATAAGACCACGTGACCTGTCTGCATAAGTGTAGTACCGTTTATACAAGTGTCTGCACAAGTCTAGCGTGACTAAAGAAATAATCTCTCTACTTATGCTGACGTCTGCATAAGTCGGTCTCTGTCTGCATAAGTCTATTTCAATTTCGGAAAGTGTCTGCATAACTAGCGTTTCATATATATATATATATATACACACACACACACACACACACACACACACACACACACACACACACACACACACACACCTATTACTATAGAGTCATTCTCTACGGTATGCCTGACACCGATACGACACCGAAATACTATAGGGATGTATATCTATAATGTGTGTGTGTGTGTGTGTGTGTGTGTGTGTGTGTGTGTGTGTGTGTGTGTGTGTGTGTGTGTGTGTGTGTGTGTGTGTGTGTGTGTGTGTGTGTGTGTGCGTGTGTGTGTGTGTGTGTGTGTGTGTGTGTGTGTGTGTGTGTGTGTGTGTGTGTGTGTGTGTGTGTGTGTGTGTGTGTGTGTGTGTGTGTGTGTGTGTGTGTGTGTGTGTGTGTGTGTGTGTGTGTCTGTAGGTCACGTGACAGGAAGTCGCAACACCGGATGAGAGTCTGAAACTATGGAGAAAATTTAGAATCGGAAAGTGGACATAAAAAAATTCAGCTCTCTATATCTTTTAAACGAGATAAACTTTTTAAATAAAATCTTTTGATTTGTGTAGAGTAATGAAATGGCTTTCGATTAAGAGGGATATGTTATATAGTTGAAACTAACGCAATAGGTATATAAGTGCATTGATTTTCTCGTACATCCATTTCAATGTATATCATCGCGCGGTCACTCCTAAGGCTCTTCTATACTTGCCTTCGGAGCGCTCCCGTGCTCCTTGATAAAATTTTCTACAATTTAAAAAAAAAAAAAAGCCGTTAGCTATATTTCGTCATAAGTTATTCATGAAAACGTCATTTTTAGTAAATAGGTTATATTTCAAAATTAAAAAAAGATATTAACATGAATATTTTTTTGGTTATAAAGAATACTGAGTACTATAACTTACTAAATTTTTAGGTTTTTTTATTCATTATTTTTGGAGAAAAAAAATAATTTATAAAAAAAAGTGTTTTTTTTTGTCGTTCAATAACTAGAGTAAAATTGGCTTAATCAGTATGAAATTTTTTTTAGTGGTACATTTTGTATCACAATCGATTGAGTTCTTTGGGCAAAAGGATTGATCCATAAATTTCGGAGATATTTGAGGTTAAAATTTTTTTCACTTTTTTTTTAAATCGTAATTTCTCGAGAACAGCTTTATGTATTTGAATCGGGTGGGCGGCATTCGAAAGAGAATTTCAAGACCTATATTTTCTAAAAAAATTATTTGTCTAGCTATTACGGTTCTTTTGTTATTAATAAAAACGTAAACATTGAAAAATGAAAAAAATGAGTTTGGTATGTCCAACTATTGCGGGAGTAAAAATTGACTTAAGCGCTTCAAAATTCCTCGTAGAGGTGGATTTTGGATAGTTTTCGGTCGAGTTATTCGGGCAAAATGATTGGTCCTTAAATTTCAAGTATATTTAAAAAAATTTCAAGTTAATATTTTCCATAAAATTTTCCCAATTTTTTTTAAATGTATTGAGGATGGCTCTATGTATCTGAATGTGATGGGTAACATTTGAAAGAGAATTCTCGTGTAAAATCAACTCCTGACGAGTTGTTAGACTTATAAAAACGATTTTAAGCCGTTTACATCGTACAAAATAAAGTATGAAATTTTAAATATTGGAAGTAAAAATTAATTAAAGGAATCAGTAAATCAAGTTTGAGGAAGCTACGTGCCAATGAATTGGCAGCGGTTTATTTTTTTATTACGCGCTTTATTTGTACCTAACTTATGCTCTAATTCTCGCTTACAACTATCCGATTCCTAAATACTACGCTTTGCCTAAAACTATACGGCCGTGTTCTTATATCGCTAGCAATTATACATTTGGTTTTCGTATACAGTGCATCACTTTTTCAGTATGCGTAATACTTAGATTTCTTAATTTCGTCTTAATTACGCCTACACGTGCGTCTTATTATGTCTTAGTTATTTCTTTAGTTGTTATATATATATATATATATATATATATATATATATATATATATATATATATATATATATATATGGGTCGTTCCTTACTTTTTTAAAAAGTGTGCGCGGGGGGGTCGTCGATTTTGTCGACGATTTTTTTTAATGAAGTACATATAAAAAAAATAGCTTGTGCAAAATTTCAGCCCCTTATCTCTTTCCTAATTCCTGCTGGAATTTTTTTAAACCCTGATTTTGACCTGTTTTTAGCCAGTTTTCAAAAAATTCTAAAAGGCTGAAATTTTAACAAAATGAGGTCGGTGAGGTCCCATTTTTTTTTGTCTTACTTCAAATTTTAAGAAAAAAAATACACTGATATGAAATGATGATTTAGGTTTTATTGGCGATCTGTTATATGGCCATTGCATTTCATCATTTTTAGATCATCTTTAAACCTCTATATCTCGTAACTGGTTCCACATTTTTGAGCTCACTAGGTCTCATTTTTTTTGTCTCAACGAGACCTTTAATTTATTTTTTTGAGGACCTAAATTGATTGAATAGACTTCAAGATACAGCCTTTTGAAGTTGACGTTTTTATCAAAAATCGCGAAAATCAACCGTGTTCATGGTCACAGTGTCAACCGAATTTTAATTAAAAATCATTAACAAAAGTATTTTTCATTAGAATACGATGTTATCTAACTATACTCTTTTCCTATCAGGAAAAAGTCAAAAAATAATTTTTTGTCGAGCATTATAATATCTAATTTTTCGGTACCTAAAATAATCAAAAATGGCTCTCTACTGACATGAATTCTACCATCTTATAATTATTTTTGACACGTATACGTAACATAGATACAAAGGTGGTTCCTAGACCTTTAAAATCCGTAGTCGCTGATTTTTTTAGGACCACTAGAGCCAAAGTTATAGCGGTTTTTATAAAAAAATATTTTTCAAGTGGTAAAATTAGAGCTTGTGAAATATAGGAAAAGTTTTATTTACAAGATCAACCATAAGTTTGGCATAATTGTCAAAAAGTGCTCAGGCTGCATATTTTGAAGATCTTAGGCCGTGTCTACACTATGCGAGAAGCACGTGCGATCAGCCCAAGCGATGCGTGCAAGCAATGCGTGTTGGACAAAATATTTAAAATACTTAAAATGATAAATAATATCATTTCACTACGATATTATTGACGATACTATTTATCGCTAAATATAGATCTACTAACTGATCTACTACGATTGTTCGGGATTGAAGTATCCAAAGTGCCCGCTAGATGGCAAGCGTCCGATGCGCTCCCACTATGAAAAACATCACCCAGCGGGCTTAAATAGAGTCCTGCGGCGCCTAGTCGCTACGTGCTTTATGCACATTCCTTTTACATTACCACTTTCCGTTTTACCTATACAATGCCTTATTGCCTGTTTACTCGTACGGATAAGCGTTCATACCTTTTTCTGCAATCAACTTTCACTTTCAAGTAGAGTTGGTTGCATAGACTCTTGATGTCTAATTTTCCCGTTTATTTCTTCTCGCTGACAAACCCTAATAATATAAACTCACGTTTATGTTCAATCGTATACAACGATATTATTTATCATTTTAAGTATTTCAAGTACTTTGTGCAAAACGTATGGCTTGTCGCATGCGCGCACCGGTTGCGCTTCTTGCATACCTAGTATAGACATGGTCTTAAATGCAGGTTTTCTATAGTTTTACGTGCGTTATACGTATAAGCTCAGGTTAAATGAAACATACATAGATAGTTTCATTTAACCTGTGTTGACGTAAGTTAATAGATGACAGACATCCATTTTTCTGTGCGAGACACCCGTGAACCCGTCATCCGTTACACGACACACGGCTCGGAATGTCCTTAAACAATGAGTACAAGTTACAATAAAAAATGAAATGAATATTTCTAAGTAGAATTGTGAAGGTAGTTGAGCAGAACTATTACCAAGTATATCAGTATTGGTTCGGTTGAGTTTTATAAATTGTACAATTGTGTTTTCTAAGTGTTATCTTCTCAGGAATTGAAAGAAAATGATGTGCTATATTGGTGAATTGCATGAGGATGATAAATGTCATTTAGAGCATTACACAAGAAATAAATCTCTTAATCTAATTAGTAATCTTAGTAATGAATTAAAGCTGCATTTATCATTTAGGATTAAAAATTTTGATATTAATGTAGAAAATAAATTTATTTGCGACCATCATCTTCATAAATATGATACTCGATATACAAGTAGACAAAGGAAGTGTTGCAATTGTTTTAATAATCATTTAAAATCCATTGAGAATAATTTAGTAATGATTAGTGCTCATAAATGTGATAAATTTCGTAACATTTGTAATATAAATTTAAATCCAGGTAATAAGTACTGTAAAAACTGTGAGTTCAAAATTACATCAATAATAACAAAAAATGCAGAAAAAGATGAAAACACTGGGAATGATGGTTTAAACGTAAATAATAATGAGCAGCTTTCTTCAAGTAGTCAAGTTTCCTCAAGTAGCCAAGTCTGTACATCAGAAAGTTCAGAAGATATATCATTGAGCCAAGGATTTCAACGTTTAAATAAAATGCTCGATGGATTTGATGAACCTCCTCTTAAACGAGAGAAACTTAGTGATTATCGCTTGGAAAATAAAACATACAGTGCTTTAGAGTCAATGAATACGAAATTTTCTACAACAGTTAATAAAACATTGAATCTTAATTTGCCAACTCAATGCAATCTTAAACAGCTACAAGAGGATAGTATGTCATTTCACGGAATGATTGGAAACATAATTAAGTGTTATAATGAAGAAACTAATTTTGGTAAACAAATATCGTTATTGACATTACTTCCAAATCATTGGAAATTTGAACAAGCAAAACATTATTTCCAATGTTCACGTTATATGTTTAATAAAGCAAAAGAACAGCTTAAAATTACTGTAGGTAAGTTAAAAAATGGGTTGTAATAAATTCTTAATATCTTGATTATAGACATAGTGTAAACATATAGAATCGATAATCCTTTATACATTAGGTTACATATATTATATTACACTTGAGAATTATTAATAGAAAATTTTAGTTTAATTTATTAAAATCTATGCAATTTTTGTTCAAGCAACTATAATGATAAAGGGTACCCCTATAAAATATTTAATTTAAAATCCTCATAATTATTTATTTATATTACTCATGTATTATTACTTAAGTATTATTATTTATGTATTACTTACGTATTGCTTACGTATTGCTTAAGTATTGTTTACGGATTAAGTAAAATAATACATGAATTGTAATTTAAACATTTAAATGAAATCCGATTTAATTAAAAAGAATCTATATTTGAGAAATCTCAATGTTCTTTCTGTTTACAAGCTGTAATCTCATATTTTTTATTTAATTTTTTAACATTGAGGAACTGGAGAAAAAAATAATTTCCAAAAAATGCGATTTTTAGGCCTCACTGGTATAAGGAGGGGAGATAGATCCCCGGAAAAATCGTAGAAAATTCTTTTTTTAGTATACTTCTATGAAATCACTGTCATTTTTCGCTTTCATTAATAGTGGCATTTTGCCTATCTTAACATGGAGAACCCTTCGTTGTTCATTATTAGATAAAAAATAATAAAGTAATTATTGGATTTTAAAAGAACTATTAAAATTAATATAAAAAAAAAATAAAAAAAATAAATTAATTCTAAACTATTTCTTTTCTTCCAATATAACAAGTCATAGTAATTAAAATAGAATAAACATTGAGCTAAATTTTATCGTCTTGATAATCGTTAAATTAAAAAAAATAATATTGCTATTATGATTTTATTTTGTGATTAAGTATACACTATTTGAAATTAATTTGAAAATATATTTTCCCAGGTGTCTTAGGAACTATTAAGCGTAAAGTGTACAGCATTCATTCTAATGAAGTTAGAGAATCTGTAACTCAGTATTATAGAGATGAAAACAATAGTAGAATATGTAGCGGCATTAAAGATTGCATAAGTGTTAAAAATCCTATTACTAATATCACAGAGAAGTTACAAAAAAGACTGTTGATGTATTATTTGAGGGATCTATACAACAATTGGGTGGAAGAAGAATATGAACAGCATTTTAAAGATCAGCGCAAACCAGGTTTCAGTATATTTGCTTCTTTAAGGGGACAAGCCATGGTTGAACCTGAAAAAAAAGCTATTGTATTAATTCTTTAATAACAAAGCCAATATATAATTTTAAAAGTTCAAACTTTTTTTTATTATTAAGTTATACAATTACCTATAATTTAAGACTACATCATTCAGGTGTTTAAGATTTTGGTCTTGCAGTCCATTAGATTAAGAAATCCTTCTGAATTAGAAACTGGCATGTCATTGCCGCAGGAAATTTTTTGAACAAAGCAAGGCAGGGGTCTGTTTACTTAGGAGTACCTTTGTAGTTATACCAGTTATAGAAAATGTGAGCTACTTTTTTTTTTAAAAATTTTTAAAATTGTTTTTTAATGAAAAATCTAATTTTTTTATGTTTTTTTTATTAAAATTTCAATATTTTTTGTAATTTTATTTTATAATTTTTTTTCTAAAGCCTTTTTCAAAAAAGTACCTCACATTTTCTATAACCAACACAATTTTAAAGATACTCCTAAATTTCCAAACCTCTAGCTTGCTTTATTTAAAAGAAATCCTGCGGCAAAGTCCCTGTGAATACAAAAAACAAGTTATTCAGAAATTCAATTCAAAGTTTTGGTTTTCTATAACTTTATATAAGTTTCAAAACTACTTACCAAAAATTTTTTTTTCATTCTGTATGATATACTTTAGTGGAAAAATGAAACAGATGCCAATTAGATGAAAGTAGTCCTGGCTAAATCATTTTAACTGTTCAATAAACCTATAAAAAAGAATTTCATTAATTCAACAATATTTTTTAATTTTTTAGATTAATACATAAATGTTGTACTTATTTTTTTTTTCGTACTAGGCTAAAAACATTGTTAGTCATAAATGTTATTGACAGTAAAAATAACCTCAAAATAAATTAATCCTTTTATGAGAGCCAATAACACACCTGTAAAAAGAAAAAAATTAATAAATATTATATTAGCTATTATCGCATAAAAATAACTTTTTACCTACTCTAGTAAGAACCTGATGCATATGACTCTTCAGGTAAATTCAATTGCAGTCTCTTTCGTTTTCTCCTATTTTCTAAAGTGTTTTCTTCGGCATTCGTCTCAGCATGAAATAATCTGATGTCATTGCTTTTCTGTGCCCACTCAATTGCAGCTACTCCAGGTTTAACATCAAAGGCTTCCATAATATTCAGAAAACCAACTCTTCCATCGTTGAAGCAAGTGACAGCAATACAAGCACCTGCTGTGAGCACATGTACACCACTGAAGGAGGTCTTGGTTACAATCTTCCAAACTGAATTATTAAAACTCTCATTACTATTTTGAGTGTAACCGCCTAAACATCTGTGAAGCAGCTCCTGTTCAGAGAGATCTTTGTAAATTGGTTTCAACTGCTCCATAATCACTGCAGGAATACTGTCTTTATGATGAAAATCTTTTAGTTTCTTTTGAGCCTTCGCTTTTTGCCACTTGCACCAACTGCTCTGTCCTGGTGGGCATAAATGATGTTGAGGATTCTGGTCTGTGGAAATCTTGTGGTAGTACGTAGCCCATATAGCATTCAGCATTTTTTCTACAGAGTCCGTGTTGTTTCTGATGGCATTACCATAATATGTGGTGAGCTGATCAATTACTTTTGCTGTTAATCGTTCTTGGCCTCCAATGGTTTTTCCATCGTCTAATAACTTTTTTCCAAAATTTTTCTTTAAATTCCTGAGTCTTGTTCCCATTCGTTTCTGGACGTGTCCCACACACTCCTTCTTCTCAACTTTAACTTCATCTCCATACGGTTTGGCCTGGCACAAAGCACTGTACACTTTCGAATCTCCATCTCCAATGTAATGATGGTATTTTACATTATACTTTTCTTGAGATCTTCTAAACATTTCCACAACTCCATCGACTTCCATCTTTCCAGCACTTCCTTCATGGTTTGCTGCACATTTATCTTGATGATCACTCAACCAGTCTTCATATTCTTCTGTGCCTTTTCTATTTTCCCACTTTAAACATGCTTTACAAAAACTGTTCTTGATAAATATGTCAAGAACTTGTTGAGAACGCAAGCCAATCAAACTTGAAATTCCTTGAAGACTGCGTCTGTTGGTTTCATAAGCATTGCTTTGAGCTCCAACTTGCTTGCTCGTACTTATAATTCTTCTCTCTGAACAATTTTTGCACATAATGTTAAATTTGGAGCCAAGTCCTCGAATATCTTCTTCTATAATTTTAACTTGTCCTTTACATGTTGCACATACAAGAAATTTCTCCAGCTGTAAGAACAGAATGTTTATATCTATTATTCTGTTTCTTGTTTGTGACGCTTCTACAGATATATCTTTTATTTTCCCTGAAGTTGTACTTCTTTTCCTTTTGTTCGTGATTTTTTGTTGAACATTCTCTGAATTTTTGTTAAATCCTTTATGTTTTTTTTTTCTTCCAAATTTTCTCTTCTTTCCTGGAGCTCCTGATGTTCTATTTCTCTTGTCAGAATCCATAGTGGCTAATATCTAATCCTCTATAATGTTAGTTATTAAAAAACACAAATAAAAGTCACTCACTGAACTCACTAAATTAAAAATATTAACAACACTTTGCACAGTGCAGTTAACCTAAAATAGCTGTCTTCTACACTCTCAGTTAAAAAAGTTCTACACAGCACTTTATTTACAAAAAAATTTTTTGTCAATACTGAATAAATTGCATTGAAAAATGCAGATTCAATTATATTCAAAACACTTTTAGTTTAAATCCCAACGACTATGGCGCTGACCGAACGTAAACAGATGAGATTTAAAACCATCTATATGTATTGTACGTATTATACTTTTGTATAAGTAGAGAAAAGTAAAATACACGAGGTTTATACCTCGAGTTAAGTTTGCCTACTATGTCAATGTACATTTACGTTCTAAATTCAGTATTGTATGCTGTGAAGCATAAAATAATATAAGATTAACAATAGTATATCTAAAATGGATAATTTAAGAAAAATCACTAAATATGCAAAAAAGTGACTTCACGGTTTTAGCTGTATTTGCTAAACGAAATCGAATTTGGAAATGCGGTTGGAAGCATAGCATTCAGCGGAAAATTTTCTATCAAAATAGTACATAAAAAAAAAATCGATTTTTCGACCCCCTAACCATGGCTTGTCCCCTTAAGGCCAAAAGAATGTATTAGTGCTGGAGCACCTGGTACACATACAATTTGTGTATGTCCTATACACCAAAATGTCAAATTAAAATTGTCTGCCATCAACAAAAATTTAGCCTACCGAATAATTTTAAATGATTGTGTTTGTTCAACAGATTGGAGCGATTGTATGCTACATCTTTGTGAAAACTGTCCTGGTAAAGCAGAAATTCTGAAAATATTGGAATCAAGCTCATGCGAAGATGTTTCAGAGATTGAATATCATAATTGGGTAAATAATGCTGAATCACAATCTAATAATAGAGTCAGTCTTATTATGGTAAAAGAACCTACAAGAAATTTTATTATAAATTTAGCCAATGACTTATGGGAGTTAACAAAGCATCATTATGTGACTGAAATGCAAAAATGATATTTAAACATTGCAAAACAATTATTACTCCAGATACATGTATTATACTTCAAGATTTTGCTGAAAATTTCTTATTTGTTTGTCAAGACTCGATCCAAGCATTTTATTTTAATAATACACAAGCAACTGTACACCCGTTTGTAGTGTATTATAAAGAAGAAAATAACGACAAATTACAAACCTTATCTGTATGTGTTATTAGTGATTGTTTAAAACATGATGCTTGTGCAGTTAACACTTTTCAAGGGCAACTCATTGCACTTCTAAAACGATATTTTCCGTTTATTGAGAATGTACATTATATGTCAGATGGAACACCTACCCAATACAAAAACAAGTAAGAGTACTTTTATTGTAGTATATTAATACGTATTGTATGAACAAAATAGACACCTTTAGATTTTTGTTCATTAAATGACCTGAAAAAATTTAATTTTAATTATTAAGAATATGTCAAAGTAATATTCTGAAAGTATATTTCATTTGTGTGAAAAACTATTTTGAGACCCAGAACATCAAAATCCATAAAGATCCTGGACCTGCAGGTTACACCCGAGTTAAAATTTTACATCATGTAGAAAACAGCTTTAAAGGTAAAATTACTAAAACAGTTCTTTATTTTTTCTGTATATCAAATTTAAAAAAAGCAACAACTTCTACGATGCAAGTTCAAATAATTTGTATTATTATGTACACAATATTAAACAGATTTATTTTATTTTTTATAATTTTTACCTTCAAGATAGTATTTATTTACTGTAGGAACAATTTCATTAATATCTGCCATCATGAGGAGGATTTTGGCTTAAAAGTTAAGTCGCACAACTTTTTTCTACTAGCCATGGGAAAAGTCCGTGTAATGGATGTGGAGCAGTGGTTAAACGAACAGTACGCACGGCATCCTTACAAAGAACATCAGAAAAACCAATTTTAAATCCAAAAGACATGTATGATTACGTTAGTGAAAATATTGATGGAATAAGGTAAAAATAATATAATTTAGATTTTTTGACTATATTATTTGATTATGTATTTGAATAATAAATCATTATGTGTTATAAAAATATAGAATATTTGGTTTTTAGATCTATTTGGGTGAGTCAAGAAACAATTGAGAAAAGGCGTAAAGTACTAGAATGCCGTTTTAAATTGACCCGAACTATACAGAATACAAGAAAATATCACTGCTTTATACTCATTGATGATTCAACATTAAAAGCAAAACTTACTTCGTTTGATAATGATTATAAAATAGTAAAAATAAAATGTATATTACAAAAAAAATTTTACTTAAATTCTTATTTTCAACTTTAATTATCTATAAAGTCTGCATAGGTAATTTTATCAACCTAAAGCCATTACTATCGCTTGCTCGCGTCGCATGCGCGCATGGCTTGCTCGCATCGCTTGGGCTGATCGCACGTGCTTCTCGCATAGTGTAGACACGGCGTAAGATCTTCAAAATGTGCAGCCTCAGCACTTTTTTTAGGACATTTATGCCAAACTTATGGTTGATCTTGTTAATAAAACTTTTCCTATATTTCACAAGCTCTAATTTTACCACTTGAAAAATATTTTTTTATAAAAACGGCTATAACTTTGGCTCTAGTGGTCCTAAAAAAATCAGCGACTACGGATTTTAAAGGTCTAGGAACCACCTTTGTATCTATGTTACGTATACGTGTCAAAAATAATTATAAGATGGTAGAATTCATGTCAGTAGAGAGCCATTTTTGATTATTTTAGGTATCGAAAAATCAGATATTATAATGCTCGACAAAAAATTATTTTTTGACTTTTTCCTATGATAGGAAAAGAGTATAGTTAGATAACATCATATTCTAATGAAAAATACTTTTGTTAATGATTTTTAATTAAAATTCGGTTGACACTGTGACCATGAACACGGTTGATTTTCGCGATTTTTGATAAAAACGTCAAATTCAAAAGGCTGTATCTTGAAGTCTATTCAATCAATTTAGGTCCTCAAAAAAAGAAATTAAAGGTCTCGTTGAGACAAAAAAAAATGAGGCCTAGTGAGCTCAAAAATGTGGAACCAGTTACGAGATATAGAGGTTTAAAGGTGATCTAAAAATGATGAAATGCAATGGCCATATCACAGATCGCCAATGAAACCTAAATCATCATTTCATATCAGTGTATTTTTTTTGTCTTAAAATTTGAAGAAAGACAAAAAAATGAGACCTCACCGACCTCATTTTGTTAAAATTTCTGCCTTTTAGAATTTTTTGAAAACTGCCTAAAAACAGGTCAAAATCAGGGTTTAAAAAAATTCCAGCAGGAATTAGGAATGAGATAAGGGGCTGTAATTTTGCACAAGCTATTTTTTTTATATGTACTTTCATAAAAAAAATCGTCGACAAAATCGACGACCGCCCCGCGCACACTTTTTAAAAAAAGTACAGGAACAACCCATATATATATACATTTGTTTTACCAGATTTATGGAGCCCTTTTATACACATGAGCATATTTATGGAGCCCATTTTCTTTTATGGAGCCCGGGTCCCATAAAATATTCTTATACGGCGTTTATGGAGCCCGATCTAGAGTTTCTATACCCAGAGAGGGATTATTTCTTTAGTCACTTGTATACGGGAACTCTGGGCGTAGGTACTAATATACAGGGATGGGCTCCATAAAGGGGTTAAGTGATAATTATATATTTATATATATATAAATATCTGCAACGGTTATTTCTGGTAACAAATTTGGTATATAAGCGTTATTTCCGGAACCCGCTCGTTATTTCCGGAACCCGCTCGTTATTTCCGGGACTTACCGGATTTTCCTATGGTATATAAGCGTTATTACCGGTAACCGTCTAGAGTCAATACCCCCAGGAAAAATTATTTCTTTAGTCACTTGTATAGAGCAACTCTGAAGAAATAAACTATTGGGCCCTGTATAATCCCGGAAATAACGGTTAAAGCTCTTTATATATATATATATATATTTTTTTTTTTTTTTTTTTTTTTTTTTTTTTACATTATACATGTTGCCGGTACTGTACAAACCTACATTTGGACCGGAGCATGATATTTCCTTAAGTTGGTCCTATTATACGTGCCTTTTACGTCCTCAGAATTATCTGGATGAGCGAGAACGAATGCGTTTTTTCCAATCGCTTTTATAATCCTATAAGGACCTTCAAATAGATGGAAAAATTTTTTCGTCACCTTATCGAATGCATTCGACAGATGTCTAACTCTTAATAAGACTAGATCTCCTGCAATCAAAGTAACTGGCGAGATCTTATTGTTTTTTGAACGGCTTTCAAAGCTTTTTCTCATGTTCTTACGAGCTAAAGTTATAATAAATTTATGATCAATTGTCAGCTTTTGCGGGAATTGAATTATTTTAAGTACTTCGTCTTGCAATGGTTTACCGAAATGCAGTTCGTACGGGGTAAATTCCGTACTAAAGTGTGTCGTACTATTAAGGAGCGTTTGAATTTTGTTTACGTGTTGTGCCCAGGATGCGTGATTTGTGTGGCAATACGCCCGAAATAGTCTCCCTATTTCCCTCATGACCCTTTCCGTAGGGTTACTTTGCGGGTGTCTTATGGAGCTAAATAGTACTTTAATATCTAGCTTTTCTAGTTCCTGCCTCCATCGCGGAGAAGTAAATTGGGTTCCGTGGTCACTTAAAATTTTCTTTGGTCTACCGCAATCGGGAATGTATTTTTCGATGATTTTCTTTAACGCTGTTATTGTTGTTGCCTTTTTTATTGCGTACAAACGAACTATTTTTGAAAAGGCCTCCAAAATAACGAATATATACTCAACTCCCCCTCGACCACGAGGGAGAGGCCCATACAAATCGACCCATTTTGTTATGCGTGTTATTAATGACTTGGAATATTATTTCCCTCGGTATTACTAATTTCCAAATATCATCTTTCTTTTCGCGTTGAAATAAGATTCCTTCATGCAACTGACTATTATCGTCTCCACCTATTCCGTTCTCTCTCAACCTCTGTATGATTTTTCTGCAATATTCATCGTTATTTTGCTTAATTTTTAAATTTTTTAATATTTTTTTCACGTTATATCATTATTGTTTAATTCCATTATTACTAACGGTGAGGTATCACTTAAATTTTCAACGGGAGAACAGAATATGTCGAGCGCTGCAATCTTCAGATTCATTTGTTGGTCCTCATTTGAGAATTTCCCATTCGAATTTCTACTCAAAAAATCGGCCATAATGTTATCAACCCCGCGGCAGTACGACACGCTAAAACTATATTGCTATAAAATGAGACTCCACCTGAGTGGATCAATCTCGCATTATGGAATTGTGTCGAGTGTAAAAATGTTAACGATTTATGATCTGTTATAATTTCGAATTTATTTCCTGTCAAATAATATTTAAATTTTATAACGCAATAAACTATCGCTAGCAATTCTAACTCAGTTGTCATATAGTTCGATTCGGCGGACGTTAAGCAACGGCTCGCAACTTATATAATTCTGCGGTGGCCCTCATTATCTAACTGGTATAATACTCCCCCTATTCCGGTTATTGACGCGTCACATTGTACTTTAAACGGCATATTTGGCAAAATATGGCTTAGACATACGGCTTCTATGAAACTTTGCTCTAGCACGCGATACGCCCACGAGTGTTCGGTCGTCCAAAGCCAATCACTATCTTTTTTAAGAAGGTCATGAAACGGGAACATGAATTGACTATATAATAAAACAAATCTCCTGTAAAAATTACATATTCCTAAAATTTGTTGCAAATTCCTTTGATTCTTGGGTTCCTCAAATTCCCAAATTATTCGCAGATGCTCTGGGTCGGGCTTAATACCTGCACTTGACAATTCGAACCCAAGAAAAAGTATTTGCATTTGAAAAAATTGGCACTTTTTTAGTTTTATAGTAAGATTATTTTCAATCAAAATTTCGAAAGTCATTTGCAACATTTGCATATGCCCGCTAAACGTTTTCGTACCGATTACTATGTCATCTGTATAGTTTGACATTTTCGCTTTAAAGTTATCGACCAGTGTTTGTGTACAATCCTCTAATCCCTCTTCTCGGTCATCCCCTTTCACGTCAATTTTCTTTCAAATGCTATACCGAGAGCTCGGATAAACGCGCTGCCTGCCATTTTAATTCCGAAAGGAACGCGTATAAATTGATAGAGTGTCGACCCAAACCGAAATGCTGTAAATGGCCGCGATTTTTCATGCAATTTTATTTGAAAATAACCCTGTGTTAAGTCTATTTTGGAAAAGTAATTACAACCGTGAAACTTTTGCATAATTTCTTCTATTATGGATGGTGATTCCTCATCATCTTCAATATACTTATTTAACTCTTGCGCATCTAAACAAACCGCACGCTATCGTCACTTTATTTTACAATGCACAATGGGTTACAATAGGGGCTTATTACTCTTTCTATAATACCGCTGTCCAACATTTCTTTAATACATTCCCCAACCTTATCTTTTAATTTTAAGGGCACTGGATACTATTTATTTATTTTAGGCTTAGATGTACTCTCGATTAAGTTAAATTTATGTTCGTAATTTCGTGCACACCCTGGTTTATCCGAAAATGCTGCTTTGTACGTTTGTAATAAATTGTAAAATTGATGTTTTTCCGACTCGTTTAGTAAGATTACTCGCGATCGTTTGAGAGTGCAGAGAGAAATCATTAGTTTCGCCTGAGATGTTTTTACTCTCTATTTTTGCTAAGTTTATATTTTCTATTTCCTTATTCCCGCGTTCGCTATTATTATTAAAACATTTTCTTTCGGCACATTTCACGATGTAAATTTGAATTTTGTCGTTTTTCCCAGACGAAACTATTCTCTCTTCGCATTCCCGTTCGAAAAGAACAAATGTTGTCGGAATTATTTTATTTTTTATTCTAATTTGCTTTAACCAATAATCTATAATAATATTATTCTTTAATAGAAAGTCATTTCCTAGTACTATGTTACTTGCAAGAAATGGTATGACTAACACCGTAGTAGTAATAGTGCAATCACCAATTTTAATGTCAACCAAAACCTGTTTTTTAACGTTTGTAACTTTTTTGCCGATTGCAGTGGAAACTGTAACGTTTGATACCGGTAGCTCAAATAACTTTTCACTATCTTTCAATTTTTCTTTCCACGTTTCTGACATAACTGTTATTTGGCTTCCGCTATCAATGAGCGCGCAGTGGATAAGGTTTATCGTTACAACAAATAACAGGCTGCTTTCTGAAAACAAACTATGCCACCCTCCTGCCATCAGCGCAAGAAGCGCGTTCGCGCATTTATTATAATGCGCGGCTTTTCTCCGCAATTAACGAGACCAATTAATTACAGAACAACTTTTTGAAAGGAAACTTCTTAATTATTCAAATCAAGGATAACGCCAAACTCACGCGAGCGCAGCGCGGCATATGCGCATTCATTTGACAGTTCAATTACAAGTCGAACGCTGTCCGTATTTTTTCTTTCCAAAGAAAAGTGCAGCAACTGCAAACAGAGCATGAGAAAACGGCGAGAGACGGATTGAGTGCCTTCGTTAGTTCTTTCTCTCCCCCTCTCTCTATCTCTCTCTTCTTCTCTCTCTTCCTCTTATATACATATAGTGTAGGAGAGGCGTTGCCGAGCTCATCCTCGAACATCTCGCGTTTCATCATCATCATCCTTTTCTACGTTAAAAGTAAATAAACAGAAATGTAGTAAAAATAAAAATTTAGAGTATGAATCATATTTTGCTAATATGAGTTATGTTTGTAAATTTTGTTCGGCAGTATATTGGAAAGAAGAAAATCATAAATCAATTTGTTGTAGTAAGGGTAAAATAATTTTGTCTCCGCTAAGTATATATAATAAAACACTAAAGAATCTATTATTATATGATAATAATTTTCGAACTTTAATCAGATATTATAATAACTTATTTTGCTTTGCTACATTTAGTGCAAACGTAAAATATGAAAAGAAAAAAGCTATTTATAATTTAAAAACTCAAAGACAAGTTTGTCATATAACGCCAAATACTTTATTACCAAAAAAAAATGTAGAACCTTCGTGTGGTCAATATATATATATATACATATATATATATATATATATATATATATGATGACAATACTGCAATTGAAATGAAAATAAAGAGTCATAAAGATTTAACTCAAGAACATTTAAAATTATTGACTGAAGTTTTAAATAGTAATCCGTATGCTAAACAGTATAAATATTTACACGATATAACTAATACAGAGAAACTTTCATCAAAAACATAATTATACTAAATCATTAACGTCGGAATGTGCAGCTATAATTATTTCCAAATCAGGAATCCCTCATAATTATGATCTACGTATTTACCCAAAAAATAGTTCTAATGAAAAAGAATACACATATTTAAGTAAATTATCACATCATGTTGACCCAATGGTATTTCCATTATTTTTTCCTTCAGGAGATTTAGGCTGGAGTATTGGTTATACTAAAAACCCATATGATTCAAAAGAAAACCTTCTAACAATATTACAGCACTATTCTTATAGATTAACTTACAGACCAAATTCAGAAAATTTCAATCCACTTTTATTTGGAGGGAGACTAACCCAACAATTCTTTTTACATGCCTATATTATGATAGAAAACAATAGAATGAACTATTTTAGGCAGAAACAAAAAAAATTACGTACTGAATGTTATCAAGGTTTGAGGGATCATGTTATAAATAATGTATTAAATATATCAGAAAATTTTGAAAAAAAAAAAATACTAGGAAATATTTTTGTACTACCAGCAACTTATATAGGTAGTCCTAGATATATGCAGCAATACTATCAAGATGCAATGGCAACACTAAGAAATATTGGTCGACCTGATTTATTTATAACTATGACGTATAATCCTAAGTGGAAAGAATTAAAAAATGTATTAACGACATTTCCTATGGGAACTACGCCCAATGATATACCAAATATTACAGTTAGATTATTTTATACAAAATTTAAGTGTTTACTTAAAGATATAGAAAACCATCAAATTTTTGGAAATGCTTTAGCTTATGTGTATACTATTGAATTTCAGAAAAGAGCATTACCGCATGCACATCTTGTAGTAACATTAGATCATAAAAATAAATTAATGACACCAGAAGCTATTAATAAACACATTTCTGCTGAGATACTTTCTAATAATGATAAAAAATTACAAAAATTAGTTATAAAACATATTTTACATGGACCACATAGTGAAAATTCTCCGTGTTACGATAAATGTAAAGACGTTCGTAAAAAAAATTTTCCTAAACCTTTTCAATCGTCAACAAAATTTAAAAAAAATGATTATCCTCAATATAAACGAACAAATAATTCTTCTGATAATTACACATATCGATTTAAAAGAAGTAAAAAAATTATTTCAGTAGATAATTCAATGGTAGTTCCTTATAATAAATTTTTATTAGAAAAATATAAATGTCATATTAATGTTGAATATTGTGCTTCAATTCAAAGCATCAAATATATTTTTGATTATATACATAAAGGTAGTGATAGAGCTTTTTGTACATTAAAAAAAAATGATGACAAAAGAAATGAAATATATAATGAAATTACTGAATATATTGATGGCCGGTACTTGAGCCCAATGGAAGCAGCATGGCGGTTACAAAAATTTCCCTTATGTGGAAGGAGACATACTGTTATCCGTTTAGCAGTTTATACAGAAAATCAACAAAAAATTGTTTTTGAAGAAAATTATGAAATAGATGCTCTTGATAATTGAAAAACAACTTTAACAGCGTGGTTTGCCTTGAATAAAAATGATAAATTTGCAAATAATATAAAATACGTTAATATACCGCATTATTATATATTTAACGCAAAATAGTTTGGGTAAACCGTGAACGTGAACAAAAACATTATGCTATTGGACGTTTAAATATAGTATCTCCAAAAGATTCTGAAAGATTCGCTTTAAAATTAATATTAAGTCGTATAAAAGGCGCTACATCCTTTAAAGATTTACGTACATATAAAAATGTAACGTATAATACTCATAAAGAAGGTGCGACTGCAATGGATTTAATAGAAAACGATTTATAAATTTAAAAAATTTTTGAAGAAGCATGTCGTATCATGTTACCTTTTCAATTACGTAAATTTTTTACTTCGTTTCTACTAACAGAAAATATTCAAGCCAAAATTATTTGGGAAAATTTAAAAAAATACTTTAGTGAAGATTTCATGAAAATAAAGATAACTTAGCTTTAGATCATATAAATAAATTATTATTGTTGGAAGATTTATCTTGCACAGATTTTGAATTACCTGAACCTGATCCCGTCATAAATGATATAAAATACGATAGTAAAATAATTTCAATTAGTAAGGAAATATTCGAAGATATGTTTACAAAATTAAATGAAGATCAAAAATTTATTTTCAAATAACTTATAAAAAATATAAATAAAATAAATTTTATAGACGGTCCTGGCGGTTCGGGTAAAACATTTTTATATAAAACTTTAATTTATTATTTTCTATCAAAAGGAGAAAATATTATATCAATGGTTTGGACTGGTATAGCGTCTATTCTATTACCCAAAGGAATGACTACTCATAGAACCTTTAGATTACGATTAGATTTAAATAGTATTGAAAATCCTTTTTTAAAATTAGAATCAGATAAAAAGAAATTAAAAGAAACAGAAGTCATAATCTGTGATAAAGCATCTATGATACCTAAAAAAGCTTTAAAAATTATTGACGAACTTTAAGAGATTTATGTACAAACGATTTACCTTTTGGGGGACAATTAATAATTTTAGGAGGTGATTTTCGACAAATACTCCCAGTAATGAAAAACGAATTTAGAAGTGCTATAATTGAAGACACTATTAAATATTCTGAACTTTGTCATTTATTTAAAATTTTCAAATTAAAACACAATATTCGTTCTCAGAATAATGAATTCTCATAATTACTATTACAAATTGGAGACAGTAATATAAATCCTTTTATAATACCTAATAATTGGAGAACTAACGATGTTTTCTTACAAATTTATAAAAATATTAATAAAATAAATGATTATGATCGTGTTATTTTAGCACCTCATAATGAAGTCATTAAATTTTTGAATAAAAAAATGTTAATGTTATTAAATGGTGATAAGAAGACTTATTATAGTACAGATTATGCGACTCATAAAGGTGTTGATCAAAGTGATGACAACATTCATCTACTTTTTCCAATAGAAATATTAAACAATATTTATGAAGGTTTGCCACCTCATAATTGGATTTAAAAGTTAATGCTATTGTTATGTTAATTAGAAATTTGAGTATACACGAAGGTTCGTGTAACGGTACTAGACTTAAAATAACCAAATTATTTAGATATAATATTGAAACAGAAATATTAACAGGAGAAAAAGTAGGTAATAGATTTTTTATTCCAAGAATTACATTAAATATATGAGAATCTTCTTCATTACCGTTTATTCTTTATGAAAACAGTTTCCATTAGCATTAGCATTTTGCATGACCATTAATAAATCTCAGGAACAAAGTTTTAATTATGTAGGGTTATACATCAAAAGGTAATTATTCTCACACGGTCAATTATATGTTGCTTTATCACGATGTAGAAATCCAGATAGCATATATATGGGACGTTTCACGTTAAATCGATCAAGGCTCTCGCCAAAATTTGGGGACAATTACAAAACTGATTTTTTGCTGAAAAAATTTGTCTTTCCAAGTTCTTTAAGATGTTATATGGCAGAATTCATAAATCCAATATGGCGGCCCAATATGGCGCCTGGAAGTGTAAAAAACATCAAGATTCATCCAATAAACTACCGCCAGTGAACATATTATTGATGAATCCCCCTCCAAATGACCTTAATAGGGCTTTCGAGATCGCTGTTCATAAATCTTGTTATTTTCAGACGATTCAAGATTTTTATATAACTGCTTAGTAAACCATAAATCATAAAATTTTTATGCAAACAAAGATCAATGGTCGATTTTACAGACAAAACAAGTTAGGGTAGTCATTTCGTATGTTTTTAAAGTCAATTAATCATAAATTTAAGTCAGTTCGATAGTATCGTATCACTTTGTGATCCTAACCTCAAAAGATATTGAAAAATCAGGACTTTATATTCATATTGCGAATTAAATCATTAGAGACTACTTATTTCTCATATTTTTGGGACTGCTAAATCGTAATTTAAAGTAGGTTCGGGAGGGGGGGGGGGGGTCCAGAGTTTCGACGATTCACTATAAAATTGAAGTCAACTATAGATGTTTTTCAGTTCCACAAATGATTATGTAGATTGTTCTTAATTTCGAAATTCTAAATTACGAAAATCATATTTACAAATGTAACACTTCACCTACTGTCCAAAACATCGAATTTCATTAATAGAATTTTAATAGGGGTACAATATAGATACTTCGCAATAAATCATTAGAAACAGCTTATATTTGTTTTGAGGTCGTATTAATGAAATTCGATGTTTTGGACAGTAGGTGAAGTGTTACATTTGTAAATATGATTTTCGTAATTTAGAATTTCGAAATTAAGAACAATCTGCATTATCATTTGTGGAACTGAAAAACATCTATAGTTGACTTCAATTTTATAGTGAATCGTCGAAACTCTGGACACCCCCCCCCCCCGTAGGTTCGATAGTAACAAGCCACGTTCCGATACTAACCTCAAAAAGATTTTTTTAATCCTCGTAATGCTCGACATTCTTAACCTAAACACCAAAAAGACTTGACAGTAGCTACTTTTCTCTACTAAATCGTGTAACAATTTAACAGCTTGATTTAATCAGTGCGCAGTTCAACCATTAAGAATGTCGAGCATTACGAGGATTAAAAAAATCTTTATGAGGTTAGTATCAGATCGTGGCATGTTACTATCGAACCTACTTTAAATTACAATTTAACAATCCCAAAAATATGAGAAATAAGTACACTGAGAAGCAGAAAGCGCTGCTACTAACCTTACCCTATGCTAGTACCCGCTCCCCAAAAAGCGTAGTGGCTGCACCTTTTAAACGCCCTGGCTGTGCGTTTTCAACTCACATAACGTTCGCGCGGACACAAACAAAAATAAAAGTACACTGGCCATACCCAAAGGCGTACTGGCTACACTAAAAGGTGCAGCTACTACACCTTTTCCGAGTTAAACTACCATGTCAACATTCTGCGTCCTAGCTATACTAGCGGTGTAGTAGCTGTACTTTTTGCTTCTCAGTGTAGTCTTATCGTAAGTAGATTTATTTCGCGATATGAATATAAGTCCTGATTTCTCAATATCTTTTGAGGTTAGGATCACAAAGTGATACGATACTGTCGAACTGACTTAAATTTATGATTAATTGACTTTAAAAACATACGAAATGACTATCCTAACTTGTTTTGTCTGTAAAATCGACCATTGATCTATGTTTGCATAAAAATTTTGCGATTTATGGTTTACTAAGCAGTTATATAAAAATCTTGAATCGTCTGAAAATAACAACATTTATGAACAGCGATCTCGAAAGCCCTATTAAGGTCATTTGGAGGGGGATTCATCAATAATATGTTCACTGGCGGTAGTTTATTGGATGAATCTTGATTTTTTTTACACTTCCAGGCGCCATATTGGGCCGCCATATTGGATTTATGAATTCTGCCATATAGCATCTTAAAGTACTTGGAAAGACAAATTTTTTCAGCAAAAAATCAGTTTTGTAAGTGTCCCCAAATTTTGGCGAGAGCCTTGATCGATTTGACGTGAAACGTCGCATATATACAAAATAATTTAGAAAATTCATTAGAAATTGAAAATATTGTTTGGGAGGAAATTCTTGATAGTTAAAAAAAACAATTAGTTATATAAGTAAATATGTATATATATATTTATTGCATATATTTATTAAAAAATATGTTCATATATATTCAAAAACCAAATTTCTCAATATAAAATATACGCAATAAAAGTATAAAATAAAGGAGAAATTATTTGAATGATAAGAGATTTTAATAATTAGCTAAATGAAAATTGTATATAAAATTTAATTAAGTTTCGATTTGATCCATATAAAAATACAAATAAAATCAAAGAAAAGATTTTTAAATCAAACTTTTTAAAGTGATTATGCTCTTATATTTTCAAAAAACAAATTTCACAATATAAAATATACGCAATAATAGTATAAAATAAATGAGAAATTGTTTAAACGATATTATAAGAGTTCTAAATCAATAGCTCAATGAAATCGGTATACGAAATTTATTTAAGTTTCAGTTTATACATAAAATAATAAAAATAAGATACAACAAAAGATTTTTAAATCAAAATTGATAGCGTAAATGTACTCTTATATATTTTAAAAAATCACTACCTTGAAATTAAATAGGTTCAAAGTCTTCAAGGTCTTATTTTTCGAAGTTGGGGGGTTGACGAGCGGAGCGAGGCGCAGCCCCCTAGTATATATATATATATATATATATATATATATATCTTTCCTTTTTAGGCACGACCGCTTCTCGGGAGAGCCTTATATTTTCGTCAGGGCGAAAATTGTAACACTTCAAATTCTTAAATTTACAACGTAACAACTATTTTCCACCCAAAAGAAGTACATTTTAAGCGTTTCCAGAGATGTATGTATGTCTGTACGTATGTATGTGATCAAGTAACCCGATTATCTCAGCGAAATTTCGACGGATCCAAACGGGCTTTGGGGAATATACTCGTCTAATTATAAGTAACTGACAGTTCTCTACCGAGCCAAATCGATCGACAAATAAAAAAACGCCAGGGCAAATAAAAATTTGAAAAAATAGATTTTTGAGTATACGGTGAACAAAATTAAATTTAAGTCAAAAACAACAAATGCATCTGCTAAAACTAATTAAAAGACGTCTTTTTTACATTGAACATTTTTTTCTATGAACAATATTTAACAATGTAATAGCGGAAAAATCGCTAAAATCATCAAAAATAGTCGGTTTTTTGCTATTACTTTACAGGATTTGAATTTACACAAAAATGTTAAATACAAAAGTTATAGATAATATTGAAACAAAACTTTTCCCTATTCGATATTTTTTTGTACGATCAATTCCCGATGAGTTAAATCCAAAAAAACGGTTTTTAACGCCTAAATGTACATATAATGGCTGATTTTCGTTTATAACTGAGCAGAATTTGACTTTACACAAAAATTTTAAATGTAAAAGTTATAGATAATATTAAAACAAAACTTTTTTATATTGAACATTTTTTGCTACGACCAATTCCTGACGAGTTAAATCCAAAGAAACGATTTTTAACGCCTAAATATACTTAAAATCGCCGATTTTCGTTTATAACGTTGCAGGATTTGATTTTGTACAAACAAAAGTTATAGATAATATTTGTCCCATTTAACATTTTATGTACAATCAGACCCAGACGAACTAAACTTATAAAAACGATTTTTTAGGCACGACAGCTTCTCGGGAGAGCCTTATATTTTTACTAGAGCGAAAATTGTAACACTTCAAAAACGAACAATTTGTTGCATAAAAACTATTTTTCACCGAGAATTAGATCATTTTAGGCGTTTTTTATGATGTATGTGTGTATGCCCGTTCGTATGTAGTCAAGTTTATGGAATATCTCAGCGAATTTCCAATAGATCTTAACGAATTTTGGCCCAGATACTCGTCTAATTATAAGTAAGCTCCAGTCTTATACCGAGCAGAATCGATCAACAAATAAAAAAACGCCAGAGCAAATAAAAATTTGAAAAAATCGATTTTTGAACATAATATGAACAAAATTAATTTTAAGTCAAAAAACAACAAAGGCATCTGCTAAAACTAATTAAAACACGTCCTTTTTACATGGAAAATTGTTTTCTATGTACAATATTTAACAATGTAATAGCGAAAAAACCGCTAAAATCATCAAAAATAGTCGTTTTTTTGATATTTCTTTACAGGATTTGATCTTACACAATAATGTTAAATGTAAAAGTTATAAATACTATTAAAACAAAACTTTTTCCTGTAAAACATTTTTTTGTGCAATCAATTCCTGACGAGTTGAACTCATAAAAACGATTTTTAACGCCTAAATATACATAAAATGGACGATTTTCGGCTATAACTTGACAGGATTTGGTTTTACACAAAAATGTTGAATGTAAAAGTTATAGATAATATTAAAACAAAACTTTTTACTATTAAACATTTTTTTGTACAATCAATTCCCGACGAGTTAAATCCAAACAAACAATTTTTAACGCCGAAACATACATAAAATGGACGATTTTCGCTTATTTCAACGATTTGACTTTACACAAAAATATTGAATGCAAAAGATATACTTATGGATAACATCTAAACAAAACTTTTCCCCAATTAATATTTTAATATACAATCAATCTTGATTATCTAAACCTATAAATACGACACTTTACATATTCAATTTTCGCTTATTTAACATGATTCGATTTGACAAAGAATTATTCAATGCAATAGCTTTAAATAATATCGGAAAAATCAATATAACATTCGAAAGATCATATAATTATAAAAATATAATCATAAGATATAAAATTACATTTAATTACAATGTTAAAATTGTACATTACGATATTGCCACTGAAGTCACATGTATCGTACGATATTTTATAGCACGTTTACCTAAGCCCGCTGTCACGCCTATCCGTACCTTAATCAGTCCACTCGCTACGCTCGCGCGCTAACCTCACGGTGCAATAATCGACTACTTAAGTTACGGGTAGGCGTGACTTAAGTGCGGACTTAGGTCACACTGTGCTATAAAATGAGATAAACACATTGAAAACATAACTTAAAAAAAAGAAATATCTAATGTTTACAAAATGCCAAATATTATGTAAACTAAAACACTAATAAAAATATATAATAAGAAATATAAATTGATGTTGAAGTAACAAAAATTAAAAGATTTTATCCCTAAATGTTTTTTTACTTAAAATTATTCTAAGTTGGTCCAAGAAACAAATTATTTTTTTCTAAAACTTGGTCGTAGACAGGCAGCTAATATTGTATGTAATCCAATCTTCTGTTAACAATGTGATTAATAGAAGATCTTCAAGTTTCAACCTTAAAAATAAAATTAAAAAGCAAAGATTAAATTTTTGATTAAATATAAAATTGAGCCAAAGAATAAGCAAATATAATATTCCATCCTCACGACTCGTAACCATATTCCTGATATCACATATTAAATGATATTCGATGACGAATGAATCTACGAAATCATTTTGTGACCATGAATGAAAATCCTTGAGGATATAGTTATTATGTTGAAATGTCCCATCTATATAAAACCAAATAAAAGAAACAATAAAGTTTGTTGTTGGTAGGTAATGAGGTATGGCGGGTTTGAATTGGGGCGCAGGGCGGGGTCCAGAGGCAGAGCCCCTGGTGGGGGTGGAGGGGGCAAACCGGCACACCCCCCGGTGAACCACCCCCCACTTGAAATAAAATTACTGATATATTAAAAAAAAAAAAATACATCAACAGCGATATATATAAACTTCTTTCTGAAATACGACCTTACTAAAGAAGTTAATTATTTTATTTTAATTTATTTACACTTTATTTAATCCAACTAGAAAAAAAAGAAATTTTAATTCCATAAAATTGTAGCTATAAAATAGATAGAAAAAAAAATCGAGGTATCAATCTTGGTACAGAAATTAACAATTTGTTGGTATGGACTTCCTTAATATATATAATTTTTCAACAATTATTATAATAAGAAACGTTTGACCCTGCTTGCTACTAAAGTAGACAATACGAATTCAAAAACGAATTCATAGATTTCATTTATTTCTCAATTAAACATTTTGCTTCCTCCTAGAGGAAGCTTTGTCACATTAAATTTTTGAGTTGTTGTAAAAATATGTTATAATTGTGTTCCAAAATGTTAGGAATCAAAACACATGGTTTTTGAAAAATGTCTGTGTGTGTGTGTGTGTGTGTGTGTGTGTGTGTATGTACGTCTAGATCTCAATTTCTACTCGGTCAATTTTGACCGGGCAGGTCTCATTTTTCGGTCAAAATCCGTTTTTTTTTTTATTGGGGCGATGTGTTTTTGTTTTTTTTCAAATTTTCTATTTTTCTCAAAACTGCTTTTTGATTTTTTTTTTAATGATAGGATCGAATTATTCGAATTGGATGGGTAGCGTTCGAAAGAGAATTAAAATACCTATATTTTCTAAAAAAATTATTAACAATAACGTGTTTTTTTTTAGATGCTTATAACTCCCAAACTAAACGGTTAATTTTTTTTGAGAAAAATCATGATAATGGATAATATAAATATAATCTGTAATGTTTTGATTCATTTTGTTGGTTAGTTTTTTAGAAAAAAATTGAAAAATGAAAATAGATTTTTGTATATCCAACGATTACAGGAGTAACAATGACTTAATCGCTTCAAAATTCTTTGTAATCGTAGATTTATAAACTTCGTTATTAAATATTAATTGAACGAATCAACATATTAAGGTTGAGGAAACTACGGGCCAACGAATTGAAAGAGGTTTTTTTAATTCATGAATAAATATCGATAAAAAATTTATCGTACTAATACATTACGATACAAGTGCGATAAGTGGCCCATTATTCCATAGCGTAAAGTTAAGGCCCGAGCGTAGCGAGGATCCTTTCACAGCGTGTAATGTGTTACTTAACGCATTAGTATCGTACAATTTTTTATAACACTGTCTGCCTTAAGTCCCCTGTCACGTCTATCCGAGCTCTAAGCAGTTCATTATCGCACCGTGAGGTTAGGGCACGAGCGTAGCAAGTGCGATAAACACGGTGAAATAATGGACTACATATCGCACGAATATTTTTTTTTATTAAATTATACCTACTTCTAGAAAGATGAAATTTGCTTAAAAAAACATACGATGCCTGAAATACATTATAGAAGCAGAGTTCTATTATTTTTATACTTAAGCACATTTACGCCAACTAAACATCGACAACACTGAATGATGAGTACGCCTGCTAAATCTGACTGGTGGCTTTTATAACATTACAGGAGCAGGATTAATTTATCTTTTCATGTTGTAAATTTCAGCCTAATTAATTAAATAGGTTTTCTCTTATGAAATCTGAAGGGCCATGTAGTGTGAGCCTCTCCGAAAGATTTATAGAGTATGCTTAAATAAATATTCTGGAAACCTGTCAGAATTATGAAAAGTTCACTATAACCTCTAAAAGTAAATTAATACTGGTAGTTAATGTATAAGCTCATTGTTCATTAACTACTACAATTCGACTGAATTTTACGGATTAAAATAACTTTTGAATATCTCCAGACTTGCTGATTATGTAGATCTGAAACTTGATATACTGTCTCTCAGCATGTATTCCATGATGTATGGAAAGTTTAAGATACTTGTAGGGAATGGAAAGGGATCTTTGCACTTAAAAGTAGAGAAAGCGCATGTGTATTCTCAACTAAGACCTCCTCACCCTCACGTAAAGTTTACCAGAATGTTCACACACAAATACATACAGAGGAATTGTGTATGCAATTTCAGATCGACTCAATCAGCCGGAACGGAGAGAATGACATTTTTCAAAAATTTCTTGAAAAAGACACAGAAATTACAATATCTCCAGACTTGCTGATTATGTAGACCTGAAACTTGATATACTGTCTCTCAGCATGTATTCCATCATGTATGGAAAGTTTAAGATACGTGTAGGGAATGGAAAGGGATCTTTGCACTCAAAAGTCGAGAAAGCGCATGTGTATTCTCAACTAAGACCTCCTCATCCTCCCTTAAAGTTTAACAGAATGTTCACACACAATACAAAACATACATAGGGATTGTGTATGCAATTTCTGATCGATTCAATCATCCGGTACGGAGAAAATGACATTTTTCTCAAAAATTTCTTGAAAAAGACACAGAAATTGCAATATCTCCAGACTTGCTGATTATGCATATCTAAATCTTGATATACTGTCCCTCAGCATGTATTCCATCATGTATAGAAAGTTGAAGATACTTGTAGGGAATGGAAAGGGATCTTTGCACTCAAAAGTAGAGAAAGCGCATGTGTATTCTCAACTAAGACCTCCTCACCCTCACGTAAAGTTTACCAGAATGTTCACACACAAATACATACAGAGGAATTGTGTATGCAATTTCAGATCGACTCAATCAGCCGGAACGGAGAAAATGACATTTTTCAAAAATTTCTTGAAAAAGACACAGAAATTACAATATCTCCAGACTTGCTGATTATGTAGACCTGAAACTTGATATACTGTCTCTCAGCATGTATTCCATCATGTATGGAAAGTTTAAGATACGTGTAGGGAATGGAAAGGGATCTTTGCACTCAAAAGTCGAGAAAGCCCATGTGTATTCTCAACTAAGACCTCCTCATCCTCCCTTAAAGTTTAACAGAATGTTCACACACAATACAATACATACAGAGGAATTGTGTATGCAATTTCAGATCGACTCAATCAGCCGGAACGGAGAAAATGACATTATTAAAAAATTTCTTGAAAAAGACACAGAAATTACAATATCTCCAGACTTGCTGATTATGTAGACCTGAAACTTGATATACTGACTCTCAGCATGTATTCCATCATGTATGGAAAGTTTAAGATACGTGTAGGGAATGGAAAGGGATCTTTGCACTCAAAAGTCGAGAAAGCGCATGTGTATTCTCAACTAAGACCTCCTCACCCTCCCTTAAAGTTTACCAGAATGTTCACACACAATACAAAACATACAGAGGGATTGTGTATGCAATTTCTGATCGATTCAATCATCCGGTACGGAGAAAATAACATTTTTCTCAAAAATTTCTTGAAAAAGACACAGAAATTGCAATATCTCCAGACTTGCTAATTATGCATATCTAAATCTTGATATACTGTCCCTCAGCATGTATTCCATCATGTTCAGAAAGTTGAAGATACTTGTAGGGAATGGAAAGGGATCTTTGCACTCAAAAGTCGAGAAAGCGCATGTGTATTCTCAACTAAGACCTCCTCACCCTACCTTAAAGTTTACCAGAATGTTCACACACAATACAAAACATACAGAGGGATGTGTATGCAATTTCAGATCGACTCAATCAGCCGGTACGGAGAATATGTCATTTTTCTCAAAAATTTCTTGAAAAAGACACAGAAATTACAATATCTCCAGACTTGCTGATTATGTAGATATGAAACTTGATATACTGTCTCTCATCATGTATTCCATCATGTAAATTTTTCTCTTATTAGCTTTACTGTTTGCCATATGGTAACAAAAACTATTTTTTTTTTTTTAATAGTATGCCAAATCATGAGTGCATTGCCCTTCGTAATGACATTATTAATCAATTTTCGTTTTTATAAAAATACAAGGTTCTCCTGAGTTTAAGATACGTGTAGGGAATGGAAAGGGATCTTTGCACTCAAAAGTCGAGAAAGCGCATGTGTATTCTCAACTAAGACCTCCTCATCCTCCCTTAAAGTTTAACAGAATGTTCACACACAATACAAAACATACATAGGGATTGTGTATGCAATTTCTGATCGATTCAATCATCCGGTACGGAGAAAATGACATTTTTCTCAAAAATTTCTTGAAAAAGACACAGAAATTGCAATATCTCCAGACTTGCTGATTATGCATATCTAAATCTTGATATACTGTCCCTCAGCATGTATTCCATCATGTATAGAAAGATGAAGATACTTGTAGGGAATGGAAAGGGATCTTTGCACTCAAAAGTCAAGAAAGCGCATGTGTATTCTCAACTAAGACCTCCTCACCCTCACATAAAGTTTACCAGAATGTTCACACACAATACAATACATACAGAGGAATTGTGTATGCAATTTCAGATAGACTCAATCAGCCGGAACGGAGAAAATGACATTATTAAAAAATTTCCTGAAAAAGACACAGAAATTACAATATCTCCAGACTTGCTGATTATGTAGACCTGAAACTTGATATACTGACTCTCAGCATGTATTCCATCATGTATGGAAAGTTTAAGATGCGTGTAGGGAATGGAAAGGGATCTTTTCACTCAAAAGTCGAGAAAGCGCATGTGTATTCTCGACTAAGACCTCCTCACCCTCCCTTAAAGTTTACCAGAATGTTCACAAACAATACAAAACATACAGAGGGATTGTGTATGCAATTTCTGATCGATTCAATCATCCGGTACGGAGAAAATGACATTTTTCTCAAAAATTTCTTGAAAAAGACACAGAAATTGCAATATCTCCAGACTTGCTGATTATGCATATCTAAATCTTGATATACTGTCCCTCAGCATGTATTCCATCATGTTCAGAAAGTTGAAGATACTTGTAGGGAATGGAAAGGGATCTTTGCACTCAAAAGTCGAGAAAGCGCATGTGTATTCTCAACTAAGACCTCCTCACCCTCCCTTAAAGTTTACCAGAATGTTCACACACAATACAAAACATACAGAGGGATTGTGTATGCAATTTCTGATAGATTCAATCATCCGGTACGGAGAAAATGACATTTTTCTCAAAAATTTCTTGAAAAAGACACAGAAATTGCAATATCTCCAGACTTGCTGATTATGCATATCTAAATCTTGATATACTGCCCCTCAGCATGTATTCCATCATGTTCAGAAAGTTGAAGATACTTGTAGGGAATGGAAAGGGATCTTTGCACTCAAAAGTCGAGAAAGCGCATGTGTATTCCCAACTAAGTCCTCCTCACCCTCACTTAAAGTTTACCAGAATGTTTATACACAATACAATACATACATAGGGATTGTGTATGAAATTTCTGATCGATTCAATCATCCGGTACGGAGAAAATGACATTTTTCACAAAAATTTCTTGAAAAAGACACAGAAATTGCAATATCACCAGACTTGCTGATTATGCATATCTAAATCTTGATATACTGTCCCTCAGCATGTATTCCATCATGTATAGAAAGTTGAAGATACTTGTAGGGAATGGAAAGGGATCTTTGCACTCAAAAGTAGAGAAAGCGCATGTGTATTCTCAACTAAGACCTCCTCACCCTCCCTTAAAGTTTACCAGAATGTTCACACACAATACAAAACATACAGAGGGATTGTGTATGCAATTTCTGATCGATTCAATCATCCGGTACGGACAAAATGTCATTTTTCTCAAAAATTTCTTGAAAAAGACACAGAAATTCCAATATCTCCAGACTTGCTGATTATGCATATCTAAATCTTGATATACTGTCCCTCAGCATGTATTCCATCATGTTCAGAAAGTTGAAGATACTTGTAGGGAATGGAAAGGGATCTTTGCACTCAAAAGTCGAGAAAGCGCATGTGTATTCTCAACTAAGACCTCCTCACCCTCCCTTAAAGTTTACTAGAATGTTCACACACAATACAAAATATACAGAGGGATTGTGTATGCAATTTCTGATAGATTCAATCATCCGGTACGGAGAAAATGACATTTTTCTCAAAAATTTCTAGAAAAAGACACAGAAATTGCAATATCTCCAGACTTGCTGATTATGCATATCTAAATCTTGATATACTGTCCCTCAGCATGTATTCCATCATGTTCAGAAAGTTGAAGATACTTGTAGGGAATGGAAAGGGATCTTTGCACTCAAAAGTAGAGAAAGCGCATGTGTATTCTCAACTAAGACCTCCTCACCCTCACGTAAAGTTTACCAGAATGTTCATACACAATAGAATACATACAGAGGGATTGTGTATGCAATTTCAGATCGACTCAATCAGCCGGTACGGAGAATATGTCGTTTTTCTCAAAAATTTCTTGAAAAAGACACAGAAATTACAATATCTCCAGACTTGCTGATTATGTAGATATGAAACTTGATATACTGTCTCTCATCATGTATTCCATCATGTAAATTTTTCGCTTATTAGCTTTACTGTTTGCCATATGGTAACAGAAACTATTTTTTTTTTTAATAGTATGCCAAATCATGAGTGCATTGCCCTTCGTAATGACATTATTAATCAATTTTCGTTTTTATAAAAATACAAGGTTCTCCTGAGTTTAAGATACGTGTAGGGAATGGAAAGGGATCTTTGCACTCAAAAGTCGAGAAAGCGCATGTGTATTCTCAACTAAGACCTCCTCACCCTCACATAAAGTTTACCAGAATGTTCACACACAATACAATACATACAGAGGAATTGTGTATGCAATTTCAGATCGACTCAATCAGCCGGAACGGAGAAAATGACATTATTAAAAAATTTCTTGAAAAAGACACAGAAATTACAATATCTCCAGACTTGCTGATTATGTAGACCTGAAACTTGATATACTGACTCTCAGCATGTATTCCATCATGTATGGAAAGTTTAAGATACGTGTAGGGAATGGAAAGGGATCTCTACACTCAAAAGTCGAGAAAGCGCATGTGTATTCTCAACTAAGACCTCCTCACCCTCCCTTAAAGTTTACCAGAATGTTCACACACAATACAAAACATACAGAGGGATTGTGTATGCAATTTCTGATCGATTCAATCATCCGGTACGGAGAAAATGACATTTTTCTCAAAAATTTCTTGAAAAAGACACAGAAATTGCAATATCTCCAGACTTGCTGATTATGCATATCTAAATCTTGATATACTGTCCCTCAGCATGTATTCCATCATGTTCAGAAAGTTGAAGATACTTGTAGGGAATGGAAAGGGATCTTTGCCTCAAAAGTCGAGAAAGCGCATGTGTATTCTCAACTAAGACCTCCTCACCCTCCCTTAAAGTTTACCAGAATGTTCACACACAATACAAAACATACAGAGGGATTGTGTATGCAATTTCTGATCGATTCAATCATCCGGTACGGAGAAAATGACATGTTTCTCAAAAATTTCTTGAAAAAGACACAGAAATTGCAATATCTCCAGACTTGCTGATTATGCATATCTAAATCTTGATATACTGTCCCTCAGCATGTATTCCATCATGTTCAGAAAGTTGAGATACTTGTAGGGAATGGAAAGGGATCTTTGCACTCAAATGTCGAGAAAGCGCATGTGTATTCCCAACTAAGTCGTCCTCACCCTCACTTAAAGTTTACCAGAATGTTTATACACAATACAATACATACATAGGGATTGTGTATGCAATTTCTGATCGATTCAATCATCCGGTACGGAGAAAATGACATTTTTCTCAAAAATTTCTTGAAAAAGACACAGAAATTGCAATATCTCCAGACTTGCTGATTATGCATATCTAAATCTTGATATACTGTCCCTCAGCATGTATTCCATCATGTATAGAAAGTTGAAGATACTTGTAGGGAATGGAAAGGGATCTTTGCACTCAAAAGTAGAGAAAGCGCATGTGTATTCTCAACTAAGACCTCCTCACCCTCACGTAAAGTTTACCAGAATGTTCATACACAATACAATACATACAGAGGGATTGTGTATGCAATTTCAGATCGACTCAATCAGCCGGTACGGAGAATACGTCATTTTTCTCAAAAATTTCTTGAAAAAGACACAGAAATTACAATATCTCCAGACTTGCTGATTATGTAGATATGAAACTTGATATACTGTCTCTCATCATGTATTCCATCATGTAAATTTTTCGCTTATTAGCTTTACTGTTTGCCATATGGTAACAGAAACTATTTTTTTTTTTAATAGTATGCCAAATCATGAGTGCATTGCCCTTCGTAATGACATTATTAATCAATTTTCGTTTTTATAAAAATACAAGGTTCTCCTGAGTTTAAGATACGTGTAGGGAATGGAAAGGGATCTTTGCACTCAAAAGTCGAGAAAGCGCATGTGTATTCTCAACTAAGACCTCCTCACCCTCCCTTAAAGTTTACCAGAATGTTCACACACAATACAATACATTCAGAGGGATTGTGTATGCAATTTGAGATCGACTCAATCAGCTGGTACGGAGAAAATGACATTTTTCTCAAAAATTTCTTGCAAAAGACACAGAAATTACAATATCTCCAGACTTGCTGATTATGCATATCTAAATCTTGATATACTGTCCCTCAGCATGTATTCAATCGTGTATAGAAAGTTGAAGATACTTGTAGGGAATGTAAAGGGATCTTTGCACTCAAAAGTCGAGAAAGCGCATGTGTATTCTCAACTAAGACCTCCTCACCCTCACGTAAAGTTTACCAGAATGTTCACACACAATACAATACATACAGAGGAATTGTGTATGCAATTTCAGATCGACTCAATCAGCCGGAACGGAGAAAATGACATTTTTCAAAAATTTCTTGAAAAAGACACAGAAATTACAATATCTCCAGACTTGCTGATTATGTAGACCTGAAACTTGATATACTGTCCCTCAGCATGTATTCCATCATGTACAGAAAGTTGAAGATACTTGTAGGGAATGGAAAGGGATCTTTGCACTCAAAAGTCGAGAAAGCGCATGTGTATTCTGAACTAAAACCTCCTCACCCTTTCTCAAGGTTTACAATAATGTTCATACACAATGCAATGCATGCTGAGGCATTTTACGTTAAGTTTCAGATATATTCAATCAGCCAAATTGCAGGAAATTACTTTTCTTTCTTAATAATTTCCTCAAAAAGCATAAGACAATGCTGTAACTCCACAGTTGCTGATTATTTAGATCTGAAACATGGTATATAATCTCTCAGCATGCATGATATGGTGACATGTGTAAAGCTGAAGATATTTTCAGACAAAGGAAAGGTATTTGTATACTTGAAAGTCTTAAAAGCTCGTGTGCACTTCCAACTAAGACTACCTTGACCCTTGCTCAAAGTTTAACAAAATGTTCTTGTGAAAAAAAGATGAAAACTCTGCAAGATTAGAAAGGAGCTAGTATTATTGAGATAATACTTACTCAAGGATAAGACCACAACTTAATTAGCAGAGAACTCGACCAACATCAATATCGATCCATACAGCAATTTAGGAAACACAGTGACTGCAGATATAAACATTGATGACTGCCGTCTGCCGGACTGCCGTGCGCACATGGTTGACATGGTGTGGGTGAGAGCCAAATAGGAAGAGAAGCACTGTAGCGATAATACGTACGTAGTAGGCAGCTTTCTTGTGTTCACTCCGCACTGAAACTTTTTCACTAGAAGTTCGGCCCAGCCTTTTTCTCGCATCATCCGCGGCGCCGTGTCGCTTACGCAAAGAAGCTACGAGCTATCAGCTGACGAGCCAGACGAGACGAGCAGGTGAGCTGCAGCGCATGCGCATGCGCGCATACTCACATGGGTAAAGCCGACAAGCCAGCAGTGTCACCGCCATCACGTGATTGGCGATGCTATACACGTTACCCATGTTAATGTCTGATGTAATTTTTATATCGTTTATTGCGATTATTGCGAATTGCGTAAAATCAAGTTCGCATTGTTATTACTTTGCATAAACATCTATATATTATACGTCATACGTTATACACGAACAATATGACATGACTTGATAACCATTGCGCGGTAACATATCTGTAAGAGACGGTCACTAATGTTCTTTAAACGGTAAATTTTTCGCTTATTAGCTTTACTGTTTGCCATATGGTAACAAAAACTATTTTTTTTTTCTAATAGTATGCCAAATCATGAGTGCATTGCCCTTCGTAATGACATTATTAATCAATTTTCGTTTTTATAAAAATACAAGGTTCTCCTGAGTATTGCGGTCGTGCCTATTATGTAAAAACGAAGTTTCTACATATGGAGGGGGCGGGCGACGAGCGAAGCGAGGAGCAGGTATGTGCGGCGATGGGGTGGAAGGGGGGGGGGGGATGGCGTGCCGAAGGCAGTACTAAACTAATTAACTATTTAACTTTTTAAACTTTTTAAACTTTTTAAACTAATGAACTTTTTATTTTGTTTTATCGCTTTTATGTAAATTATATTAAACTTTTGTGATATATGTACAGGGGATGTGTCCCCTCCGAGCGTTTTCCACTTATACCTATATGCTTAATATTGTACTAGCCTTTGGCTATTAAGGACCAGGAGTCCTTAGCCATCAAATAAACAATCAATCAATCTCTCTCTCTCTCTCTCTCTCTCTCTCTCTCTCTCTCTCTCTCTCTCTCTCTTCCCATAATAACCATGTTTTTTTCTCTTTCTAAATGGATCTATCAGCGTTAAATGAAATTGCCCGTGGAGGCTTCTACCGATGAAGAAGCTGCCGGACGTGGAGCACGATCATAGCTTCATGGTAATGACATTCAGGCGCGTCAAGACCAAATATGGACCCAAGTACGTTGCCAACCTGGAAGATGAGTTCCAGATTTTCCTGCCTTGCCGAGTGTGTTCAGCACTGGAGAAGGATGAAAACATGTTCAACAACATGGCGGATGAAAACATGTTCAACAACTCAAGCTCTTTATAACTTGTAAAAATAGTGGTGTTGAATTTAATATTATATCAAAAGGAAATAAAAAAAAATAAAAAGCGAAGTTCATGGACGGGTAACTGCTCATGGTTGTACCCCACAGGTGATGGCGATGGTTGGGGCTCTCATCACTTCCAAAAAAAGAAAAAATTTTTTTTTTTTTACAAGTTTGATTTTTCAATCCAGCTGTTGTGGGAACTTTCAAATCCCAACCATTTAACGTAAATTTTATTACCACGTTTCTTCAGAATTTTTTCCACTAAATACATATCAGGATACTTAATCATTTGTAATTCCTCTTCGTAGTAACCTTCACTTATAGGCTGTTTGCGATAATCCTTCAAATGATAAGTAACAGGGTTTGTAGCGGCTACTTTTGTTATGCTGAATATTTCCGTTGACCAGTTGGGTGTATATCCTTTTTCGAAAACTTGTTTGACGCTGCTCACACGTACCTTGTCACCAACTTGGAATTTAGGCTTCTTTTTATGCTGGACAATTTTCTGTTTCACGCTACTGTTTTTTGTCACATCTTTCGGCTTCATTCCAGTTGTTCTGTGTTTTCTCTCATTATAAGCTGTCAACATCTCATTCTTCAACGTTCGATTGAAGCGTTCGCATATCGAGGCTTTGAGATTGCAGTACGTCGAGTAGAGATTTATCTTGTACTTCGTCATGAGGCTTTCAAATTTCTTGTTGCAGAATTCCTTTCTTCTGTCGGTATGGAGATTCTTCGGCACTCGACCACTTTCGCAACACAGACTTCATAGCTGCTGCTACATTTTCACCTGTTTTTTTTTCACAGGAATTGCCCATGAGTATTTGGAACATATACCGAAGACAGTCAGCATGTACCTGTAATCTTTGTTTCTTCGCGCATATGATTGCATTTCCATTAGATCAGCTTGCCACGTCTCGTCCATGCCACGAATATCGTATTTTCGAAGTAGATAGTTGCGACGAGCGGGCTTGTGCAACTCATTAACCACTACTTTCATTTTTTCTCCATAGTTCGAATGTCATTCGCTGCTCCATGGCTCGTATTTTGCCTCTTTTATAGCTTGAACGTCTGCGAAAAGTTCTTGCAGCTTTTTATCGATATCGGCTCTGTGAGTGTCAATGACTGACTCTAAGACATCAAGATTGCTACGTAAACGAGTAGTAACTTCGTGTACAGTGCGTAATTCCATTTGCAAAGTGTCCAAATTGACTGCGTCATTTAACTGTTTTGGCTGTGCTACGTTGCAAAGTCGTTTGCTATCAACGTCGTATTCACCATCGGCGGTAAATTTGTAACCTGCCCCAGGTGGGCCTCTACTGGAGCTTTGTTCCAGTTTACGTCCGAACACATCGACATTCATTGTGATACTGAGAAGGGAGAGAAGGTTCGTCTAATATATATACCCTCCCTCGCGCAATTCCTCAATTATCGAGTGAATCTCGTTCACGTGACTGGGGTTGCCAGCTGATTCTGCAGCTATGAGTAATCGCAAACGTTCCACCAGCTCGTTCAGATCATCCCAATACACATAGTCCATAGTCGTATTCATTCTTGCCAACTTGTATCGCGGTAGACCCGCACCTTGTTTCTCAAATATCGAGGCAATGATGTATTTGAATTTGTTGCTGTTGTGAAAACGAATCTTTTCGTTACTATCGTAGCGTTTCTTGTGTGCTGACGATGCTTCAAGTATTTTTCGATAATTCTCCATATCAGTATTAGTAATCCGACTTTCGGTGGTCTGCTTTGTAATGAGTAATTCGAGTAGTCCATTAGCTTTCACATACTTCGCCCCGTTCACATCGATATAGCTACCCTCCAAGTCTATAGGGGAATTACCAATCATGAATCGTCCATTCTCTTTGCGTACACCATAAATTTTGTCTACGTATCGATCTTGACTGAGCATTTGCAAATATCTATCATTGCTTTCATCATTTCTCGTAGCTGATTCAAAAGACGTGTCTGATGCTGCTTGCAATGTAACATCCTACATATCGTCATACTCTTCATCGCGTTTGATATATTTTTCACCGCATTGTTCATCGTGTTTAATAGCTATACCCAATGCTTGATTGGCTACGAGCTTTTCAAGCGGCTCAACGATTGGTCGAAAAGTTTCTCCCAACACTCGCTTCACATTGTCTTTTGAAAGCTTCACTAATTTTATTTGGGTCGAATAGCATCCCTAGCTTTAACAAGCTGATGGAAGACATTCTTTTCTCGTCGAAATTCAGACATGTTGACAGTTCAACGTTCAACGAGTGACTGTAGACATCTACATCCATCCCATATTTATAGCAAAACAATCGAAACACTTTCTATATCTCCCACCGTTCATGCGCCTGTCTTTGTCGATCACGAGAAATCCATACCCTCCATTGCCCCAGCACTTTGAGCACAAATCTTTGAATCGTTCAAAACTCATATCCGAATTCACCTGATCTTCATATACATGTTTGAGATTCATGTCATCTTGTCGAAATATTTCCAACAAGTTAACGTTGTCTCGTACCAGATGCTTTGGTATGTGAGCATACGACTGAGAGAGATAGAAACAATCCACATTCTTGTGTCTGCCCATTCAGAAAAATGCTCTAACATTGTCTTGCTTCTCGTATCCTATGTCATCAAATACAATAATGGAATTCAGCAGTGCATTGTCAGGTCAACGACCTCGTCGTGCTAACTGAAGGGAAAGTATTGAACGCCATCTATCGGTTGCAGATGTTCCTTTAAAAATCTATACTTGGACTGATTCAGTGATTTCGAGTAAATGTAAATGTTCTCGAATCTGAAACCATTAGGATGCGTTATGAGTGTGAGCAAGCAGTTGGTCTTACCACAATTGGATGGACCGCATAATATTGCACGTATGCTGCCTGGAAGCAACTCACCATGTCTCGTTGTTTTCTTCTCCTCCACAATAGCGTTAAAGTTCACCACCGGGAGCTTGAGAAATTGCGTTTGAAGTTCATGTGTGCTGCCCGGATAGCGATTGACTCTGTGGGGTATAAACATTACACCATCAGTCGTTAGACAACCACCGACGTGTGATAATCGTACATAGACGAAAGAAAGGTCGCGATCTCGTGAATAAGCTTCTCAACAGCCTTCCAGTTGAACTTCACATCCCAGGTTATCAGTACTGTGGACCAGGAACCAAATTAACTAAACGTTTGGCTAGAGGAGATTCAGGAATTAACTCTCTCGACACAGCTTGTAAGGAGCACGATATAGCATACTCGCAGAATCGAGAAAATATCGAAGTTAGAGACGCTGCAAACAAAGTTCTTGCGAACAAAGCTTGGAGAAGAGCTACCTCGAGAGACGCTGGAGTAGGTGAAAGAATGGCCGCATACGCTATTACGAACGCCATGAAGTTAAAGAGAAAATTCGGCATGTGTAGTAAGAATCTATCTATTTTTTCGAAAAACATAGTCAAGATGGCCAAGATCTATGGTCACGGGAAAATGTGCTAATACTACCAGTGCCCAGAAAAGTAGGTGGCTTTCTTCAATTTCTCATTCCTCTGTTTGCCGGTTTGAGCGCTGCTAGTACTCTTGCAGGTGGGGCTGCTGGAATCGCGAAAGCTGTTAACGATTCTCAAGCTGCAAAGTCGTAGTTAGAGGAAACGCAGAGACACAATAGAGTTATGGAGATTGGAGGTAATGAATTGTATATAAAACCACACAAGACGGGGCTGGATATTCATTCTTACAGGAGTTTTAAAAAAAAAAACTTCGAAATAAAACTGTTCAATCGTGCTCTCACCGATCATGATTTGCTCAAGTATGCAAAGCTGTTAGAAATTCCAAATTTTCGTGGCGTTTTTATGCGAAACGCACTGCCATTTTGCTGGTCCACATTATCGCGAGTCAGCCATAATCAATCTTGATGATGTAAGCGGCCCCGGAACTCATTGGGTAGCTTATCGCAAACGAGATAAAGACGTTATATACTTTGATAGCTTTGGCGATCTTCAACCTCTTCTCGATTTGATGTTGTATCTCGGACTTGACAGAGTCAAGTCCGATTTCGAGACTTACAATTGTGGACATTTGTGTTTACAGTTTCTGTGCAACAGTCTCAAACGTATATAAGGGGGGCGAAGTGAGGGAAAAACTGCGCATTCTCTGTATTGTGGCTGATTCACTGACTTTGAGTCTTTCTGGCACTTCTGCGCAACTCGAAGCAAAATACTTTCCTCCAATTGAACTCTCACGAAATTAGAGTTATGTTCTAGGTCTGGTAACTTTTATCTTTCAACTCTATACCCAACATCGATGAGGATAATAATATGTTTTACGTGGATAAAGAGATAGTTACATGAATTTCTCTCACCCAAGGGCATACTAATGAGTATAAAGCCAAATAACAACACACTATGCAGTGAAATCAGGTGTACTCATCAAGTTGATTTTCGACTGCAGGATTCCATAGGTAAGTTCTTGGGTTTTGCTCGACGCATTCTCGAACCAAACATCACTCACAGTTCCGATCAACTCGTGAGGATTCTCAAAATTAATGCTTTGAGAGTGGAGTGCAACGTGACAGCTGTCACCTATATAAACGAATGAAGAGTGCACACGATACACGAATTCTTTCCAGCAGTACCACCAGGGTATAAAATAATCGAGGTTCCATCGCAAGTCATCTATCTGCCAATCACAGTCAAGACTATTGACCATTTGCAAGTGCGTATAGTTGATCAAGACGGAAATTTGGTGAATTTTCGAGGAGAAATTGTAACAATTAGGCTTCATATCAAGCAAGCTTGATGGGCGTTGTCTATAGAAGTAAGGTGGGAAGAGGGTATATAAGCAGGCCGTCATGGCGGTCAACGCTCACTCGTCAACGAGCAGTCAAAGCTCTAACACGTCAAAGAACAGTTCTTAGAAAACTTGGGATTAAGAATCCGCGATCCTGATGGAGGATAACGTGTGTATTTTTCTGTTCTATGCGAAAGAAGTTTTGAACATTCAGACAGCCGTTGAATTTGACGAGTCGATGGCGCACTATGAAATTCATGCGCATCAACCCTACATGTTTTCCGCTTTCAACAACAGCGATGAAATACGTATATCTATTCAACATCAAAATTTGTGCCTTCTACAGTCTCACAGCTCGCTACATGTATGTGGAAGACTGACTAAAACTGATGGAAGTGCTGTACAAAGCTTGTTAACAACGCTATCTGTCACTTGTTCGAAGAAATTCGCTACGAGATCAATGCTATCGAAATCGATAGATGTAAAAATGTAGGCTTAACGAGTCGCATGAAAGGTTTGCTATCACTCAATCCCTGTCAAAATTGGATAATGGAGAATGTTGGATGGCTCGACGTTGAGGAAACGTTGAACATGTGTAACGATGATGGTTACTTCGACGTGTCCATCCCTCTGAGTATGATTGTGGATTTTACCGAAAACATTACAAAATAGTGGTCAACACGAAGCATGAGCTCATACTCACCAGATTGAGGAATGATTTGAATGCCGCTAAGCAAACACATGTGGTGCAAGTATACGAAGAATTCAAAATTGTACTCAATCGTGTTGAATGGCTAATACCCTATGTTGTGTTCGCGGACAAACATAAAATTCGCTTACTCGGCTTCATAGAAAAGGATAGACCAATCACCATGAGTTTTCACGCATGGGAGCTGTTCGAGTATCCACTTCTACCAACTACGTCGAAACATGTGTAAACTGTCAAAACATCCAACCAGCTGGAGAAACCTCGCTTCGTTATTCTCGCCTCCCAGACGGATCGAAAAGATCAGAGAGCTACGGATGCTAGTCGCTTCGATCACTGCAATATTAGCAATGTAAAACTCTTTTTCAATTCACAATACTATCCATATGGAAATCTTAATTTAGATATAACGCGTAATCAATATGCCGTACTATATGTCATGTATGCCAATTTTCAGAAGTTATATTACGGTAAAGATTCTGAGCCTATGTTGAAAAAGATCAACTATCTCACTCACGCGCCACTCATCGTCATCGATTGCTCTAAGCAGAACGAATCTCTGAGGAGTGCACCCGTCGACGTTCATTTGGAATTCGAAGCGAGAGATAATTTCCCCGCTGTAACATCGGCTTACTGTCTCATTTTGCACGATCGCATTGTCCAGTACAATCCTATTAGTGGAAACGTGAAGAAAGTCGACTAAATTTCCGAGAATACGACATTCAGTGTAATCTCAACAGTGGTGACGAAATGAAGTACATCGTTGATATGCAAGGCTTCAAGCAGCCCGGTAATGATTTCGTGTTAGAAGAATTGGCAATAGTTCCGTTGGATGATGACGACCAACCTCTGATCTTTCTCTTCAAGGAACCTTTTCCTTGGAAACGCCTCACCGATAAGTACAAGGGCGAAAATACATGGTTGAAGCAGTTCCATCATGGTATTTCTTGGAAGTCGGGAGACGTCTCTACACCGACATCGGAAGTGTTCTTCGAGAATGTCTACACAATGCTACTCAAGTACTCGTTATGGGCTCCATCAAGAAAAAATGGCTCGAACGTTTCAAATTCAGCGTTCATGATGTTTCGGAGATGGGTTTTCCACCGCTGGAGAAGATCAAGTTTGTGACAGTTTATCCACATCACGAGGGTACCTACAAAACTAACTGCGCACTTCATGACGTCAAACTTCTGAAAAAATTCTACGAAAATTGCAAGACATCTATGGATTGGGAGTAGATGCTTGTGTCCCAGACATCGTACAAGATGGGTCAAAGCTCATGTTCAAACGCTCCTCGTATTGAACAGGAGAAAAAAGAGGATTCAAAATGGAAAAAATATTCTCAAAAGAATTCCACGAATACCAATTCTATACCCAAACATGACAATTATAAAAGATTAAAATAGTAATTTAGACTGCCGGTAGAGTGCTTTGTCGGTAAGGTTGAGTTATTGACTTCCGGTAAGGTAGAGTTGGGCCATCCTGCCGACAGCGCTCGGGTTAACAGTCTACATAGTATTCTTCTCTGTTGGTAAGGTAGATTTGGGTTATCGGTGAACTACACTCTCGGCGCGAAATTCAAATTGGGTTAACAGCCTATATAGTATTCTGTTCTGTTGGTAAGGTAGATTTGGGTTATCAACTGCTGGTAATGTTGGATCACCCTACAATTACTATCCACCGGCAATGTAGCGCCCCACCTTACCGGCCGAGCTAGGTAGAGTTGGGTTATTGGCCTCCATGCAATTACCATCCACCGGCAAGGTAGCGCTCTACCTTAACGACCGAGCGTCAGCTCAGAGGGTAATTGCGCCAGAAGTTATATAGCTCACCTACTACTACCATTACTATTACTATTATTATAATTATAGAAATAATAATCAAAGAGAAATACAATAAGACTGTGCCATTACTACTATTATTATAATTATGGAAATAGTGATTATTGAAATAAAAAGAAGAAGATGCAATGCTACCTGTATGAAAAAAGGAAACGTAGGAAATCATAATAAACCATATGAAACTGTAGAAAACCATAAGAAACCGTATAACACCGTGGAAAATTGTTGGATTTCGGACAATTTTCAGTGTTAATTCCTACGGTTTTCTACGATTTTATACGTTTTTGTACGATTTTGTACGATTTTGTACGGTTTCCTACATTCATTATTTCCATTAAAAGAATTTGTTATATATGCGAAACATTTATGAATCGTAATAAAACGTATGAAAACATAAAACCGCATTAATCCGTACATAAACGTATGAAAACGTAGGAAATCATTAAAATTGTTTAAAAACTTACGGAAATATGCGTTTTTATACATTTTCTTACGTCTTCTTACGTTCTCTTGTGCTTTCCTACGTTTAAGTTTTTACAGACAAATTGAAGAACATTTATAAATCGTATAAAAACGTATAAAACCGTACAAAACCGTACAAAAACGTACGAAGCCGTAAAAAATTTTCCCGAAAACCAACACTTTCTTACGGTTTCCTACCCTTATTAGAACCGAAACGTTAAAAAACGTTTTTAAAACGTTCTTTGAAATACATTATAACGTTTTTCAAAAAACATTTTCAAAACGTGAATAATGTCCGCTTTTTAAAGAATTTGCGCGTTTTTAAAACGTTTTAAGGATGTCTAAAAAAATGTTTTTAAAACTTTTCAAACGTTTGAAAAACGTTTGTAAAATGTTTGTATAATCTACAAGGTATGTTTGAAATAAATTTTTTCGTTTTTAAAACGTTATAAAAACGTGCTAAAATTTTTCGAAACGCATTTCGTAATACAACTATGATCGATAGGTGGCACACGACAATACATGGATAAAAATGTTTGGTTCAGGTTGTAAGTCAAAGTCAGGTAATAAGGGTGGGTGGGTGAGGCGGTGATCGAAGCTTGATGCTCTCATTTTAAATTTCTTTTTTTTTATTAACTGTTAAAGTATGGTCAGAGTCGATACTCTATACTTGCGGCATTTTGGTCTCTGCGCATGCGCGCCTACTCGCGGAGCCTTCGGAGGTGGGAGAGTCGGACCCCCCGAAAGTGCCGTCAACTTCGCGCGTCACTCACTCCCTTTAGCGCTCTCCGACGCGACGCACGTCCTAGCGTACACCTATACGCCATTTTTGTCAGTCTTTTTGATTTTATTGAATAAAGTTTGTTTTTTGTAAGTTGTGTCTTATATTATAGCCCAACAGGTTATGGGCCCAGGCCGCTAGCCTCTTTTTAGTTGGATAACCACGACACACTTATAGACACTGTGTGGTGCGCGAACAGTTTTAGCGCACAGTTTTCTCAAGCTGACTTTGTGATTTGTGTTGCGTGACTGAAAAGAAAAAAAAAGAGCAAGATGTCAGAGACATCGGACCTTAAGAGCATCTCGAAATTTAATGGACAAAACATTCAACTCTGGGAGTTCCAGATACGCGCCGCTCTTGTTGCTCATGATCTACTAGGTATTGTTGAAGGAAGAGATCTCAAACCCCAGCAGGAAAATCTGGTAACCGATGCAAATACAACCGAAATACAGACATGGACGAAGAAAAATGCCAAGGCCATGTTTTATCTCTCTTCCACCATGGAATATTCCTAGTTAGAGTATCTCGTCACTTGTTTGAGCGCAAACGAAATGTGGAAAAAACTCTCTGACATACATGAGCAGAAAAGTGCTTCAAACAAGCTGGCCATGACTACGAAATTCCACGAACACCGAATGTCGCCTGGAGATACCGTCGCACAACATTTCGCTATACTAGAGAATATGGCTAACCAACTTAAAGATATTGGTGAAGCAGTGTCTGATGTAATGATTATGGCGAAAATCATAAGCACACTGCCGACAAAATTCAACGCCTCTGTTTCTGCATGGGACAGCGTGCCAACAGAGAGCCAGAACCTAACTAATCTCCGTGAACGACTCCTCAGAGAAGAAGCCAGAATGACCAGTGCGGACGACGCACACAAGGCATTCGCCGCCATGAGCATCTCAAAGACAGGTAACGGCAATCATCATCGAGATGATAAGAAGCAACGCGAGAAGAGCCTGACGTGTAATTTTTGTAAAAAACACGGGTGCATCGCGCGTTATTGTTATGCTAGAAAACGGGCTCAGAACAAAAACAGAAGTCCCGACGGTATTAGTAATGCCAAGCCAAGTGGCGACGACTCCGCGAACTTTACCGCGTTCATAGTTTCTAAGAACTCGAACGACATTGACTCAGTTAATGCGAATATTGTAGACATGCAAACACGTGAATTTTTCCGCGAACACAATGAAAAGTACTGTTGGCTTTTAGACAGCGGCGCGTCGCGACACATGTGTTGTCACCAAGAATGGTTCGCGGAATTAACACTGTGCAACAACGAATATGTTTATCTCGGCGACGGACGTAAACTAGAAGTTAAAGGTCACGGTAAAATTCCTATCATGCGTTTGGTCGATAAGGAATTATTCGAAGGAATTATCGAAAATGTTTTGTACGTTCCATTACTAGAAAGAAACTTATTCTCGACAGGCGTATTAACAGCGTACTCTATGTATATCATGCTTGTTCAAAATAAAGCGAGTATTTTTTCGCAAGATAGGAGTCTGTTAGCGTAAGGAATAAAATTAAAAGATAATCTAGTTAAGATGTTAATACTACCTAAGGTAATAATTAAAGCGAATTTTGCGTCCACTGCTCCCTTAAAGGTGTCGCACGAACGCCTAGGGCACATTAATCGTATTTCTATCGAAAAAATGATAAATAACGACGTCATTTCGGGCATCTGCTTAACCGACCGTAAAGATTTTTTCTGTGAAAGTTGTCCATTAGGGAAACAGTGTAAAGCGTCTTTTCAAAAGAAACAAATAAATAACGATGTCGCGCCAGGTGAAATCATTTATTCAGACTTATGCGGCCCCATGCAAACGACTTCTACAGGTAACGCGCTTTTTTTTTATATTCTTTAAAGACGAGGCAACGGGATTTCGCAGTGTTTATTTTTTGAAGCACAAAAACGATACGTTTGACGAAATAAAAAGGTATGTAAAAGCAACAGAAAATCATTTCAATAAGAAGATAAAAGTTTTACGTACGGATAACGGCTCGGAATACAAAAATAAAAACGTAGACGATTTCTTAGAATCTGAAGGTATCCGTTTGTTAACATCTACGCCATACACGCCGGAGCAAAACGGCCGCGCCGAGCGTGAGATGCGCACCGTCATCGAGAGAGCATGAACATTGTTATTGTCGCGAGACATGCCGACGCGACTTTGGGCTGAAGCGGTAAATGCAACCGTGTATACACTTAATAGAACGCTAGGTTCCAGATCAAGCGCTGCAACGCCGTACAAGCTCTGGACTAAGAAAAAGCCCAATCTGTCGCACTTGTGCACGTTCGGTTGCGAAGCGTATCGACTTATTCCAAACATTCTCCGCCTAAAATGGGACGCGAAATCAACGACAACGAAATCTTTGTCGGCTATGAAAATGAATCGGACAATTATCGTTTACTAATATGGAAACCGGACGGGTAACAATCTCGAAAAGCGCGATCTTTAAAAATAAGAATCTTGTATTAAAATTAAATAAATCTATTTATGGATTAAAGGAATCGGGTCGATGCTGGAATGCCAAATTTGATTGTTTCATGAAACGCTTAAACCTTATACAGAGTAATGCTGATAAATGTATTTATGTCGGAAATTTTCAAGACGACAAAATTTATCTTGCCCTTTATGTCGACGACGGACAATATATTAGCGCGCAATCAAAATACTCTAGAAACCTTTGTTAACACACTTAAAAGCGAATTCGACGTTACTGTAGCCAATTTAAATGTTTACTTATGCATGTAAATTATACGAGATGAAAACTCGATGTTTGTTAATCAAAATGATTATATAAAGAACGTACTACGGCGATTCAAAATGGAAGATGCTAACCCGATAAAAACTCCCACCCACCCAAATATCCACTTAGTGACTCCTACCGAAATCAAATCCGATTTTCCTTATCGCGAGGCAGTAGGTTCACTACTTTTTTTTTAACTATGGTCTCTATACCCGACTTAGCATATGCGGTCGGAGTTGTAAGCAGATATTTGGATAAGCACGATTGATCTCATTGGCGCGCTGTCAAGCGCATATTGCGTTACGTTAAACAACCACAAGATTTTGGACTCTTATTTATGCGTGGCGATAGCGAACTCAAAGGGTACTCCGATGCCGATTACGCTGCGGATCTCGATACACGCAGATCGACTACGGGCTATGTATTCACGATGAGCGGTGGCAGCGTTAATTGGTGTTCAAGAAGACAAGCTACAGTCAGTCTCAGCACGACTGAAGCAGAGTTCATCGCGGCAAGTGAAGCCACAAAAGAAGCGATCTGGCTGCGAAAATTGTTATCTGACATCGTTCATGAATGCGTCAATTCTACGACGTTACATGTAGACAATCAGAGCGCGATCGGATTAAGCAAAAATTCTTGATTTCATCGAAGATGTAAGCATATTGATGTTCGATATCAACATATTTGTGAAAAATTTCGAAGCGGAGAGATTGAAACAATGTATGAAAAAACTAATGATCAGTACGCTGACATTCTAACAAAACCATTATGCTACGAAAAATACAATTTCTTTCGCACGAAAATGAATGTTATTAGCGGAATTACGAAAACGCCCAAGTAGTAGGGGTGTTGAAGTATGATCAGAGTCGATACTCTATACTTGCGGCATTTTGGTCTCTGCGCATGCGCGCCTACTTGCGGAGTCTTCGGAGGTAGGAGAGTCGGTCCCCCCGGAAGTGCCGTCAACTTCGCGCGTCGCTTACTCGCTTTAGTGCTCTCCGACGCGACGCACGGCCTAGCGTACAGCTATACGTCATTTTTGTCAGTCTTTTTGATTTTATTGAATAAAGTTTGTTTTTTGTAGCTTGTGTCTTTTATTATCGCCCAACATTAACAATGTCTTTATAAGCGATTCAAAAACATTTTGAAAACGTTTATCATTTTGTATGGACTACTTTTTTTTATAATAGTTTAAAAACGTTTTTAAAATGTTTTTTAAACGTAACAGCAAAGGTCCAGGATCAATTTGGCAAGTTTGGGCAACGTCATAAAAACGTTTTCGACACGTTTCCTAAAACTAAGAACTATAGAATTAGTTACATCGAATAAACGTTTAAAATATTTTAAAGACATTTTTTAGACGTTCTTAAAACGTTTTAAAAACGTGCGAATGCTTCACAAAGCGCACATTATCCACGTTCTAAAAACGTTTTTAAAACGGTTTTTCAAAAACGTTACAAAGTGTTTCAAACAACGTTTTAAAAACTTTTTTGAAATGTTATGTTTTATTAGGGACAGTTTCTTACGGTGTTCTACGTTTTCGTACGGCTTCCTACATTTATTATTTCCATTCGGGTACAGCGTATTTTTATCTAGCAATATTTGTAAATGATATTGCTGTAGTGTAGGAAGCTATCTGTAACAATGTAATTCTAAAATATATTTGATTTATTTGTTATTATTATTTATCTAATACTAATTTAAAGTAGAAATCGGAAAACTTTCTACTAAAGTAAAAAATAAGGCAAGTATAAGTTTTTCCTGGAATCTATAAGAATTAAAAGAATTATTTTCATATGACTTTACAACTTCCCACCCTTTCTCCCACCCTCTCTCTCACTCGCTTGCTCCCCTCTCTTTCCCTCCCACTGATTCCTCTTCCTCTCCCTCAGCATGTGTCAAACTCTCTACCAAGAACTTTAATGAGAGCCTAAATATTTTTTTCAAAACAATCAGTAAAACAAATAAGTAGTATTGTTAATAAAACTTTCTAAGAAAGTATAAAATAAGACAAGTATGAATTTTCTCTGTATAATTTATACTTTTACTCTTAAATAGTTGTGAAATCTCTTTAAAACAATTTTTTTATAATAGTAAAAACTTAGGCAATTATACACGATGTAATTATTATCCTTCCCTTTCCCGCCCCTCTCTCTCGCACGCTCTCTCCCACCATCTCACTCTCCCACAACATCTGTCACACTCTGAACCAAGAACTTTAATGAGAATCGAAATATCTTTTTAAAACAATCAGCAAAACCAATAGTATTATTAATCACCTTAATTTTACAAACTATGGGTATGTAAAAATCTTTCCAAAAATTTTTTATGAAAAGTAGAAATCAAAAAACTGTCTATGAAAGTATAAAATAAGGGAAGTATAAGTTTTTCCTGGAATCAACCTCTCTCTCCCTCACCGTCTTCTACAACATGGGTCAAACTCTGTACCAAGAACTTTAATGAGAGCCGAAATATTTTTTTCAATAATCAATAAAACAAATAGTATTATTAATAAAACTTTCTACGAAAGTATAAAATAAGGCAAGTATAATTTCTTTCTGTATAGCCTATAGAATAATAAAATTTATGATTTTGTGAAAGAAATCAAATAAATACTAGCGAAAAAGTCTTTAACTTCCTCGAGTCAATATATGCTCAACAAATTATATGTATGATGTACATTCACGTTGTTCGCTGCAAATTAAACAATCTAAATTTGTGAAATCAATTATCGATAGTTAAGTAGTGCAAACAACTCTCCGAAACAACTATATGATTGTTCCCAAAAATGTATTCCAATTTGTTTATACTTCTATACAATTAAAACACAAGAAAGTACTGAAATCAATTTATTGTAGTCAAGTACGTATCCCTACTGAAAAAAGTCACGTGATAAATAGCACGATTAATAGCACGATTAATAGCATGATTAATAGCATGATGAATAACATGAATAATAGCATGATTAATAGTACGATTAATAGCATGATTTATAACATGATTAATAGCATGATTTATAGCGTGACAAGTACCATGACTTTATCGACCAGATTTGGCATGCTATTTATCACGGTAGTAATCATGCTATTAATCATGCTATCAATCGTGCTATTAATCATGCTATTAATCATACTATTAATCACACCGTTTCATATATTATTTATTTCAATTAAAAAATAACAATAAAAATAAACATATTATTTAATTCTATTTAATAATAACAATTAAAATAAAAAATATACATAATAATAACGTTATGTTACGTTATGTTACGTTATTTTATGTGGATATCCTGGTAAATCTAGGATTCCAGTGGGTCTATTGAAAATATCTAGGTTATTATCCAACTAATTTCTGTTAATATTTATTTAAGTTATATTATTACTTTCTCAAATAGAAAGACGTTCCCAAAGTCTAAACGAGTCAAAAACAAGGCACGTCTGGTAGTTCGACATACCAATGACATTGGAAAAGTCGTCCGACTTCTTTATCTATCTTTGGTGTTACTTGCTCAGTAAGGGGAGTTTACTCCAGCTCGCCGCCTAAGTAAGTGACGCCAAGGGTAGATAAGGAAGTCAAATGGCATCGTCCGCACGAATTCTCCAATGTCATTGGTATGTCGAACTACGAGGCGTGCCTCGCTTTTGGAACGTCTTTACATAATTACAAGGCTTGGCTTCTCTCGTTTAGACTTTGGATAAAGCCTTTCTATTTGAGAAAGTAATATAACTTAAATAAATATTAACAGAATTTAGCTAGATATTCACCAAAATATTTTCAATAGACCCACTGGAATCCCAGATTTACCTGGAATTCCAGCTGGATATCCACATAACATAACATAACGTAACATAACGTTGTTATTATGTTTAATTTTTATTTTAATTGTTATTATTAAATAGAATTAAATAATATTATTATTTATTTTGATTGTTATTATTTAGTTGAAATAAATAATATACGAAACAGTGTAATTAATAGTATGATTAATAGCATGATTAATAGCATGATTGATAGCATGATTAGTACCGTGATAAATAGCATGCCAAATCTGGTCGATAAATTCATGGTATTTATCACGCTATAAATCATGCTATTAATCATGCTATAAATCATGCTATTAATCGTGCTATTAATCGTGCTATTTATCACATGACTTTTTTCAGTAGGGATAAGTTAACTTAAATTACATAATAGAACTTTTCGTACCTCAGGTGTAAAACTAAATTTCACGTCCACGATGTGATAATGAGCTCGAGGGCTAGCGAAGTTCACTAGCTTCAGGGATTATTTGTCACATAAGATCGTAAAATCGTATACCCGTCGTGCGAACATTATTTTTCGTTATCGTGAACGCAATGAGTGTCCATGAAACCTTTTTCTTGCAAACATACTGCGGACCCATTACGAAACGATGGTACTATAGTTACAATACATCGCTATTTTTCATTATTCTTTTTCAATTTTAAACTTTCTATAGTATAATATTACGCATCTTGGGAGGACAAGAGAAGAAAAATCTAGAGCTGCTCTAGCAGGCGTGGTCCTCCGTTCTCCCATACGTACTTGGCGGGCCCGACGGTTTGCAGTTCAAGATGTCATATGTTTAAAGATCATGTAAAATGTATAAATGAATTGCACCTATATTAAATATAGATCCGCGAATTTATCACTTTTTTTAAAAAGACGGTGCAAAACGATACAAAATAGGTCCCTGTTGAAAATATCCATGTAGATTTTATTCTGATTTTCATATGGAATCCATATAGAACCCATATGGAATCAATATAGATTCCATACGGATTCCATTTAGATTCCATATAGAAATCGGTCCCAAAAAGCCCAGTGGATTTCCACAGGGAATTCCACGTAAATTCCCACATGGATTGCTATCATAAAAACTTGCCGAGCAAAATTCGTATGGATTTTCATAAAGATTTCCATGTAGAAATTCAGGTAAAGAGTAGGTGTTCCCCATGGATTTCCGAATGGATTTTTCTAACAACACTTGCCGAGCAAAATCCGTATGGATTTTCATGAAGATTTCCATATAGAAATTCAGGTAAAGCGTAGGTGTTCCACATGGATTTCAGTGTAGATTTTTCTAACGACACTTGCCGAGCACAATCAGTATGGATTTTCATAAAGATTTCCATGTAGAAATCCAGGTAAAGAGTAGGTGCTGCCCATGGATTTATGTATGGATATAGCTACTATCATTTGCCGAAGAAAATCCGTATGAATTTTCATAAAGATTTCCATGTGGAAATCCAGGTAAAGAGTAGGTGTTCTACGTGGATTTCCGTATGGATTTTCCTACCGACACTTGCCGAACAAAATCCATATGAATTTTTATAAAGATATCCATGTAGAAATCTACGTAAAGAGTACGTATTTTACATAGATTTCTATATGGATATAGCTACTAACATTTGCCGAAGAAAATTCGTATGGATATTCGTGAAGATTTCCATGTAGAAATCCAGGTAAAGAGTATGTGGTTCACATATGGTTCACACAGATTTCCATATGGATTTTTCTTCCAACACTTGCCGAACAAAATACGTATTGATTTTCATAAAGATTTCCATGTAGAAATCCAGATAAAGAGTAGGTGTTCCACATGGATTTCTGTATGGATATAGCTACTAACATTTGCCGAAGAAAATTCGTATGGATATTCGTGAAGATTTCCATGTATAAATCCAGGTAAAGAGTAGGTGGTTCACAGAGATTTCCATATAGATTTTTCTTCCCTATATCCATACGGAAATCCATGTGAATCACCTACTCTTTACCTGGATTTCTACATGGAAATCTTTATGAAAATCCATACGGATTTTGCTCGGTTAGTGTTTATGATAGAAATCCATGTGGGAATCTACGTGGAATTCCGTGTGGACTGATTTCCATATGGAATCTAAATGGAATCCGTCTGGTACATACATTGATTCCATATGGATTCTATGTGGATTCCATATGAAAAGCAGAATAAAATCTACATGGATATTTTCAACAGGGGTTGCTTACAAAATGGTTATTAAAGTGTGAAGCTCTTTTCAGTAGACAATAAGTTTATATGAATTTTTTATTTCATCCATGTTTAAAAAATCTCTGCTAACTGTTTTAGCAGAATGCTTTCTCAAAGAGAATTGATAAATTACATCAAATAATTTTTTTAAATGTACATTTTAATATAAAATTTCATTCTTTCTGCATATCTAGTTTTCCATAAATACAATTATTCATAATGATCAAGAAAATTGTATTTAAAATAGTTATGTAGTAACTATTAAATTTCAAATTAAAAAGATTAAGGTATTATCTCATGCTATATATTGAATTTATAAATTAATTGCATTTCTTCGAAATTTCTTCGGCATTTTCTTCGAGAAGCTGATAATTCGGTGTTTGCTTCAAAACCTCGCCAACTCAGCGAAGATTTCGAAAATCCACCAACTCATAGAGTGGTTTCAAAAACCATATAACTCTGCGAAGGTTTCAAATATCCTCTAACTAAGGCGTTTTTGTTCTTTAATTTGGTAGTGGTAGCTCTAGGATGTTAAAGTACAATTCCTGTATAACCGATTAAAAAAATTATTTACTATTTTTCCATATTTCTCTTTTTTTCCGACTTAATATTATTCGTTTCGACGGACAAAAATATGGATTGATAGCTAATTTTGAGACTTTTAAGAAAATGTGACTGCTTCCAACAGATATCCAAACCGAACGCCGTAAAAAATATTTTCAATTTTTCCAAATTTTCCTTTATATTTTTTAGCCGACTTAATATTATCCGATTGGCCAACAAAAATATGGATCGATAGGAGATTTTAAAGCCTTTCAGAAAATGGGCCTACTTACAACCGATATCCAAACCCAGCGACGAAAAAAATTATTTTGGATTTTTCCATATTTTTCTTTATTCTTTTTAACCGATTTAATATTATCCGGTCGGGCCGAAAAAAATATGGGTATATAGAAAATTTCAAGACCTTTCAAAAAATGGGCCTACTTCCGACCGATATCCAAACCCAGAGCAAAAAAAAATATTTTAGATTTTTCCATATTCTTCTTTATTTTTTTTAATCAACTTAATAATATCCGATCGGGCCGAAAAAAATATGGGTAGTGTACCGGGGTAAATGCTGTCCTCGGTGCTCTATATCTCGAAGCGGACTTGCCGATGAATGGCGCAGCAATAGACAGGCGCGAGCACGGGCTCGTGCAAACCAACGGTGATTAGCGGCCCGTCAGCTCCACGCTGTTACTCGCCGTCGGCTGCTTTCAGCAGCAACCGCGCCTTTTCGACCCGTTGCAACGCGCGACTTCGTCGTCGTGCTCTCTCTCCCAGCGTGCTGCCCCAGCTGCTCAGTAATGCGCGAATACTGTGTCCTCGCGCCCGCAGAGGCCGGCGGTATTCATCACGGTGTCACCGAATTAGGGATTAAAATCGGGGTGTGCGCGAAATAATACACGAACAGGTGTAAAAGAAACACTTAGTTTTATTTCCCCATGGGCGGTGAACTTGTTACTTACACACGCGGCGCGTGTTCCAGGTACGCGCCGGTTCGGTTGGTGCGCCCGCGCACGCGAAGTACGTGTGTGCTCGGTCGCACACACGTACGCGCAAAAGGCGGCCCGCGCAGAAGTCGGCCGATCGCCGTGCACGATCGACACTCACGCGTGCGTCGGCAGCCTCGCTTACTCGCCCGTCTCCGCTTCCTGGACGCTCGTCGACCGCGGGGGAAGCGCGCGCTCGCCTGGCCAGGACTTACCTTCTCAGTTGTCTCGGCGTCGAGGCGGGCGCCGGTGCTGGCTTGCGCGCCCCTTGCGTCTCTCTCTCTCCCTCTCTCTCTCTCTCCTCGCCGTCGTCGAGCGAGCTCGGCCGCAGCTAGCCGTCGGCCGCGTCCCCGTGCTGCATGCCTTGGCTCTCTCTCCCGCTTCCGCGAATCGGCTCGGCCGTAGCTGCTCTCGGCCGCGTCGCGCTCACTCTCTCTCTTCTCGCGCTGCACTGCAGCTCTCGTTCTCTCACTCTTCCGTACACCGCTCACTGCACTCGCGAACGGTTCTCTCTCGCTCGCCTCGCACACGTGCACCTCCGCAACTCCTCTATCCCGGGAGTCAGCCTCGTGATCCCGTCGCGGATTCAAGGCAGCTATTCTCTGCTGCGGCGTAAGCGATACTGCCGGACTCTTTCTCTCGCTCTCCTTCCCCCTTCGCGCAAGGTTGCCGCGGCTTTTCATTTCGGGGCATATTATGTGTCACGTAGTTGCGCTCGGTACTTCTCGCACAGCTACACGTGTACGCAACTACACACACACACACACGCGTAAGCCCCCGGAGAAACACGAGGGCAAGCCCGACTCTATTCGCAAAGCCTCATGCCGAAGTCGTCGGCCTTGCCTTCTCCAAGGCCGCGGTATGTTTACGTTTTCGGGCATCTACCCGTGTGTATCTCGTGCGTCGGAGGTTGGCTCGATCCGAGCTCCGTGTTCGCGCACATATACACACCCAGCCGAGTCAGCCTTTACAGTAGATAGGAAATTTTAAGACCGTTCAGAAAATGGGCCTGCTACTGACCGATATCCAAACCCGACGAAGAAAAAATATTATTTCGATTTTTCCATATTTTCCTTTATATTTTTTAACCGTCTTAATATTATCCGATTGGAACAACAAAAATATGGATCCATAGTAGATTTTAAGGCCTTTCAGAAAATGGACCTACTTACGACCGATATCCAAACCCAGAGCAAAAAAAAATTATTTTAGATATTTCCATATTTTTCTTCATTTTTTTCAATCGACTTAATAATATCCGATCGGGCCGAAAAAAATATGGGTAGAAAGGAAATTTTAAGACCGTTCAGAAAATGGGTCTACTTCCGACCGATATTCAAACCCAGAGCAACGAAAATTATTTTCGACTTTTCCATATTTTCCTTTATTTTTTTTTAACCGACTTAATAATATCCGATTGGGTCGACAAAAATATTGATTGATAGGTAATTTCAAGGCCTTTCAGAAAACGGGCCTACTTCTCACGTATATCCAAATTCAGCGACGAAAAAAAAATTTTGATTTTCGATATTTTGCTTTATTTTTTTTAACCGACTTAATATTATCTGATCAAAAATATAATTGAACTTGCACAACTTCAAAATAAGCTTTAAATACCTGCCAAAAATAAACTTGATATCTCTGGCCAGTTTCGAGTTATGCTGCGGACCAATTTATCTCTCTCTCTCTCTCACACACACACACACACACACACACACACACACACACACACACACACACACACACACACACACACACACACACACACACACACACACACACATACACACACACACACACACACACACACACACACACACACACATACACACACACACATGCGCGCGCGCACGCACGCACGCAGACATTTTCTAGAAAATGCATGTCTTGACAGGGAGCTCAAAAATATCGAAAATCATCGAAATCTCGAGGTCGAAAAATTTCACCGTTACCAAGCTTTCTCTTTGAGAAAGCAAAAAAACGGACACAAGGAAAAATATTTTAGGTAATAAAAGTAAGTCATGATTTTGCACATGTAGCAATATTGTACTTAAATGGAACCAATTAGAAATCAGAGTCAACGTAAATACTTATAATGGACGCATATCAAGATTATTAATGAATTTATGCAAAAATTTAATATTCTACATATTATGTAAATAGTCCACCTGTAAACTGCAAACCATCAGGCCCGCCAAGTACGTATGGGAGAACGGAAGACCACCCCCGCTAGAGCAGCTCTAGACTTTTCTTCTCTTGTCCTTCCAAGATGCGTAATATTATACTATAGAGAGTTTAACATTGAAAAAGAACAATGAAAAATAGGGATTTGTTATAACTATAGTACCATCGTTTCGTAATGGGTCTGGATTCTCATTGCGTCCACGATAGCAAAAAATAATGTTCATTCGACGGGTATAAGATTTTACAATCAGTAGTAGGGGAATGTTTTTCCAGACACTGGTGACGTCAGTGTCTGGCGCCAGGTGGTAGACATGGGAATATTTTTGCTCGGCTCGGGTGTACGTTTTTGGAAGTCTGAGTGGAGGGGATCGCGAGAGGCAAGAACGGGTGAAGTGGGAGAGTGGGAGGTGGGTGGAGAGGGTGGCGGGGTGGTGAGTGCGTATTTTTGCGAAAATTTGCAAATAGTGGAAAAGAGGAGAGAGATGGGTGGGAGAGAGTATAGGTGGGTGGCTGAGAAGAGAAGGATGGTGTTTGCGAACTTCTGCGAAAATTTGCAAAGAGAAGAAAATCGATGAGGAGATGAGTGGGAGTGAGAGCGGGAGGTTGGTGTGTGGGAAAGTTGGCGTTTGCAAATTTTTGCAAAAATTTGCAGAGAGGAAAAGTGATGGGGGGGTATATGGGAGTGAGTGTAGGTTGGTGGAGAGTGGAGGTCATAATTTTCAATCTTATATTAACGTGATGTATTATAAACAAGATAGGCATTGTAACTTAATATTAAATTTACTAGCCGTTAAAACCCGTATGTTTTATTGCACCTTGTGTAATATTACGTATTGATGGATAACAAGTCACCGGTGTAACAACATGTGTAATCGATGTAATACGCTACAAAATTGTAGCATAAATTTGGAAAACGGTTCGGAAATTCATTGTGAAAATTGCAAACGTTGTTTTTACAATAAACAATGCTTCGATTATCATAAAACAACAGGATCGGCTGCGCATAACCGGTATAGTGGCTTATGTAAACAGTCATGCTCACGATGTGAGTATGCTCACGGATTCAAATTTGTAAGACGTGTTCGAAACTTTACAATTTACCCAACCGAAAACACGAATATGGTAAACATTACTGCAAACAATGCAAAGTTTGTCACGAAGCGAATGAATTGTGTTTTATGCGCCCGATCGTAAAATCATCTCGCGATAAAAATAGAGCCAATCGTAAGCATCGGGAAACGTGTTTTATTTTTTATGACTTTGAAACGCGTCAAGACAAAAAATGTTTTTGTTCATTCGCCGAATTTGTTTGTAGCCTAGTTATGCTGTGATGTGTGTGTAAATATCTAGTTGAAGGTTTTATGTAGCTTTTGTGGAGTTCGACAACACGTGTTTGACGGAGATATGTGTTTAGAGAAATTTAGATTTTGTCATTAGATTTAAGAAAATAGCATTTTCATCATTTGTGTGTATAGCGCATAACGCAAAAGCATTCGACGCCCAATTTATTTTAAAATTTATTTCAGAACAAAAAAAAAACAGCTGCTAATTCATTAGCCCGTGGCTTCCTCAAACTTAATTTGCTTATTACTTTAATGAATTTTTAATAACAAAATTTATAATTTTTGCAACAATTTGTGACAATTATAATTAAATTCATTTATGAAGATTAAAAATTATTTTTAAATTGTGTATAAAATAT